>JAJJMB010001367.1:0-204121 GCA_023531105.1 Papaver atlanticum
ACTTTGATTCGATATAATAATACTATGACACTGTATAACAATGATTAGGAATATCTGTTTTCTTATTGTTATGGCTACGGATCTTCAACAACAATGATGCTGATTTGAATACGTTAAAAATCGTTGGAGTACTTGGAGTAGCAGAGAATTCAAGGAATGTTGAAGAGCCAATAAAATCAAGCATGATGGATGAGAGGCTGCAAAGTTTATTTATTCCGTAATCCATATGTATTGATAGTTTTGTCACTAAAATTGACAAAGGGGGAGATTGTTAGAGCACTACTCGGTTGAACTCGCAAGCGTTGCTATCTCAAACTTGTTTGTCAAGTTTAGTTGATCAAAACTATATACTTGATTTCTAGTCTACTTATAGCTATGTCTCGGATTAGGATAAAATGTGTAGTTGAGCTTTAGACTTTACGGCGTTCACCAATTGAAGACGAAGATCTACTGAGGAGTTTGGAGGAACTTCATTAACAAAAGGTATGTGGAGACTAAAACTTATCTATCACTTAGAAGTTTATTCTATTCTATTTTCTAATGAGACTAAGTCGTATAGCTATATAGACTTTACATTATACACATTTGACATTTCGAGCTGAGTTAATCTCGCTTATCTATTTCTCGAAATATGTGTTGGAAGCTTTTTGCTTTAACTATGTTCATCATATTCTTGACGAGTTTAGTTGGAAAAAATTTATTTGTTGGAAACTAAATATTATGTCAAAAGATGATCATGTGAAAATTACCTTGAACATCTTACATGATTTGTGTGAGACAGTCATTTGATAGTAGCTTGGGAAGTTTCGTATTGATCATTCGATCACTTGAAAATTAATTAAAGCTAATGGTATGTGTGATATTACCATTGTCGTCTTCCAAGGATGTTTCAATGATTGAAATGAGAGTTTAGAACAATTACCTATGTCTGGATGCAACACGGTATGCATACCTATTATGCGAACTGTATTGTGATGATTCAGGTATGGAACTCTTGTTTGCGTACCTAGTATGCGAACGGGTTTACCTGAGTCAGGTCCGGAACAGTTATTCGTGAACCGGGTTTGCGAACGGCTTCACTAGGCCAAGGCCCGGAGATGCTGTTCGCGTACCTAGTTTGCGAACCCAGTGGTTAAGTTCTAAAATCGGTTATGTATGATTCTCATACTCATGAACTAAAACATTTATGATTTAAGGAATGCAAATTAACTTCGCAAACCATGGCTTAATGTTCATGAATTGATTCTTGTATAAGTACTTTGTACGATTACGAATCAATCCGATTTTGTTTCGATTTGTTCATATATATCTCTATGAGATAGTGAACAATTGAACAACTCTATTTGAAGCACAATTAGATTCAGTTGATTATCTTTCATGATTGATTGATCATCATACTTGATCTAGATGTGTTAAATGAATATGGTTAAGACAAAAGTGTTCATATGGCTAACTTCGGTTAACTATTATTGATCCAACTCAATATACACGTTTAGGTACGGTTACTCATATCTAAATATATGTATATTTCATTTGTGTGTAACAAGATAAGACCATCTAACGGTGGATATTGATTGCTTAATTTCTAAGCAGACTTAGCTTGAATCTTAAATCAGGAGTTCATCTAACGGTGAATATTGAATGCCTTGTTACTAATCTATCTTAGCTTTGGTTGTAAGCAACTCTGATTAAAAAGGCTATGTAAGGGAGAACTCTAGCAACTGGAAAACCGAATCCCGGCACTTTCCTGTGTCCTAGTTGCAAACTAGAGTCAATTCTCTTTTAACCTAGGTTTTTCCAAAACCATTATTAGGTTAATGACTTGAAGACTTCACTTGGGATTCGTGAAGCCATATCCAACTATTTTCTATGTAGTTGCGTATTGTGATCTTACTTGTTCTATCATATTGAGTTTTATCTTCTCTAAGATTCACTCGAGACTTATCTCCGATAGGTAAAATATAAAAAGTAATCACAACAGTTTTTCATCTCAGACTCTTGTGATTCCGTAATAACTCCATCTGTTAATCAGTTAGGTTATTGGGAGGTGATTGATATATCTAGGCTGCTCTTCGGGAGTACAATACCGGATTATCAATTGGTTCATGTTCACCATGATCTTTATCAAAAGACGGAACAAAAACCGAATAAAGAATAGACATATTTGTGGGATGTGTTTATAAGTCTTCGACTTTGGTTCGTAGCAACTCTTTGTTGTGGGTGAGGTCAGCTAAGGTAATCAAGTGCGCGGAATCCAGCGTGGTTCTATAGGCATAAGGAACGCGACTGTACCTTAATCGGTGTTAGACTTGGTTAGGGCTCAACTACATTCCAGTTCGAAGTTAACTTGTAGTAGGCTAGTGTCTGTAGCGGCTTAATACAGTGTGGTGTTCAAAGCTGGACTAGGTCCCGGGGTTTTTCTGCATTAGCGGTTTCCTCGTTAACAAAATTTATGGTGTATGTGTTATTTCTTTTCCGCATTATATTTTTTTATATAATTGAAATATCACAGGTTGTGCGTAGTTCAATCAGTTGATAAAGCCGACCTTGTTTGTTGGATATAACTTGATAGACACTTGGGAATTGGTCTTTGGTACCGTCCAAGTCATTTCTCATATCAATCAGGCTCACAGATTTCTATCTGTTTGATTTGTTGATTGTGTTGAGAAATAGAGATAAATCTCTTTGATATATTTCTTGATTGATTCTCACTTTTAAGTTGGTTCTCTAGGAATTATATTGGAGTTTAGTCCATATAGATTGCCGAACAAATTATTGGGTGTGGTTGTTATACCCCCGCTTTTTCACTTGAAGATCATCATTTTTTTTCTTCAATCGATTGATTCTTTTTAATTCTTTACAATTTTCATCTTCAATCTTTGATTCTTCATCAATCGATTGTTCTTGATCTTATTTTCTTTCTTTTATTTCAAGATCTCATAATCTCAGATCTGTTTTCTTTGTTTTTCGATCATTATCAATGGATGCTCCTAAATCAATTACTAAGGTTCCTTTACATCATTTATCCAACATTGTACTCTCAAACTTAAGGCGGATAATTTCCTAACCTGGAAATCCTTGATTCCTTCTCTTCTTACAAAATTTAGAGATGTTTATTATGTTACTGGTGCTAAAATATGTCCTGCTGAAAATCGTAATCCTCAAGACTATCTTCTCTGGAAAGATGAGGATTCCACAATTACGCTTCTGATGTACTCAACTATGTCTGAATCTCTTATACCCTATTTCGCTGGTGCTTATAACTCGTCTCAATTGATTCTCTCAATTTTCTACAACTCACGTCATTCATCTTCGCACCAAACTACAATCCATTCGAATGGGAAATGGATCTGTTATAAATTATCTTTCTGAGCTCAAACAAATTGTTGATTCTCTTGCTGTTGCAGGATCTGTGATCAGTGACTCTGAGATTGTAGTTACAACCTTGTCAGGTTTGAATTCTGATCTCCTCAAAACCTTCATGCTATGCTTGCTGCTGCAAGTATATTTGGCGAAAACCCCTGGTATGCAGATAGTGGTGCCAACAATCATGTGACTTCAAATGTGGATTACTTGGATGACTATACTTCTTATGATAGCTATGAATACATTCAAACAGCTAATAGTGAAGGTATGTGTATTGATTCTACTGGCTCTGTTAATGTATGTACTCCTTCTAGTAAATTTTTTTCTAAAACATGTGCTTCATGTTCCAAAGGCATCACACAACCTTTTGTCAGTCCATAAATTCACTAAAGACAATAGCTGCAATATAACCCTTTCTTCTACTGGTTACACTGAGCATGATCTTCAAACTGGGAAGATTCTTTTGCAGGGACCACAACATAATGGTTTATATCCCATCAACTTTCAATCTCCACTTAAAGCTTTTCATGTTGTCAAAGCTTCACCAACTATCTGACATAAAAGACTTGCCCATCCTTCCTTTCAAACATTTAACAGACTTTCTCATAGTTTGTTTTTATCAAGTGGTGTAATAAAAACACCACTCTTTTGTGAGTGATGTCAGTTAGGTAGAGCTCATAAGCTACCTTTTTCCATTTCTACTTCTTTTACTAGCAAACCTTTAGAATTGCTTCATATGGATTTGTGGGGACCTTCCCCTGTGATGTCTAACAGTGGCTTCATGTACTATGTCAATATCATTGATGACTTTACAAGGTTTTGTTGGTTGTTTCCTCTTCATAATAAATCAGATTTTAAGAATATTTTTTATCATTTCAAGTCTCAAATTGAAAATCAACTTGCTCTTAAAATTATTACTATCATATCTGATAGAGGTGGTGAATTTATTAACAATGAACTTGCTGAATTTACATTTACTAATGGTATAAAGCATGAGATCACTTGTCCTCATACATCTGAACAAAATGGCTTTGCTGAAGCTAAATATAGGCATATTTCTGGATATTGGGAGAACCTTTTTTATTCAAGCACAACTACCAGATGCTTTTTGGGTTGATTCTTTCATGACTACAAATTATGTTATCAATAGATTAACCACTAGAGTCCTTGGATTCAAGTCTCCATTTGAAGTTCTCTTTGGTAAACTATTCTAAAATGTTTTAACTGCTTATGTTTTCCATGGCTTAGGCCTTATGCACCAAATAAATTAGCTCCAAGAAGTTCTCACTGTGTATTTCTTGTCTATAGTGCACACCATAAAGGATATAGATGCTTAGAGCCTACTTCTGGCAGAGTTTACATCTCAAGACATGTGATTTTCAATGAAGACTGCTTTCCTTCTCTTATGAATGGTTCTTCTCCAGCTTTACCCGTCCTTACTTTTGAGAATTTTAGCAATAAGTCAACTCCTATAAATAATTCAACTCCTGCTTCAGCATCTCATTTAACTTCAGTCAATGCAGATTCAAACTCAGCTTCTGATTTAGTACATCATTCTTGAAAAAGCGGGGGTCTAACAACCACACCCAATATTTTGTTTCGGCAATCTGTATGGACTAACTCCAATATATTTCCAAGAGAATCAACTAGACAGTCATACTCAATCAAGGAAAATACATCCAAGAGTTATATCTCTGTTTCTCAATGTAATCAGCAAATCAAACAGATAGAAATCTGCGATCCTGATTATTATGAGAAACAACTTGAACGGTACCAAAGACCAATGTACAAGTTTCAATCAATTTATATCAACAACCCAAGGTTGGATTATCTAATTGATTGAACTACGCACAACCTGTGATATTTTAATTATATAAACAAATATAATGCGGAAAAGAAATAACACAGACACCATAAATTTTGTTAACGAGGAAACTGCAAATGCAGAAAAACCCGGGACCTAGTCCAGATTTGAACACCATACTGTATTAAGCCGATACAGACTCTAGCCTACTAAAAGTTAACTTCGGACTGGAATGTAGTTGAGCCGTAACAAATCTCACACAGATTAAGGTACAGTCGCGTTCCTTACGCCTATGAATCCCAGCAGGACTCTATGCACTTGATTCCCTTAGCTGATCTCACCCACAACTAAGAGTTGCTACGACCCAAAGTCAAAGACTTGATAAACAAATCTGTCTCACACAGAAAAGTCTATTGAATAAATAAATCTGTCTCCCACAGAAATACCTACAAGTTTTTGTTCCGTATTTTTATAAATCAAGGTGAACATGAACAAATTGATACATCGGACTTATATTCCCGAAGAACAGCCTAGTAATATCAATCACCTCACAATAACTTAACCGTATGGAAGCGGAACAAGATATTGTGGAATCACAAAGAATGAGACAAAGAGTTTTGTGATTACTTTTTATATCTTACCTATCGGAGATTAAATCTCGAGCAAATCTTAGAGAAGATAGTACTCAATACGATAGAACAAAGTAAGATCAGAACACACAACTACAGAGAAAATAGTTGGGTCTGGCTTCAGATCCCAATGAAATCTTTAAGTCGTTAACCTATAATGGTTTTTGAAAAACCTAGGTTAAGGAGAATCGACTCTAGTCGCAACTAGTATCACACAGGAGGTGTGGGGATTAGGTTTCCCAGTTGCTAGAGTTCTCCCTTATATAGACTTCAAATCAGGGTTTGCAATCAATGTTACCTTGGTAACAAAGCATTCAATATTCACCGTTAGATGAAAACCTGATTAGATTCAAGCTAATATCTTTCAACCGTTAGATTGAACTTAGCTTGTTACACACAAATGAAATTTACCTTTAGTTAGAGCATTTCTCGGTTGAACCCATTAGTGTTGGTATGTCAAGTTAGTTGTTAATTTTAGTTGCCAAAATGCATTCTTGATTTAGTATACTAAAGATAGTTTCGGACTAGATTAAGTCTAAGAAGTATAATCCAAGCTATCCTTGACGGATGAAGTTTGAAGATTACAAGAAGACATCAACAAGGACTTCATCAACAAAGGTATGTGGTAATTGATTTCATTTGGATTCTTGTTCAATTCTACCTTTCTAATTTATCGAAACAAATGCTCACTCTATGGAACAATTCCTATGACGGTAAATGTACATGTTTGTATATATACTTAAGGTTATTTGATTCATGACTTTGGTGACAATAACCTTTATCCCTATAAAGTATATCATGTTATAGTGAATGATCTTACGAATTCAACGAGCCAAGAATAACTCAATTCCGAGTAATAACGATGAAGTTATGAGTGATTTATTAAAGTAACAATTATAAGTGTTGCTGTAATTGTTACAGTTCGTATGTAGGAAACAATCCACGAACTGTTTGTAACGGTTCACGGACTTGAGCCCAATTACGTGACTAGAAGCCATTTTTGGTCATGTTTATGATGTTTCCTTATCTATGCAAGATAGCTATTACTCTAAACATATTTGATTACCATATTAAAGTGTTTGTGATAACTTTTAATTCCTGCCTAAGTTAAAATGTGATTTATTCACATAAATACAATATTTGCTAATTAATTATTTTGGAAAGAGTTGTAACTTAGGAAAGGCTCCCAAAATTAGGAGAGTCTTGAAAAGGGAAAATAGCTTTGCTTAGCTTCCAAGCTATTGTTCACTATAAATAAAGGGTTCGTGAGTGCTACACGTTTTTTATCCCCTTTGGAAAATAGGTGTAAGCTTCACAAGGTTGTTTTCCATGTCTTCTGTTCTTCATGAACAAGAGTGAGATAAAAGTCTTTGTATTGGGGATCACAAAGCCGAGTTGGATTTAATCTTCGTGATTGATTATACAACTTGTAATCTAGGTTTTTCACCTCTTGTCTATTCTAAGGTTTTCTATTCTGATATAAAACCAATCAAGAGTTGTTGATCATAAACCCTAGGTTTTGATAGATTTCAATTTCCGATCGTATACCAACACTTGTTAGTTGAAATTGGAAGCTAGAAAGAAAACTTTGATTAAGGTATCTCGTAAAAATCCTTAAAAAGTTTTAAACAAGATATCTCTAGATTTATTCTTGTTGTTCTTGTTGTAGAATTATTAGGGTTTTCTTAACTTGGAAATTGATCTTTGGAGTCGCCCAAGTTTACTTACGAAAATCAGGATCACGGACTCCTTATGTGTACGCATACTGATTGTAAGTTAAAACCCTAATTTACAAGTTTGTTTCGGTATCTCTACTTTTATCTGGTAGTTGTTCGAAACAAACACAAGATTTCCAAAACCTTGATTTACATCTAAAGGGAAATCGATTCGGTGTTTTGTGAAAACAAAAGATCGAAAAACATCAACCATGTTGTTGTATCTTTTGAAGAGAACTTTGTTCTGCCAGAAGATTTTTAGGAATATCTTCTAAAGAGAATTTGTGTTCTGCTAGAAGTTATACGGGAGGAATTCCTAAAGAGAATTTGTGTTCTGCTAGGAGTTCTATAAGTGCTTGAATACAGCTGAAGCAGGTATTACATCTAGTCCGAATAGGTAGTAGGAAATTGGTATAACAGCTTATAATCACTGTGTGTTTATTCTGGACTAGGTCCCGGGGTTTTTCTGCATTTGTAGTTTCCTCGTTAACAAAACTTCTGGTTTCTGTGTTATTTCTTTTCCGCATTATATTGTTTAACCTTATAATTGAAATATCACAGGTTGTGCGTAAGTTCAATCAATTGGGAATCAAACCTTTGGTTGTTGATTAAATTGATTGACACTTGGATATTGGTTTTATAAACCGTCCAAGTTATTTCTTATATTCAATCGGGCTCGCAAATTCCTATTTGTTTGATTGCGGGTTGCATTGAGAAATAGAGATATAACTCTTTGATATACTTTTCTTAAGATTGAGTGTGACTGTCTAGTTGATTCTCTTGAAAATATATTGAAGTTAGTCAATACAGATTGATAAACGAATTATTGGGTGTGGTTGTTAAACCCCCACTTTTTCAATTGGTATTAGAGCAGGCAAACACGTTAAGACCTTATAAGTCTGTGTTTGAAGCAATCTGATTATTATGGACAGAAGTGCTATCTCTATACACGTACCACCAGCCTTCGATGGCACGAACTATTTATGGTGGAAAATTGTTATGCGTGTGTTTATACAAGCGCGAGATTTTCAATCATGGGTTCGTATTGTTAATGGCTATGATCCTCCAAAAGTTATAGTAGACAGTGTAACTGTTGCAAAGGATATTGGTAGTTATAGTGATGTCGAGATTAATACTGTAAGGAAAAATTCTGACGGATTAAATGCTATCATCCATGCCATTACCCCAGATCTTCAGCACCACATAACTACGTGTAATAAATCTAAAGATGCTTGGGATATCTTAGAAACCGTATTTGAAGGGAATGCCGCAGAGAAAGAAGCAATGCTTCAAAACCTAACATCTAACTGGGAAAACCTTCGCATGTCTGATGATGAAACCTTTGATGAGTTTAACCAAAGACTTTCTCAAATAGTTAACGCCTCATATTCATTAGGAAGAACTATTCCAGAGAAAGTTATTGTGTGCAAAATTCTCAGGTCTCTACCATCAAGATACGAGTCTAAGAAACATGCCATTGAATAAGCAAACGATCTTTCTACACTCTCCAGGAATACTCTTGTTAGAAAGTTAAAGATCTTTGATAATGAACACCGGTCTGGAAAAGAGGTGATTTCTTTTAATGCTGCAAACAATTCTGAACCCTCTAAGGATAAATCTAGTTCGCCAGATGCTAAGGATGTTACTCCACGACAAATTAGAAAAATATTGAGAGACAGGAAAAAGAGTTTTTCTAAAGGTGCAACATCTCCTAATGATGATGTACAATGCTTTAAATGTCGTGGTTTCGGGCACTTTTCTTCAACATGTCCTATCTGGACCCGTAGAAAATCGGCATATGCAGCAGCTTTGCCTACTGTTGATGATGGACCTGAATATTATGATCACAAAGAGTACGCAGGATAGGTTGCATTAGCTTCTGGAAAAATTCTTTTGGATACTGATTCTGATTCTGACGAAGAAGTGTTCCATGTAGATCCAGTTGCTAATAATCTTCTTAAGGAATATGATCGGAACCTAATAATGCATATTTCTAGATCGTTTTGCTGTCGTTTATCACATCTCTAATACCTTAATGTTCTATTTTGCGACAAATCTTGTATCATGAGCATATCTCCTTTAATGGATAATTTTGTCAGAATAATCTCTTTTTGTGTTATGTTGTAGGTGGTTTGAGTAAATGGTACAAAAGGTCAGCGGGACTGTGTAATGGGAGCGTAAGAGGAAGTGGGAGTGTCGCACCGTGACACAGGGGAGTTGTTCGCTGAGTGTGTGCAGAACTGAACTTACCAAGTTAATGGAACAAATATCTGTGATAAAGATTTACAAAATAAACTCAAATTTGATAAATGGCCAGAAATATTCAATCCATGTTTGAAGACAAGATAACCAACAGATTCACCTTGAACATCTAAGCAAGGTACACAAGCCTAACACTCAGGTGGATCCCTAACATTTTCTATTTCACTCCCACGAACAGAGAAGTCTTTTCTTCTCTATTTTATTTCCCATATCATTTTCTCTGTCAAGACCATACCACCACCGATCTCCCCCTCACTCTCATACCTTTCGTACGACACCCTCACCACGTCGCTTCTCTCTCTAATGTCAATCACCCAATTTCATCAGTTTCACCTATCTATTCTTGTCGTAGTTGTTTGCGTGAAATTGAAGAAATAGGTTGAAAGTCATTGGGGTAGGAATTGAAAACCTAAGGTCTGAACAACTCTGAAACTCCCTTAACAGCAGCATGGTTCTGATGATGATGAAGTGGGTGAAGGAAGTGAAGTGTATTTCAGTTGTATTTGGTGAGTGATTGACATCTCAAATTGCTAATTTCAATCCCTAATTTCAGTTGTACTGTGGAGATATTAAAAACCCAATTTAGGGTGAAATTGGTGTATAAATAGAGATGGGTTTGTGATGTAAAAGGAATGCCCGGATTAGCCGGTGCACCAAGCTGTAGTTTATGTTTGTTTTCAGTATTATCATCATGTTCTAATTCAATAACTAGGGTTTAGATGAAGCCCTTAATCTACTGCTAGTTTTATTCATGTTTTGAGTATTGTTTTTGTTTTGCTTAAATGATATATGAATGTTCAAATCATTGTGTCACACATATTGCTTTCACCTTGTTTGTTATGCAACCTATGTAGTTAGAATAACTCTATGTTGTGCTTCAACTCATGATTAAGAGACCAAGCTAATCTGTGATGAGTTGTGATGTAAGAAGACAGCTTATGTTAGGGATTAGTTACCTTAGTTGATATTAGGCATCTACTTAAGATTACCCTGGATAAACAGCAGACTTGCATCTTGACTGGTGTCCATTACAAAGGACAAGAATAATCTTGAAACTGAATTGACTTAGCAAAGATTAGGAGGTGGATTTGATTGCCATAGTCCCTTCCATTTAAGTATTTACACCCAGTGTTATTTGCATCTTTTACTTCTATTTCCTTTTTGTTTTAATCAATATCTTGTCGTATCGACACAACAAAACCCCCCTGTTGTTACCTCTTGTTTGAATCAGTATAGTAAGACCATAACTTCAACCTTGCACCCACCAAGTCCCTGTGGATCGACCTGTGCTTGCCCTTTGTTACCTTAGGACACTGTGCACTTGCAGTAAATATAATTGTAGTCTTCTTTTAGTCTTATCAAGTTTTTGGCGCTGCTGTCGGGGACTCGGTAGCGGTGTGGTTGATTTTATTGGTTCCACTTTACTGTTTTTAGTATAGCTCTTGTATATATGTGTTAGATTTTCTTTTTCTTTCTAGCTATTGAAAGTTGTAACTTGTTCTACAACTGTAGTAGTTGCCGTTGTTTTCCTTGTAACTTGCACTTTGTTTTAAGTGAATTCTCATACCTGCATCATCATAGTTAAAACCATCTATGTATATAATTTCCATTTCACCACTTTAGTATTTTCTGTAACTACATATTTGCTAGTTTTCTGCATATTAGTTAGTTTTTCTTTTACTTTCTTCCTCAGTTCATTAGTCACTATAATCTGTAGCCTGTTGTTGAATATGTAGCTTTTATCATTTCTTTAGCATAATCCTGTTGTACATAAATTTCATCTGATCTCTTTAGTGTTAGCTGTATTTTTTATTTTTTAGACACTTGCATCTTCATATATCTTGCATTTTTTCAGTTTACTGCATTCTGTTTTAGTGCATTATCATCATTGTATCTAGTTATGATAGCTAAATCTTTGTTTTTCTACCATATGTAGTTCAGTTGTATTTTGTTAGGATCCTTTGTTTCAAAGTTCTGAGCATATTAACATTTGTGTATATTGAATATTATTCCAGTTGTTGCTTTCTATCTTTACAGTCTGTAACATACCTGCATATTGCATTCTGTAGCTGCCATTGCAGTTTAACTGTTTAAACTTTAATCTATCTGTAAATACAGTCATCATCTTTTGGTTTCCTTTCGAACTAGTTTGCTTGTATAATCTGCATCATGGTCTGTATCTGGAACTAACCTCATTCTGTAAATTGTAGTTTGTAAACTTCATCCATCTTTGCGTATTCTTTTCAGACTGTTTTCATTCTGTTTTATCTAGTAGTGTGACTGGGTATAACTTGGTCAATAACAAGTTTTCTGTGACCATCTGTAGCTATAATTTTAAATAACAGTCATTCTCATAAACTGCATCTTGTTCAGTTAGAGTAGCTGCATCATTTAGCTGCACCATGTGTTTCATTCTCACTGTTTTACCTTGTAATTTACCAAGCATTCTTGCATTTCGCATTTCGTCTTCTCTTTACCCTGTTGAACTTCTTTAACCCCAGGCAGTCCAAATAAGCATAATTTTTTCAGTTGAGCATCAGTGCAGTTCCCATCTTTTGTTCTGCAATTCTAGTTGTTAACTATCATCTCTGAAATTCTTTGCTTCGCCTGCACATTTCTGAGAACTGATCTTCTTCTTTGAGCCAGCAGGTACTTGAAACTTCTGCCGTGTAAGCCAAAGAAAGAAGAGAAAAAGAGGGAACGACAGAACACATATGATATCGTGATTAAACCCAGTCCTGTACTGACGGTGCCTGCAAAGCTGAAGTGCAAACCAAAGGAAAGAGAGAAAAGGAGCAGAACCCAGTTGTTATTATAGCTAAACCTGGTTGGTGTCATTCTCGAACCTCATTATACTTTATATTTATATGAATGATAAACCATGATAGCCTGATAACCTAGTTGCTTGACTAAACATTGTCCAATCCCTGCAATGTAGAGTATCTTTTTGAGCATTATCCTGTGATATCTGAGCGACATTTTTACCTGCTGAAATTGTCATCTCTTTGTGTATGCTTCTCTCAATATAGGGACTGTTGATAATTGTATATATGCTTGCATAGTTTAGACATCTGTGTGCATAATTACCTGTTTCCCTGAGTTACACATTGCTTAGCTGTCTGATATCCAAAACTGGTTGATTGATGCTCTGCCTTGATTAATTGCCATGAACGCTTGTTGAACCAGTACTTCACATATCCATATACAATCCTACAACATCTGGTATTTTAGTCCATGACACTGTGGTAGTTGAGTAAAATCATTGCTTGTTGAAATCGTTATCACAACCTATCAATCTCTGCAGGACAGTGTGTTTTCGTGCATATGAAGTCTGTTTGTTGTGCATAATCTAGATATCCATTTAATTAAATCCTGCTTCCCATAATTATTCACTAAAGCTTGTTAGTATAACATTTTGGCCTACCTGAGCACTGTTTCACTGAGATTCTCTCGATATCTGCATGATACTGTGTCTGTTTATGTGCATCTTTGATTTTGTTGCCATTCCTTTAAAGCATCATCTCGGCCCTGAATCTGATTCTCACTCTAAAGATGTCTGGATTTTGGTCTGCAACTGGGGTTGAGCACAAATCCATTAAAGAACTCTCTTACGAGCATGCTTCACGTTATGAGTCTCCCACAGACCATGATGTCAATAGTTATAGGGATTTTTATGGACATATTCATAGTCCTGGACCTCAACACTTGGACCCTAATGACTATTCACATATGTATTATCCACCACTGAGTAAAAATGAACATCTTTATAATACCCAACTCACACACTCATCACTTTTGGATCAGCTAGAGGCCAAAATCACTGCTTTAGAGATGCATGTATATGATAAATTGTCATGTCTATGCCACTTAGGCAAGTTGAACTTTCCGTTTGCGTCGTCTATGGCTGCCCAAGTCATTTAACTGAGCACTGCCCTGAAATGCATGCTTTTAGGAAATATAGGGAAGACCATGTTAATTCTTTCTATCAAATGTATGAAAACAATCCCTATTTGCAGACTTGTGACATAGAATACAAAGATGACCCAAATGTTGCATGGACTAACAACCATCTCCAAGGTAATCCATATGGACAAACTTTTGAATGTCCATTTGTTAGTGAACCTCATGCACAATCATGTATTGAATATGCCTCTGAAATGAGGATACCCTCTGTTGAAGACTCTCCTTCCATTGAACAACTTAATGCATTTCTAGAAATTAATCTGCTTCATTTACAAAAGGAGGGAAGGGAGGAATTTCATGATGATAGGTTAGTCATTCCTAATGAGGTAAATTTTGAAAATAGTGTTTATGTTTCTACTCAGGAAACTAATATTGAACATAAACCTAATCTAGAGGTAAATGAGTGGACTAGAAACACTATGATTGTGAATAAGCCATTGCATTACCGTTATGATGATGATGATGATGATGATGTTATGTTAGAAGAACATGTTTATTCTGAAAATATTATGGAACCTTTGGGTTCAGAGACATTAAGCTTCTCTGCCTCGACCTTCATGAATAGTGTTTCTTCGAGTATTCCATATGCATATACATGTGATGTTGATGTTGAACTAGGACTTGTGCAACTATTTTGTGAAAGAGAGCATGACACACATCTTATATCTGACCTGGGGAAGGTTGAATTGTCTGTCGACACTAATAATCTTATGCATGAGGATAACTGTAATGTGTCTGATTCCCTGCTTAGGTCACAATATGATGTTTCTTCTGATTTTCCTATGCATAAGACTAAAGTTTTAGATGATGATGGTTCTGAACTGGGGCTTGTTGATCTGTTCTTTGAATCTGAGCATGTTGTAGTACTTTTAGATGACTTAGGAGATGCGACTAATAATAATGGTACTCTTGATCTCATACATGTGAGCAACATAGACCTGCCTACTTTCCTTCCTAAGTTACTGACTGAGACTCTTCCACCCAACCTAGATTTGGTTTGTGAAAAAATTGTAAAACCAACTTTTCTAAAAGTACCTAATCTAGGATTAGAACTGTGTGCCTCCCAAATCCTCTTGGACTATTTTTATGCCAAGTATAATATCTTTAAGGATCCACAATTGGAATGTGTATCTCTTCCCGTCCCTGAACAAGTCCACTTTGAATTAGACTTTGTGCATGATGTACCCGTAACATTGCTTGATTTTGTGTCCAAAAGCATATCTTATGAAAAATCCAGGTTTGGGGGAAACTCATTTTTTCCGGCAACCTCACTTAAATTTTTGTCCTGTTATAATTGTGTGAGGCTACTAAAATCTATGCATTTTATCTTTTGGGTTGATCCTCAACTCTTTAGGCTGTATATATATGGTGAATGTTTCTTGTATATAATCCAGTAGCTAATGCTATAATTTTTCTATCTTGCGTAAGTTGAGTCTTATTTTTCTTTTCCTGTATATATATGTGCTAATCCAATGTGTTACCAGCTGAAAACTGTTGGATTCTAGCACCATGAAAAATGGAGTTCAAATTTTTCTTACGCAGACATCTGGTAAACTCTTTCCTTATCTCTGCTCTGCATGGTCTTCTTGGTATGATTGCAAATTTTTTGGTTCTTTTTGAACATTGAGGACACTGTTTAGTTTAGGTTGGGGGGTGTAGGTAGACCACGGGAACTTTGTAGTAAGCATGTTAGAACTTGTAAATATCTATAAATAAAAAAATGAAAAATGAAGCTCGGTTACCTTGATTTGTGATACCTGTGCATGAATGATAACTTATGGTTCTTTGTCTAGATGATGAGGCACCCCTGATTCTAACACAATTCACACGTGATAAGAAAATCTGCACATGCACGATCTACCAATACATGTATAGCCTCGGGCCTCGGGTGTTTTATCGGTTAAGTAGACTGCCAATCACTTTAGAATATTGAATGAGACTTGACTAGCTTGTTCTTTGGTTGGCTGGGATAGAAGGTGGAGGTTACATTAAGAAAAACAACCATTGAATTTGACCGGGTACATCGAAAAGGGCTACCTCTTGCTAAGTGTCATGTAATTTTTCTTTTTGTTCACAAGTCAGTGGTGTTATCTTATTATTGTATTGTTCTTGTTCTCTTGAAGTATTTCATCAGTCAAAAAAAAAGTAAAAATTCAGAAAAAGGAAAAAAAAAAAAGATAAAAAAAGATGAACATTTTGTTATATTTCAAATGTTATAGTCAATGTTTATCTCTTTCCTCAAAATAAGTGAGTAATCAATGTAAAGAACGAGTCATGTATTGTTTTGTGTTGTTAATAGTCTTGTAATAAGCAAGGGAGGGTGTATGCCATCGATGTACAACACGGGTAAACTGAAATATCACCAACTCTTAGGTGAACATTCACAAATCTCGTAAAGCCGGACAACTAGCTTGGCTTTGAATTTGGTTCTTAGCTTAAAAACTATCTCTTGGTAATTGGCATCCATAACTTCTGATCATTCTCTAAACATGTGTAGATATACTTTACACTCTTATCACATGTATTTAGTTGTTCTAGTGCTAGAATTGTGCCTTTGAAAGCTAGATTGACATATCCACTTGCTGTGAGCTAAAACTGAATTGCACATGTCACATTACATGGAATCTGAGCTTATATTTTGTCCTAGAACTTTGTGGGTATGTTCTAAGAAAACCCTCACGAGACTTCAACTCGTCCACTAGGGACACTTAGTGGTTTACAAGGCTTATTGCATTCGCTAAATGCAATCGAGAAACCAGCGACAGTGGTATAGGTAGGATTTTCTTAGTTTTCTTTTGTTTACTCGAGGTCGAGCAAAATTCAGGTTTGGGGGTGTGATCGGAATCTAATAATGCATATTTCTAGATCGTTTTGCTGTCGTTTATCACATCTCTAATACCTTAATGTTCTATTTTGCGATAAATCTTGTATCATGAGCATATCTCCTTTAATGGATAATTTTTTCGGAATAATCTCTTTTTGTGTTATGTTATAGGTGGTTTGAGTAAATGGTACAAAAGGTCAGCGGGACTGTGTAATGGGAGCGTAAGAGGAAGTGGGAGTGTCGCACCGTGATACAGGGGAGTTGTTCGCTGAGTGTGTGCAAAACTGAACTTACCAAGTTAATGGAACAAATATCTGTGGTCAAGATTTACAAAATAAACTCAAATTTGATAAATGGCCAGAAATATTCAATCCATGTTTGAAGACAAGATAACCAACAGATTCACCTTGAACATCTAAGCAAGGTACACAAGCCTAACACCCAGGTGGATCCCTAACATTTTCTATTTCACTCCCACGAACAGAGAAGTCTTTTCTTCTCTATTTTCTTTCCCATTTCATTTTCTATGTCAAGACCATACCACCACCGATCTCCCCCTCACTCCCATACCATTCGTACGACACCCTCACCACCTCGCTTCTCTCTCTAATGTCAATCACCCAATTTCATCAGTTTTACCTATCTATTCTTGTCGTAGTTGTTTGCGTGAAATTAAAGAAATAGGTTGAAAGTCATTGGGGTAGGAATTGAAAACCTAAGGTCTGAACAACTCTGAAACTCCCTCAATAGCAGCATGGTTCTGATGATGATGAAGTGGGTGAAGGAAGTGAAGTGTATTTCAGTTGTATTTGGTGAGTGATTGACATCTCAAATTTCTAATTTCAATCCTTAATTTCAGTTGTACTGTGGAGATATTAAAAACCCAATTTAGGGTGAAATTGGTGTATAAATAGAGATGGGTTTGTGATGTAAAAGGTATGCCCGGATTAGCCGGTGCACCAAGCTGTAGTTTATGTTTGTTTTCAGTATTATCATCATGTTCTAATTCAATAACTAGGGTTTAGATGAAGCCCTTAATCTACTGCTAGTTTTATTCATGTTTTGAGTATTGCTTTTGTTGTGCTTAAATGATATATGAATGTTCTAATCATTGTGTCACACATATTGCTTTCACCTTGTTTGTTATGCAACCTATGTAGTTAGAATAACTCTATGTTGTTCTTCAACTCATGATTAAGAGACCAAGCTAATCTGTGATGAGTTGTGCTGTAAGAAGACAGCTTATGCTAGGGATTAGTTACCTTAGTTGATATTAGGCATCTACTTAAGATTACCCTGGATAAACAACAGACTTGCATCTTGACTGGTGTCCATTACAAGGGACAAGAATAATCTTGAAACTGAATTGACTTAGCAAAGGTTAGGAGGTGGATTTGATTGCCCTAGTCCCTTCCATTTAAGTATTTACACCCTGTGTTATTTGCATCTTTTACTTCTATTTCCTTTATGTTTTAATCAATATCTTGTCGTATCGACACAACAAAACCCCCCTGTTGTTACCTCTTGTTTGAATCAGTATAGTAAGACCATAGTAGGAAGAGATTATCTCCATGAAATACGAAAGATTAAAGAAGAAATTGTCGGAAGTCGAGATCGGGAAATTACTCTTCAAGCAAAGCTAGATAACTTGGAGAACATTGAGATGAACTTGTTATTTGATTCGGAACGATAAGATCTCAAAGTTCAATGTGAATCATACAAGAATAATCTAGTTATTGCGCTTAAAAACGTCAAAAGGTTGGAAGAAGAAAACTCGAGCTTAAAAGAGAGTTTGTCTAGAAATAGCAGCTCAGATAAATTAACCTCAATATTGGGAGCATGTAGAATTCATCGTGATACACGAGGATTGGGCTATGAAGGAATAGACGCTCCTGGTACTTGCAAAGAGGTAAAATTTGTCAAAGCTAAAGTTTCTTCTCAACCAAAACCTTCCACGGTTGACAAAAGTGAAGTATCTCTACCAACTGCCGATGGCGAAAAGAGGAAATCCTGTCAAGTTCCAAAGCAAGCACATACACATTCAGGTAACACTAAACATAACTTTTTCCATTCTACTAAACATTGTGGAAAACCAGGTCACTTGCAAAGGAATTGCAGATTTCTTAAACGAGATAAAACCGAATCTGATTCTGTTAAGATGACAAGATCTGATGTTCCAAACTGGAGAAAAACTGACTCTCAAAATATCAGTTCTTCCAGTATTCCCCCCAAGAAGTTTCATAATTATATTGGGGAGAAAAAGAAATATGTTGCTCCAAAAGCTGCTCAGAAATGGGTACCAAAGAAGATCAATAAATTAATGAGTACTATTAAGAAGGATCTCCCAGACAAGAGTTCGACAAGGGATAACATCTTAAAAAGGTATGGAACAGTTATTGAAAGTTTCAAGGAAGTTGTTAAATTCCTAGAGTCCATGCATGATTTTGTTTCAAATACCTGTGGTGAGCAAGATTTTGTTCACCTCAACACAACCTGATTGTGTTGGAAGTGCATCCTCACCAAGAAGCCCTAGTAAATGCGGTGAGGATTGCAAAAGAATTGAGGCTCACATATTGTGTTGGGTAATTTTTGAATATGTGGAACAATTTATTGTTTCGAGCTGAGTCTAACTCGCTTACATATTTCTCGAAATATGTGTTGGTAAGCTTTCGCTTTAGCCAAGTTCGTCTTTACTCGTGACGAAAGTCATGTTGATTATTTCAATAACTTGAAAATCGCTTTGATGAAAATAGTTTGTGAATAACGACTATTTTAACATCCTCTAAGAAAGTTTCAATGATTGAAATGAGAGTTTAGAAAAAGTAACCATGTTTGGATATAAACATAGTGTGTTCTCACATTTGTGTAAAAGTCCAAAACCGGGAACCCAAAGTATGCATACCCGTACGCGTACTGGCAGTTGTTGGAAATCCGGGTAAGTATGCGTACCCGTACGCATACTGGCGTAAGTTTCACGTCCGTGAATTTCTGCTGGAGTTTGGAAGTGAAAAACAAACTCAATCCGGTTACTTAAGTACGCGTACCCATTTGCATACTTAAGTAAGTTACTTTTTAAAATCGGTTTGTTCATGAACTAAAACATTTATATAATATAAGGAATGCAATCTTGGCAAACCATGGCTATAATGTTCATGAATTGATTCGAGTGAATCAAAATCGATTTTTCTTCGATTGTGTCTTGTATACTTCTATGAGATCTAAGCAATTGAACAACTCTCTAACTAGTTTCATTTGATTCATTTGAACTAGTTTTGATTGTGTCTTATGGTAACCATTCTTGGTGTAACTCCTTGTGGAAAAGGTTATTCTTCCTTCTAAGCATATCAATTCTTGTTTATACAAGTTTGTATCTTAGAAAAGATGATCACAATACTTGATCTTCATGATTACATATTGTGTATTGTTACCATGAGATAGTTCTATTTTTTGTAGTAACACAATCTCATGAGAGACTTTCAATGATTGGTCCTTAGCTCGTATCTCCTTGTGGGATTTCTAAAATCCAATATATAAATCCTTCTCCCTGGAGAAAGGTCACTCTTGTTCTTCTTTCGGGAATGACATTTTATGGGGGAGAGTTCTTAAATGAACCTGTGCTTAATTGCTATATCTTTGATGGGAGAAGCGGTTGTGGAACATGTAGGGGTTAACTTGTATCTTAATAAACTCCTTGATAAAGTCACTAAGTTTCGACTCTGTGATATCATCTAAAGTAAAGTTGATATTTTCTCTTTTGGTCATGAAGTACCTCCTTTAAAATTTTATGGGGATCCCACTAGTTTTCGTACCTTTGCCAATTTATATTGACAAAAAGGGGGAGAATTAATGTGTAGTTCACACTACAAATACATATGGTTTACGGATCATTATGTAAGGGGGAGTGGTTTTCATTGCGAGATGAAGTATTGACTAAGGGGGAGTGATAATATCACCGTAGTATTATTGTAAAAGTTGTGATACAATTGAACTTTGATGTTGTGTAATAATACTATGATGGATCTTCAACAAGTACAGGGTGAACACATGCATAGTTGAAGAACCAAGGAAATCAAGCATGTCGGATTTTGGAGTTATATTGCTTTTAACAAGTACAATCCATATGTAAAATGGTTTTGTCACTAAAATTGACAAAGGGGGAGATTGTTAGAGCATTGCTCGGTTGAACCCACTAGCGTTGGTATGTCAAGTTAGTTTCCAAAATGCATTCTTGATTTAGTATACTAAAGATAGTTTCGAACTAGATTAAGTCTAAGAAATAGAATCGAAGCTATCCTTGACGGATGAAGTTTGAAGACTACAATAAGACATCAACAAGGACTTCATCAACTAAGGTATGTGGTAATTGATTTCATTTGGATTCTTTTTCAATTCTACCTTTCTAATTTATCGAAACAAATGCTCACTCTATGGAACAATTCCTATGACAGTAAATGTACATTTTTGTATATATACTTGAGGTTATTTGATTCATGACTTTGGTGACAATAACCTTTATCCCTAGAAAGGATATCATGTTATAGTGAATGAGCTTACGAATTCAACGAGCCAAGAATCACTCAATTCCGAGTAATAACGATGAGGTTATGAGTGATTTATTAAAGTAACAATTATAAGTGTTGTTGTAATTGTTACAGTTCGTTAGTAGGAAACAATACACTAACTGTTTGTAACGGTTCACGGACTTGAGCCCAATTACGTGACTAGAAGCCATTTTTGGTCATGTTTATGATGTTTCCTTATCTAGGCAAGATAGCTATTACTCCAAACATATTTGATTACCATATTAAAGTGTTTGTGATAACTTTTAATTCCTGCCTAAGTTAAAATGTGATTTATTCACATAAATACAATATTTGCTAATTAATTAATTATTTAATTATTTTTGCAAGAGTTGTAACTTAGGAAAGACTCTCAAAATTAGGAGAGTCTTGAAAAAGGAAAATAGCTTTGCTTAGCTTCCAAGCTATTGTTCACTATAAATAAAGGGTTCGTGAGTGCTACATGTTTTTTATCCCCTTTGGAAAATAGGTGTAAGCTTCACAAGGTTGTTTTCCATGTCTTCTGTTCTTCATGAACAAGAGTGAGATAAAAGTCTTTGTATTGGGGATCACAAAGCCGAGTTGGATTTAATCTTCGTGATTGATTATACAACTTGTAATCTAGGTTTCTAACCTCTTGTCTATTCTAAGGTTTTCTCTTCTGATATAAAACTATTCAAGAGTTGTTGATCATAAACCCTAGGTTTTGATATATTTCAGTTTCCGGACGTATACATACACTTGTTAGTCGGAATCGAAAGCTAGAAAGAAATCTTCGATTAAGGTATCTCGTAAAAATCCTTAAGAAGTTTTAAACAAGATATCTCTAGATTTATTCTAGTTGTTCTTGTTGTAGAATTATTAGGGTTTTCTTAACTTGGAAATTGATCTTTGGAATCGCCCAAGTTTACTTACGAAAATCAGGTTCACGGATTCCTTATGTGTACGCATACTGATTGTAAGTTAAAACCTAATCTACAAGTTTGTTTCGGTATCCCTACTTTTAACTGGTAGTTGTTCGAAACAAACATAAGATTTCCAAAACCTTGATTTACATCTAAAGGGAAATCGATTCTGTGTTTTGTGAAAACAAAAGATCGACAAACATCAACCGTGTTGTTGTATCTTTTGAAGAGAACTTTGTTCTGCCATAAGATTTTTGGGAATAACTTCTAAAGAGAATTTGTGTTATGCTAAAAGTTATACGAGAGGAATTCCTAAAGAGAATCTGTGTTCTGCTAGGAGTTCTATAAGTTTTTGAATACAACTGAAGGAGGACTAAGTCCCGGGGGTTTTCTGCATTTGCGGTTTCCTCGTTAACAAAATTTCTGGTGTCTGTGTGTTTTGGGGCAAAAACTTTCTGCTGGAAATGGTAAATTTGGGTGTGCCGCCGAGAAACGAATCTAAACCCTAAACAAATGCACTGCACGGGAGTACTTTAGATTCGAGAGATCAATCTATAAAATTCAAGCCTAAACCAAGAAATGGCAATTCCAGTCTTGCTTCGGTCATGAAATGAAGGAGAAGGGTTGATCTTAGGGAGGGAAGCGAAGAAGGTGTTGAGATCAGAATGGTTAACTCTGAAGGTGTGGATATTTTATGACTTGTATCAGAATATGGAACTTGCTTGCGGAATGTAAGCTATCAGTTCTTTGGTGTTTTTTCTGGATACTGTGTTGATAACCAAAACCGTTGTTGTTGGTCAAAATAGGTCGAAACCTATTTATATCAGTCATAGTTGCGCGCACCCTGATCTCATAGGAAGTGGGAGTAGTTGAGTGATGGAGAAGTGGGGTCGTGTGAAAATGTAGAAAACCACGTCTTACTATGAGGGAAGACGAGTCAGTTTACACCCACTACTTCTCTGCTGCCACTAACTGTCCGCCTTTCCTGACACTTTCTCATAATGGGCGTGTTGCACGCCGCACGCTGTAAACCGCCAGACCAATACCATGATGAACATCCCCCAATTTGTGACATGTTTGATGTCTCGAGTATTTTATAAAAAATATGTAGCAAGTTGCTGAGTGGATCTTGCCTAATTATTTTGACCAATCACGCGCAAGCTAGGTGGCGGGATGTTATAGACTATTCGACCGGCCAGTGCTATAGTCGGGCCACCAGTGCGCGTATCCATGCCTTGTCCGTCGATCAGAATTAAATCTAGGCCGGTCAATTCGGCTGGCAAAGTTGGACGGCCGAGATCGTTTTGCTGCAGCAATGTAATGCTGCTTAACAAAAATTAGGGTTTCACAAGTCACGCGGCCATCTAACTTTGAGCAATCAGTTAGTGGCTCTGTTGGCGAGTTGGAAGGGCTTTGATTGGTCGAAGTATTAGTGGGCCCACCAGTGTGCCTGATGATGCTTGTCCGGTTGCTTTAGGGAGCGGCTAAGCTTGATAAATCAGCCGGCCAAAACATACGGTCGTGATTATTTTAAGACTGACATGGGCAGCCTATATTAAATTCCTTAAGGAATTTAGGCGTGTCAACCAACATACTTTATTAAAAGTGTGTGTGGCGCATTTAAAGCAATCTGATTGGTCGATGGGAAAGGGGGCCGGCAAGCGGCAACATGGAGTGTGGCCGACCGGCTACGGGTGGCACCCGCTGGCGCAGATCGGTCGGCCAAATGTCGTGGCCACGCCTCCCGTTTTTGCTGCTTTTACTTGCCGCAGTTCCTCTTTATTTCGTTGTTTTCTGCTTTTTAGTAGAATCTTGCTCCTACTGGCTTCATGATGGATTAATTTCCTAGCTTGCCTAGGTTTAGTTTCGACCAATAGGGTTCGAGATATTGCGCAGGGCACAAAACACCTAATTTTTGCAAATTAATTAGGTTAAAATTTGAATTTTGCGAGCTATCACAAAATTGGTCAAATTTGGTGAATTCTGTGTATTTACACAAAATTCTTAAATTTTTTTCTCAGAGAGCAGTCAGCGCGCCTTCTGACTTGGTACTTTCATGCAGACCTTAATCTTGATACTTCGGGAAATTCATGTTACTCAGCTGCGAGTGAACACTAATTGTCATGTCATATCAATATTAAGAGTTCAGCCGGGGAACATAGCATAGGAAAATACTCAATAAGCCATACACTAGTGAATAATGCAGGCGATAGGTTAAAATTTATAGAATATTTGGGATTGTTTCTACATGCACCATTCTAGATAAATTTCATATAAATATACTGAATTGCTCAATACGTGTGTAAGTAAAGAGGCCTGGGCACTCATCACTTTTAAGTGGCTCCGTCCCTTTGCAGAATGATGGCACATTAAATACAGGGTTTTACAATTTAGCCCTGAACCGAAAACCACCATCAACATTAAGTACCCTGCTTAGTACGTAACAGTGACATTGTTGCGGGGTATGCAATAGATGGTGACAAATAAAGATAAAACTTATGAGGCGAGGCAGACAGATGTTACCAGGATAGAGGCCGGCTCGGTCTTTGAGAAAGACATGTTTAATGAAGTATCCAAGCATGCGGTGATCGTCCTCCTAGCATACGTCAATTGTCTCCAGGTAGATAAGCATCTAATCGGTTGATATCCCGCGTCTAAAGCCATTATACACGGCAGGTAGAGAGTCATTTCTTTTCCTGGATCTTACCAATTTGCGGAATATAAAAGGGAGCACTTGAGTCTTTCTTTTCATACCGATCATCACAGAGTTGCTCTCATCTTCTTTCCAGGTGTTTCTTCATAGTCTCTTGTAGTAGTTTTTTTTTACTACGTCGATTGTTGATATAACCACAACGCTTTTCTGCAGTATTTGATGGGAACTCCTGGTGATGATTATTCTTCTGATTCTCCGGAAAGGAGTTTTGAAGTCGACAAACCCATGGTTACCGCATTCGAGGAGGTATTAGCTAAAATAGATCCTTCGTTTCGAGAAGCTGGTCGTGCTATACAGGGTATGCCTCTCGTACATTTGTGTATCGTTCGAGACCGTGTTCAAGTTTTCCTGGATTCGGTTAGCATGGAAGAAAAGTGGAGGCGCAATGAAGGATCCCAACCAACGAGTGCCAGGGATGAAAGATTCGCGGCTTGGCTAAAGTGGCGAAGGATTGAGCATAAGCAGCTTCCAGGTGGGGATAAGTATGATTACCCTATCCATAACGGCGTCATAATTCTTGATTCTGACGTGGACGAACCAGAACATCTTCAAAATCTTCAGAAGGTTGTTGGGGTAGTTTCTGAAAAGGATGTCGGGGCAGAAGAGCATATAGTACTGGCCTCTGGAGGAGATGTTAAAGTGGCTTCCGAAGTGGATGTTGGTGGAGCTTCTAAGGGAGATGTTGAAGCGGCTTTTGGAGAGGATGTTGAGGCGGCTTCTGGAGAGGATGTAGGAGCGGCTTATGAAGGAGATATCGAAGCAGCTTCCAAAGAGAACTCCAGTGAAGGCACCGTTGATCCCTGTGTTGATGCTGATAATTAGATTTCCCATTTTGTTATATCCTTTTATAGATGAGTATCTTTTTTGTAGCTTGCAGATGCTCCTTTGTCATTTAGTAGTTTTCTGTTTCATGCGGATGGAGCCGGGGATTCATCAAATATAATCTTTCATTCGTGTTGCTTTGATGGTTTTACATTTCTAGTTGAATGAATGAATGAAACCTCCCGACTAAGAAATCAAAATCCTTAGAAAATTTCGCAATATCTTGTAGCGTTCTTCGGTAGGGTTACGGTAGAGCCACGCTTAGTACCTTGATTGCAAAATCTGGGTCCTTCCCATTCTTTTGTTTGATAATCCCCGGTGCAGACTACATGTGAAAAAAACAGGGGTCTAACAACCTCACCCAATATTTCGCTTAAAAATCTGTATGGACTAACTCCAATATACTTTTAAGAGAATCAACTAGCCAGTCAGACTCAATCTTAATAAAAAAGTATATCAAAGAGTTATATCTCAATTTCTCGATTCAATCCTTACTCAAACAAAAAGAAATCTACGAGCCTGATTAAATACTAGAGAAACAACTTGAACGGTACCAAAGACCAATGTTCAAGGATCAATCAATTTCAATCAACAACCAAAGGTTGGATTTACCAATTGATCGATTCAACGAACAACCTGTGATATTTCAATTATATAACAAAATATAATGCGGAAAAGAAATAACACAGACAACAGAAGTTTGTTAACGAGGAAACCGCAAATGCAGAAAAATATAATGCGCTCCTTACGTCTCTTATCCTAGCAGGATACTACGCACTTGATTCCCTTAGCTGATCTCACCCACAACTAAGAGTTGCTACGACCCAAAGTCGAAGACTTTCATAAACAAATCTGTCTCACACAGAAAAGTCTACAAGAATAGATAAATCTGTCTCCTACTGAAATACCTACGAGTTTTGTTTCGTCTTTTGATAAATCAAGGTGAACAGGAACCAATTGATATACAGGACTTATATTCCCTAAGAGCAACCTAGAAATATCAATCACTTCACAATAATCTTAATCGACTAGCGAAACAAGATATTGTGGAATCACAAACGATGAGACGAAGATGTTTGTTACTACTTTTCTATCTTGCCTATCGGAGATATAAATCTCAAGCTAATCTTACGATTGTACTCAAACACGATAGAAACAGTAAGATCAGATCACGCAACTACAGAGAAAATAGTTGGGTCTGGCTTCACAATCCCAATGAAGTCTTTAAGTCGTTAACCTACAGGGTCTCAAGACAAACCTAAGGTTAAAGGAGAATCGACTCTAGCTTATACAACTAGTATCACACAGGAGGTGTGGGGATTAGGTTTCCCAGTTGCTAGAGTTCTCCTTTATATAGTCTCCAAATCAAGGTTTGAAATCTAAGTTACCTTGGTAACAAAGCATTCAATATTCATCGTTAGATGAAAACCTGATTATATTCAAGCTAATATCTTTCAACCGTTAGATCGAATCTTAGCTTGTTATACACAAATGAAATATACTTCATTTAGGTTTGAGTAACCGTACCTAAACGTGTACACCTAGTTGGTCCAACAATAGTTAACAAATGGTTAGCCATAAGAGCACCTTCATATCAACCTTATTCATCTTCACCATAACTAGTTCAAATGACTCAAATGAACTAGTTAGAGAGTTTTTCAATTGCTTAGATCTCATAGAAGTATACAAGACACAATCGAAGCAAAAACGATTTTGATTCACTTGAATCGATCCATGAACATTATAGCCACGGTTTTCAAAGATTGAATTTCTTAATATATATAAATGTTTAGTTCATGAATAAACCATATTTAGAAAATAACCCACTTAAGTACGCATACCGGTACGCATACTTAAGTACCTGGATTGAGCTTGTTTTTAGTTCACAAACTCCAGCAGAAATTCATGGGATGTGAATTTCCGGCAGTACGCGTACGGGTACGCGGACTTAGCTCCGGACATCCTAAACCAGTAAAGTACGCATACTTTGGTTCAAGGATTTTGGACTTACACAAGTATGAGTTCACATACAATGCTTATATCCATTCCAGGTTATATATTCTAAACTCTCATTTCAACCATTGAAACATTCTTAGAGGATGTTATATAGTTGTTATTCACAAACTATTTTTCATCAAAGCGATTTTCAAGAAATTGAAATGATCAACATGACTTTCGTCACGAGTACAGATGAACTTGGCCAAAGAGAAAGCTTACCAACACATATTTCGAGAAATAGATAAGCGAGATAAACTCGGCTCGAAATAGCAAATGTGTATAATCGAAGTCTATATAGCAATACCACTTTTGTCTCAATATAGGAGGTAGAGTAGATAGACTTTTGGGTGATAGATAAGTTCAAGTCTCAACATACCTTTTTGTCGATGAAGTTCCACCAGTTCCTTGAGTAGTTCTTCGTCTTTGCATGATGAACGTCGTGGAGTCTAGAGCTCAACTACACTTACTATCCTAGTCCGAGACTTAGCTATAAGTAGACTAGAAATCAAGAATTATAGTTTTGGCAACTAAACTTGACAAACAAGCTTGAGATAGCAACGCTTGCGATTTCGACCGAGCAGTGCTCTAACAATCTCCCCTTTTGTCAATTTTAGTGACAAAACTATCAATACATATGGAATACAAAATAAATAAACTTTGCAGCTTCTTATCCACATGCTTGATCTCCTTGGTTCTTCAACATTACTCGAAATCTTCGTCACTTCCAAGTACTCCAATGATTCCAAAGATATTCAAATCAGCATCATCGTTGTTGAAGATCCGTAGCCATAACAATAAGAAAACAATAGTTCTCAATCATTGTTACACAATGTCATAGTATTATTACACATTATCAAAGTTCAATTGTATCACAACTTCGACAATAATACTATGGTGATATGTATCACTCCCCCTTAGTCAATACTTCATCTCACATGAAAACCACTCCCCCTTACATAATGATCCGAAAACCATATGTATTTGTAGTGTGAACTAAACATTAATTCTCCCCCCTTTTGTCAATAAAATTGGCAAAGGTACGAAAACTAGTGGGATCCTAATGAAATTTCCATAGAGACACTTCATGACCAAAATAAAGTACATATCAACTTTTTAGATGCAATCATATAGCCGAAACTAAATGCATTCATCAAGGAGTTTATAAAGATACAAGGTAACCCCTATAATATTCCACAGCCACACTCCCCACAAAGATTTGACAATTAAGCACAAGTTCAATTAAGAACTCTCCCCCATAAAATGTCATTCCCGAAAGAACAACAAGAGCGACCTTACTTTCACATAAGAAATCATATTCTTATGTGATTTGTTTGGACATTAACAAATCACATAAGAATATGAATTTTTATCCAAAAATCTCAATCAAATTAACCATAAGAGAACCCATGATTAACTCAATCGGAAATGCTCACATAAGAGAACTTACGGAGCCGCACAGTATATACATAAAAAATATGGATAAGGGAAGATCAATACATCGGAATAACTAAAAGATTCGTTATATTTCTCATCACTATTTTCACAATGACGTATAATAGCCATAATCTTTGTAAACAAAAGCTCATCCTATCTTCCATCAATATTTACATAATGACATAATAGGCTTATCTTTTTTTTTGTCAAAAGTTCATTCAATCTTTTATCAATACTTGCATATCGACATATGAAAGACTTAACTTTTGACCATGTATGGGACAATCATAGTTCACGGACGCAAACACACATATCCCATAACAAATTGCAATATATAAAACCATAAAGATTAATATTGCAAAATCATCTTCCAAAAAAACTTTAGAGTTTAAATAAATAAATATAAAAAACATTGAAGATGAAAAACGTTGGACATAGCTATGTGTAATCATAATAATGGCTATTCCAAACCCTAGTTATCCTTCTTAAAACACAAGAATAAATTCTCATAAGAAGTTTCCTAGAAAAAATAAAATCAACAAGCTAATAAACAAAGAGAGACTCATAAACCACCAAAACCGTATACGAACTAAATTCAAATAGACGTTTCGGAATCCTCGCGAGCCTTGAGATCTTTGAGCTTGTGATTGGCAGCATCCACTGCATCTTCAGATAAGATATCCTCATTAAGAAGTTCTTTAACATGTGTCTTCATGAGAACAAGGTCAGAATTAACCTTTTTCAACTTAGTTCTTAACACATCAAGACTCTTCAAAGTATCAACGAGTTGCAGTTTTGCATCCTCAAAGTATTTAAGAAAATCATGAACCACCTCAGCAGAAACCATATCCCCATTCTCAATATCCTGATGTGTATAAGCATAGTAACATGAGTCATTAGGATGATCATCTTCTACTAGGGTTCTTTTCTTCCTCCCTTTGGACTCGAAACCAATACCTTTATCAAGAAATCCTCTTGCAAAAACACCATAGCAAGAAGACATTCTTGACATAACACAAAACATCCCAGAGTATGCGTATGTGACTCAAGGGTTTGGTATTTAAATGGTTTCTTAGGAAAGGTAACTTTTAGGGTTTCCAAAATTGATTCGCAACAGTAGCATGGGTACCCGTACGAACACAACTTGACCCAATAACAAAAACACCCAAAAGATCGTGAAAAATATCACAAGATTTTTTGGATCAATAAATTTTATATCTTCAGAGAGAAACAATTTAGAGCACAAAAGTAGCAGGCAACATAGTTGCAACGAAAAAACTTCTTTGAGAGAAAAGAAAAACAACATCAGACACAACCAATACGTAAGTAAAATTATTTGCGGACAATAGCTTATCTATGGACGATAAGAAAATAACTCGACTAATTATGTAAATTTTAGTTGTAGTGAAAGTGGTGAGTAAAGTTCGTTCAACTCGGGCTTGTGAAGGATTTTTTAGAATTAAATAAAATTGTTTCAATAATAATAAGAAAGTACCAAGACTCTGGATTCCACCATTGACCAATTAATCGATAAACTCTAATCAATATTCATGCAATATTCTTCGTTTAAGTGATTCTAATATTTTCCTCTGATAGATTTTTGAAGTAGTAGTTGTAATCACAAAGCATGAAACATCAAAAGTGTCAAAACCTAGCATGTTCCATCAAAACAATTCACAACCACTCAATAAAAATCAATTTTTCTTTTAAGTTCTATGCAAAAAAATCATGTAAAATAATTGCAATAAATAATAAAAATAGAATTATACCACTTTTCATGGAACAATGGCTTCCTCCGTCGCCTCGGCTAAGGGGTTTAGCTCCTCATATTAATCGTGTTCTCAAAATACATGTTTATGGCTCAAAAACTGATTACAAGGGAGAAAAGGGAATACTGTAGTCGCTGAAAGTCTAATACAGCGGACGGAATCGTTGCTGAAGAGCTTTGGTGACTGCTGGATGATGCGACCGTAATTCGTTGTCACTGAAAATAAGTCTGCCTCTGCAACTTTCTTTTTCCGCTGTTCTGTGTTCTTCGTCTTCTCCGGCACAGTTTGCACCAGCAGAAACGTGTTTTCTTCCAATGATTTTTCTAGCTTCTCTAAGGCTCTAAACTTCCCCTAACTTCTTCCTTACCTTCCTAGGACCCTAACCAACCCTTTTATACATAGTAGAGCAAAGAAAATTCGAGAATAAACTTGGTTTTTTCCTCCACAGCACGTTAAGTTATTTCTTTTTTTTTTTCTTCTGTTTCACGTGCATTCAATCCATAAAAGCTGTCCAAACTCCTCCCTTGATAGAAACAAGTCTTTAATAAGAGTTTCCTTCCTCTTCTTCACGTAAATTTCTAAAAAATAAACCAAGAAACTTCCCAAAAATAGAACGTGATATTTTAACCATTTTTCGATTCCAATTCGAGTTCTAGCCACTTTGGATCCATTCCAACACCCTTACCTCGCCTGTTAGGTCCATAGGAACAAACCCAATCAAATTCAGCCCTTTAATCTCCCTAAAAATCCATCCAAAAAATCGTCTGTTTTCTGAAAATTTTCCCGCCAAATTTCTGTTTTTGAAAACGTGAAGAAATTTGTCCTCCCCCTATCCAGTCTCGGTCTGTGCTTAGCAGCTGCTTGGAAATGGGTTACCCCTTATCCAAAATGAGAGTCCGAATAGCAAATGTCCTCCCAGGAGCCTTTAACAACTTTTCGAGCCAATTTCCCGCAAAAGCCTATTCCTCCAAAATACACCTACAAGGGATAAAATACCAAAATTAGTACAAAAATGGGTACTAACACTATACATAAAAGAGATGAAAATAGACACATAAATGCGTCTATCAATTAAACATAAAACATTTTTCCAACAGTATACCTGATTATTAACACATCTTACTCAATAGGATTTTTATGAGTAAGTTCTCAACCCTTGTGATAAATTAGCACAAGTATGAGCCCTAAGCTCATTAGATGAAATGTGTTCACGTTTGAGTCTTTTTTTCCTTTCGAATCTAGGAAAGGATTCTCTTCGATGTGAAATATTGTCATAAAACTTGTTGTCATCAAAATACGAGACATAGTTTGAGTTCTTACCAGAAGAATCTTGACTAGAGGAAGTTGACAGCCTGTTGACGATTTCTTTATAACCTTCAATAATCACTTTTTGGTTATTTTTCTAATCATCATTTTTTCTCCCTTCTCCTGATACTTTGTTCACATCAAAAGTAGCATTATCTCCCTTTTTGACAGAAGAGAATTCCTGATCTCTTCTTGGACAATTTTTGTTAAGACGTCTGTTATGCTTTTGAGCGTTCAAAGAACTCATCAAACTGACTTTCCTGGTAGAATACACAGGGTGAGTACTGAAACCAATCGGTTTAGATATACGAATGTCAGTTACACCTTTGAGGATTAAATCTAAGATGTGTTGAAGACGAACAATGGAATTGTTATTCAACCTAGAGTTTCCCCTTTGCTTAACAAGCCCTTTTGAATCACAAAAGAGACATACTTTCTGATCACAAGGGTGATTAGACAGTACAGACTTAACATCATTGTTTGTAGATTTCTTCATTCCATGTGGCGTAGAACATCCTTGATTAGAGGAGGTTATAAGCACATCTTTTCCAATAGGAAGGGATTCTTGTTTTACTTCTGGAACTAGAACTCTTTCAGTTGTGATAGAAGTAAATGGTATAGTAGACTTTTTGGAACATCCTTGAATCGAGAGTTTACTCAAGTGATGTTCAATTTCCAAAGCACCCTTTTTGAGGCTCGCCTCGAGTAAGATACGTGAAGACTGAACTTCAGCATTTTCTTTGCACAAAGCTTTTTCTTTAGAGTCACAGTCTCTTACTATACCGAGAAGAACATTGACATTGTTTTTCAACCGATTAAATCTATCATCTTGGATTCTAACGAGATTTAGAATCAGTTTACTCTCTTTGGATGATTCCCTTTCATTAAAGGAGATAGACTCTTTTGAAGGGTAATCGGGATAACACATGTCAGTGTCTGTCATTCTCGTCAGAACACTAGGTTCATCTATATTTGAGATTGAAAAATCTTTCTCTTTAATAGACATTGTCAAAACATAACTTTTGTTTCTGGTGACGCGTTTATCAGAGATATTACTGCCGTCCATAGAGTAAGATCGCTACAAACACAGACTTATGAGGTATTTAAACGTGTTTGCCTGCTCTGATACCAATTGAAAAAGCGGGGGTCTAACAACCTCACCCAATATTTTGCTTAGCAATCTGTATGGACTAACTTCAATATACTTTTAAGAGAATCAACTAGATAGTCAGACTCAATCTTAATAAAAAGTATATCAAAGAGTTATATCTCAATTTCTCGATTCAATCCTTACTCAAACAAATAGAAATTTGCGAGCCTGATTGAATACAAGAGAAATAACTTGAACGGTACCAAAGACCAATGTTCAAGGATTAATTAATTTCAATCAACAACCAAAGGTTGGATTTACCAATTGATTGATTCAACGCATAACCTGTGATATTTAAATTATATAACAAAATATAATGCGGAAAAGAAATAACACAGACACCAAAAGTTTTGTTAACGAGGAAACTGCAAATGCAGAAAACCCCCGGGACCTAGTCCAGATTAAACACACACCATCCTACTACAAACTAACTTTGGTCTGGACTGTAATTGAACCCCAATAAATCTCACACTGATCCAAGGTACAGTTGCGCTCCTTACGTCTCTGATCCCAGCAGGATACTATGCACTTTATTCCGTTAGCTGATCTCACCCACAACTAAGAGTTGCTACGACCCAAAGTCGAAGACTTTAATAAATAAATCTTTCTCACACATAAAAGTCTACAGGAATAGATAAATCTGTCTCCCATAGAAATACCTACGAGTTTTGTTTCATCTTTTGATAAATGAAGGTGAACAGGAACCAATTGATATACCGGACTTATATTCCCGAAGAACAGCCTAGAAATATCAATCACCACACAATAATCGTAATCGACTAGCGAAACAAGATATTGTGGAATCACAAACGATGAGACGAAGATGTTTGTGACTACTTTTCTATCTTGCCTATCGGAGATATAAATATCAATCCAATCTTACGATTGTAATCAAACATGATAGAAATAGCAAGATCGGATCACGCAACTACATAGAAAATAGTTGGGTTTTGCTTCACAATCCCAATGAAGTCTTTAAGTCGTTAACCTACAGGGTCTCGTGAGAAACCTAAGGTTAAAGGAGAATCGACTCAAGCTTATACAACTAGTATCACATAGGAGGTGTGGGGATTAGGTTTCCCAGTTGCTAGAGTTTTCCTTTATATAGTCTCCAAATTAGGGTTTGCAATCTAAGTTACCTTGGTAACAAAGCATTCAATATTCACCGTTAGATGAAAACCTGATTAGATTCAAGCTAATATATTTTAACTGTTAGATCGAATCTTAGCTTATTATACACAAATGAAATATACTTCATTAAGGTTTGAGTAACCGTACCTAAACGTGTACACCTAGTTGGTTCAACAATAGTTAACCAATGGTTAGCCATATGAGCACTTTCATATCAACCTTATTCATCTTCACCATAACTAGTTCAAATGACTCAAATGAACTAGTTAGAGAGTTGTTCAATTGCTATTTCTCATAGAAGTATACAAGACACAATCGAAGAAAAAACGATTTTGATTCACTTGAATCGATTCATGAACATTATAGCCACGGTTTGCAAAGATTGCATTCCTTAATATATATAAATATTTAGTTCATGAATAAACCATTTTTAGAAAATAACCCACTTAAGTACGCATACCGGTACGCATACTTAATTACCCGGATTAAGCTTGTTTTTAGTTCACAAACTCTAGCAGAAATTCACGGGATGTGAACTTCCGGCAGTATGCGTACGGGTACGCGGACTTAGCTCCGGACATCCTAAACCAGTAAAGTACGCATACTTTGGTTCAAGGATTTTGGACTTACACAAGTATGAGTTCACATACAATGCTTATATCCATTCCAGGTTATATATTCTAAACTCTCATTTCAACCATTGAAACATTCTTAGAGGATGTTATATAGTTGTTATTCACAAACTATTTTTCATCAAAGCGATTTTCAAGAAATTGAAATGATCAACATGACTTTCGTCACGAGTAAAGATGAACTTGGCCAAAGCGAAAGCTTACCAACACATATTTCGAGAAATAGATAAGCAAGATAAACTCGGCTCGAATAGCAAATATGTATAATCGAAGTCTATATAGCAATACGACTTTTGTCTCAATATAGGAGATAGAGTAGATAAACTTTTGAGTGATAGATAAGTTCAAGTCTCCACATACCTTTTTGTCGATGAAGTTCCATCAGTTCCTCTAGTAGTTCTTCGTCTTTGCATGATGAATGCCGTGGAGTATAGAGCTCAACTACACTTACTATCCTAGTCCGAGACTTAGCTATAAGTAGACTAGAAATCAAGACTTATAGTTTTGGCAACTAAACTTGACAAAAAAAGCTTGAGATAGCAACGCTTGCGAGTTCGACCGAGCAGTGCTCTAACAACATGCTTCTTGAAAATTTGTTGCGTGCCGGCTAGGTATATAGAAGCATGGGCGCGTTGCCACAAACTAAGAAATCCAAAAGCCAGGTATGTAGAAGCATGGACGCATTGCTTGTCAAGTGAGGAGGCTTCATCTCCAATTAATGGCGCGTGTAATGTGATTCGACGCACCATTTCTAAAGAATTAGTTGCAACCCTGTCACATGCGCTAACTTCAAATTCGCTGCTTCTTGGTTCCGTGAAGGGGATTCCCAAAATCCGGAAAACTGCAGACAACAAAACTTCTTCCAGGGATCTTGTTAGGCGAAGGTTGAAGTCGGTTTCTCTGCGAAAGATGCTTGCTCCAGAAAGAATGTGCCACTGCTTGATGATCTTGTGCTTTCTTTTCCTTTACATATTCCCCTCTTCATATTTTTTTGAAAGATATGAGATATCTCTTACATGGTTTTATTTTTTTCTGGTTTCAAATCAATGGGTAAAGATTTTGTGAGGGTTTGGGTTTACTCGATACTTTTCCTTGAGATGATTCAGGAGTAAAAAAAATTATTTTAAAGGAAATGATTCTTTGATTAACTGATAAATCGAAACCCTAATTATGAATGCAAGCAGTGCAATCATTTTGGAGGAATTATAAATATTGCATGAAAAAAGGAAATTGATAAAGAAAACACTAAAAGGAATTTTTGATGAAAGGGCGGCACGACATCTTAGGTATTGAAGGGTTTGAGCCACCGGGCGTGTATTACTACGCCTTCTAGCTTGTCAGCATTGATGAGCTTGCAGTAACCTCCAAAAATAACTTCTGCCACTAGGTATGGCTCGTCTTTCCCTTCTGCGGAGTCTAACGGAGCAGGATGAGAAGTAACTCTCACTACCATATCTCCAACTTGAAACGGGTTTGGGCGTTGCACAGCTTCTTGATTCTTAAGTTCGTTATCTGAGACATCTTCTAAACTTTTGATAAAATATTTGAAAGGCCTAGCATCCCATTCACATCTCCTAGTGATGGCCGAGTTGATGATAAGATCGAGTCCCCAGGCCTTGATGAAAGGAGGAGTGACTGGTTGCAGAAAGGGTTGTTCGATAAGACTTACTTGTGTTCGGAATCTGCGGACGAACGTCGCCGGGATCTCTCCATGTAGTTGCGTCACATTGGCGAGCTGTTGATACGGCAGCAGATAATCTTTAGGGTTAGATGGCTTGTTGGAAATCCTTTCAGGTATAGACACTGGCAAGGGACATACTCCTAGCTTTGCTTTGTTGCTATGCACCCACGAGCGCCCCAGAACCATATCAAAATTTGGGCATTCTTTAACAATATGAAATTTCCAGTGTGTTAGAGCATCTCCTACCATAATTTCGAGATTAATGTACCCGTAAGCATTTTTCGATTCTCCTTCTGGGTTTTTGATCATAGTTGGGCAGTGAATAGCTTCCTGCTTTAAAATTCCTGCGGCTCTCAGAGTCTTGACGGTAACAATGTTGAAGTCACAGGCCACGTCAATCAGCGTGCTGTCGAACTCGACACCCTTTAGGTGGGCAGTGGTCAGCAGTCCCCAGTTGTATTTACCAGCAGTGTCTTCTAAGAGAGGTTGGGATTTGGAGTGGCTTCTCCGACTGAAAATAACTGCTTTCCTTACACAAAACGATTGAGAGCTGCAAATATGTCCTGACGCTGTGCCTTGGAGAAATAGAGAATTTAACATACACGCTCCATCAAGGATTGCACGGTTTTGTGGGCAGAGTCCCCAGAAATCATGCAGCTTCTGACTGGGAGAGGGTCTCTGTGAACTCCCTCAATGCCTAGTTGAAGTTCTCTCACATCTACCTTTTCTTTGAAAATGCGCTCCAATTTGTTGCATTCATTGGTTGGATGATTAACGAACCTGTGGTAACGGCAGTATTTGGGATTTTCCATTTCTTCCTTAGTTGGTGGGCGCCTGATAGGAGGTAGTTTGATGGAATCATCTTGAATCCATGCTTCCAGGAGTTCAATTACTTCCTCGATCGGGAACGGGAAGTTTGGAGCAGCCTCTCCAGTTTCTTGTTGTTACGCAGGAGTCTTAGCCGTGGCCTTCCGGGGTGAAGCCGTCTAATGTGCTGGTGCCGCACGTTTGGGTTGTTTTTCCACTGCTGGAGCTTTTCTCTTTCCTCCTTCACCCACTACACTTACAGAGGGTCCAGTATTATATTGTTTGTTGATGAGACGTCTACTTCCTCGAGTTTCGCGTGCATCTTCATTTCTGATGGGTCTGGTCCTTTCCAACAATGTCGGTGTTGTTGTGGCCGAACGTTTAGCAGCTTCATGAAGTTCAGAAAATGTTTGGAAACGCAGGTTCTCCAGTAAAGCGCGATAGATGGGCACCATACCGTTAATGCATGACTCCACCAACTGGTGTTCAGTTACATTTGGATCATGACAATCTAGTGCCTGAATTCTGAATCTCTTAACAAAATCATTTGGATGTTCATTGCTTCGTTGAAACATTCTTCCCAAGTATGAAAAAGTGATTTGCTCATACACGAAGAAATATTTCTTGTAGAAAGAGGCAACCATCTCACACCAGTTGGATATGATGTTTGGTGCAATGTTGTTGTACCAGGTGTACACCCATCCGGTAAGAGACTTTGAAAACTCTTTCAAGCGAAAGACATGGTTATATTCGTGTTTTCCTAAGGATTCCAGAAAACGAGAGATTTGTTCACGAGCATTACCGATTCCGTCAAAAGGGAAAATTGAGGAGAAAAGTATCCTCTCGGAAGAGGAACTCTTTGCACATCAGGAGGATAAGGAGGTTGGTGCTGGTGCATGCCCACTGGGTTTTCTTTGCCTCGATTTTGGAGAAGTCGTTTCAGATCCTCACGTGTGACGAAATTGGATTGTTGATTCCTTTCTAATGGCTTTCAGGAGCAACGCGAGCCTCTTCATCTATAAAGGCGCGTCTTGCTGAAGTGCTTACGCCGGTGGTGTTAAAAGTGCTCCTTGTCGGCTCCACTTGGGGTTGGCGTGACTCTTACGGTAGCCGCAACGTTAGTGTCTTGAGGAAAGTAAGTACCTCTTTCTGAGTTGTAGCCATATCTGTCTGAGCTTTAGCAAGAACTTCTTTCATTTCCATAAAATCAACAATGGTAATAGGGGGTTGGCTTCCTCTTGATCCTCCATCCTCCCGTCCTGATGGAGGAGTGGCAGTAGCTCTGGTAACAATTGGGGGTGTTACGCTCGAAGAAACATTGGGAAAGGCGGCAGCGGCTCTGGCTCTGTTGATAGGAGGTGTCACACCGGAGGGAATGCTTCATGCGCCACTGGTGTTGGTGGTAGAGGATGTAGTGCCAAGAGATGCGTTGATCGTGCTGGTAGGCGGTACATTGGTGTCACTGGCAGGAATGTTGACGCCAGGGGTGTTGTCGGCGCCAGTAACATTGGGATTTGTTGCTGATCCATACCTAAGATCTACCATCTTGAAATTCGGAAGATTGAAATGAAAATCAATAAATTAACTTCATAACCGAGAGATTAATCTCCCACTGTGGTCGCCAGTTGTTTTGGGGTAAAAACTGATTCTGCTAGAAATGGTAAATTTGAGTGTACCGCCGAGAAACGAATCTAAACCCTAAATAAATGCACTGCACGGGAGTACTTTAGATTCGAGAGATCAATCTGTACAATTCTGGCCTAAACCAAGAAATGGCCGTTCCAGTCTTGCTTCGGTCACGAAATGAAGGAGAATTGGTTGATCTTAGGGAGGGAAGCGAAAAGGTGTTGAGATCAGAATGGTAAACTCTGAAGGTGTGGCTATTTTATGACTTGTATCAGAATATGGATCTGGCTTTCGGAATGTAAGCTATCAGTTCTTTGGTGTTTCTTCTGGATACTGTGATGATAACCAAAACCGTTGTTGTTGGTCAAAATAGGTCGAAACCTATTTATATCAGTCATAGTTGCACGCACCCTGATCTCATAGGAAGTGGGAGTAGTTGAGTGATGGAGAAGTGGGGTCGTGTGAAAATGTAGAAAACCACGTCTTACTATGAGGGAAGACGAGTCAGTTTACACCCACTACTTCTCTGCTGCCACTAACTGTCCGCCTTTCCTGACACTTTCTCATAATGGGCATGTTGCACGCCGCACGCTGTAAACCGCCAGACCAATACCCTTATGAACATCCCCTAGTTTGTGACATGTTTGATGTCTCGAGTATTTTATAGAAAATATGTAGCAAGTTGCTGAGTGGATCTTGCCTAATTATTCTGACCAATCACGCGCAAGCTAGTCATGTGTGACGAGCCAAGTCATGAGACTTGCCGTAAAGAATAGCATGTGATGCTATTATGTTAAATTACTAAGTTATTTGTGAAGCCGATACTCATAAAATATCGTATGTATTCAATGCATGTAAAGCATCGCTTTTAAGCAAGCAACTCAAAATAATCGATGCATGTGAAGCATCGTTATATTGAGCCTGTCTTGGTTGGTTCGTGGAACCTAGTGTCTTAAAAAGAGCATGACCGGCCACTTTCAGGAAGTTTCTGGGAACTATTTATGCATGCCAAAGGTAGGCCGGTCGGTCCCTATAGGAGAGTGATGGCTGGTAGCCATTTTAACATCCTATTGGCCGGTCCAAGTTAAATCTAGACCGGTTAAATTGGCTAGCCAAATTGGATGGCTGAGATGATTGCGGCAGTTATTGGTTGCCGCTAATTTATTTAAGACTCCTATAAGAAGCGAGGCCAGCGATCTTTGGGCGATCTTTTAGGAGCCATACGGGCAGGCCGCGGCGTGGCCGATTGTTCCTTACGGAAGGGAGGTGGCCAGTGATCATGGCCACATGTTTTTGGCTTCCTAAAATAGGAGTTAGGCCGGCCGATTCGACTGGCGAAGTTGGGCGGCCGAGATGATTTGCGGCAGTTAATGGCTGCCGTTGATTCTATTTTAGGTTTTAAAAAGCCGTGTGGCCAACCCATTTTGGGCCAACGTTTTTTTTTGTTGGCGGCATGCTATAGACTATTCGACCGGCCAGTGCTATAGTCGGGCCACCATAAAGTGCACGTATCCACGCCTTGTCCGTCGATCAGAATTTAATCTAGACCGGTCAATTCGGCTAGCGAAGTAGGACGGCGGAGATCGTTTTGCGGCAGCAATGTAATGCTTCTTAACAGAAATTAGGGTTTCGCAAGTCGCGCGGTCATCTAACTTTGAGCAATCGGTTAATGGCTCTGTTGGCGAGTTGGAAGGGCTTCGATTGGCCGAAGTATTAGTGGGCCCACTAGTGTGCCTGATGATGCTTGTCCGGTCTCTTTAGGGAGCGGCTAAGCTTGATAAATCAGCCGACCAAAACGTACGGCCGTGATTATTTTAAGACTGACATGGGCAGCCTATATTAAATTCCTTAAGGAATTTAGGCGTGTCGACCAACCAACTTCCAACTTTATTAAAAGTGCGTGTGGCGCATTTAAAGCGATTTGATTGGTCGATGGGAAAGGGGGTCGGAAAGCGGAAACATGGTGTGTGGTCGACCGTCCATGGTGGCGCCTGCTGGAGCAGATTGGTCAGCCAAATGTCGTGTCCACGCCTCCCTTTGTTGCTTCTTTTACTTTCCGCAGTTCATCTTTATTTCTTTGTTTTCTGCTTTTTAGTAGAATCTTGCTCCTACTAGCTCCATGATGTATTAATTTCCTAGCTTGCCTAGGTTTAGTTTCTACCAATAGGGTTCGAGATATTACGCAGGGCGCAAAAAACCTAATTTTTGCAAATTAATTAAGTTAAAATTTGAATTTTGCTAGCTGTCACAAAATTGGTAAAATTTTGTGAATTTTGTGTGTTGACACAAAATTATTAATTTTATTCTCAGAGAGCAGTCAGCGCGTCTTCTAGCTAAGTACTTTCATGCAGACCTTAATCTTGATACATCGAGAAATTCATGCTACTCAGCTGCGAGTGAACACTAATTGTCATGTCATATCAATATTAAGAGTTCAGTCGGGGAACATAGCAAAGGAAAATACTCAATTAGCCATACATTAATGAATAATGTAGGCGAGAGGTTAAAATTTATAGAATATTTGGGATTGTTGCTACATGCACCATTCTAGATAAATTTCATATAAATATACTGAATTGCTCAATACGTGTGTAAGTAAAGAGGCCTCGGCACTCATCACTTTTAAATGGCTCCGTCCCTTTGCAGAATGATGGCACATTAAATACAGGCTTTACAATTTTAGCCCTGAACCGAAAACCACCATCAACACTGTGTTATTTCTTTTCCGTATTATATTGTTTATCTTTATAATTGAAATATCACAGGTTGTGCGTAAGTTCAATCAATTGGGAATCCAACCTTTGGTTGTTGATTAAATTGATTGACACTTGGGAATCCAACCTTTGGTTGTTGATTAAATTGATTGACACTTGGATATTGGTTTTTGATACCGTCCAAGTTATTTCTTATATTCAATCGGTCTCGCAAATTCCTATTTTTTTGTTTGCGGATTGAATTGAGAAATAGAGATATAACTCTTTGATATACTTTTCTTAAGATTGAGTTTGACTGTCTAGTTGATTCTCTTGAAAGTATATTGAAGTTAGTCCATACAGATTGCCAAACGAATTATTGGGTGTGGTTGTTATACCCCCACTTTTTCACCTTTATTTAGAAATGGGTAACCGTACCTAAATGTGTACACTTAGTTGGCTCAACAATAGTTAACCGAAGTTAGCCATATGAACACTTTCATATCAACCTTGTTCATCTTAATCACAACTAGTTCAAATGACTCAAATGAAACTAGTTATAGAGTTGTTCAATTGTTTATATTCTCATAGAAGTATACAAGACACAACTGAAGCAAAATCGGTTTTGATTCACTTGAATCAATTAATGAACATTATAGCCACGGTTTGCAAAGATTGCATTCCTTATTATATAAATGTATTTGTTCATGATTATGTAAACATACATAACCGATTTTAGAACTTAACCCACTCAAATATGCAAACGGGTACGCATACCTAAGTTCCCGGACTTGGTCTTGTTCGCCAGTATGCAAACGGGTACGCATACTGTCGTTCATGACCGAACTTAGTTGAAATCAGTACGCATACGGGTATGCATATCATAGTTCCCTTACTTCAACTGTTGAATCAGTACGCTATGGGTATGCATACTAAATTCCCGGACTTGGAATACACTTGCAACAGTTAGCATACAAGTACGCATATTGTGATATATCCAATCAATGGTTAATTGTTCTAAACTCCCATTTTAATCATTGAAACATTCTTAGAAGACAAGAATAGTTGTCTCACACAAACTATTAGCTTCAAAGCAATTTTCAAGTGATCAAATGATCAATACGAAACATTCAGAGTCTACATCAAATGACTGTCTCACACAAATCATATAAGATGTTACCAGGAGATTTTCACATGATCATCTTTTGACTTTCATCAAGAATAAAAGATGAACTTGGTTAAAGTGAAAGGTTACCAACACATATTTCAATAAATATGTAAGCGAGTTAAACTCAGCTCGAAATATCAAATGTGTATAAAGTCAAGTCTATATAGCTATACGACTTTTGTCTCAATAGGAGATAGAATAGAAATAGACTGCTGAGTGATAGATGAGTTCAAGTATCCGTATACCTTTTGTTGATGAAGTTCCACAAGATCCCCTTATTATTTCTTCGTCTTCAATCGATGAATGCCATGAAGTCAAAAGCTCAACTACACATTCTATCCTAATCCGAGACATAGCTATAAGTAGACTAGAAATCAAGACTTATTGTTTTGACAACTAAACTTGGCAAACAAGCTTGAGATAGCAACGCTTGTGAGTTCGACCGAGCAGTGCTCTAACAATTTTACTTCAACATCTACTTTTGCACCTACATTGGTCTTTAACTCTCATAATATGCTTACTAGAGGAAAGGCATGTATCTTCAAACCAAAAATGTACACAACCACTAATCATCATTACCAACTACATTACTGTGTGCTTCTATTCCCATTACTCCTACAAGTTTTTCACAAGCTATCAAAGATCCTAAATGGAAAATATATATGCATGAAGAACATCAAGCTTTGAAGGACAGTGGTACTTATTCTCTTGTTAATCTTGCACCTGGTCAGAATGTTGTAGGTTGTAAGTAGGTATAAAGAATTAAACAAAATCCAGATGGCACTGTTGCTAGGTTTAAATCCAGGCTGGTTTCCAAGGGATTTCATCAGCTTGTAAGTCTTGACTTTAATGAAACTTTCTCTCCAGTTGCTAAACCAACTACTATTAGGTTTATCTTATCATTGGTTATTAACTTTGATTGGGAGATATTACAATTGGATGTTAGTAATGATTTTTTGCATGGTGATCTTGTTGAAGATATCTTCATGACCCAACCTCCTGGCTTCATTGATCATTCTAGGTACGAAATCGTTGTATGCAGTATGCAAGCTTCATAAATCTTTTTATGGATTAAAACAAGCCCCTAAGGCCTGGTATGATAAACTCCATTCAGTTCTACTATCTTTGGGTTTCACTTCCTCAGTTCCTGATACTTCTCTGTTTGTGCAAAGATCTGGTAAGAGAATAACCATTTTTATGGTCTATGTGGATGATATCATTCTTACTGGTACCTGCAAACCCTATTGTTCTGAACTTATTGATATTCTGAGTGCTCAGTTTTGTCTCAAGAATTTGGGTCCTTTGCACTACTTTTTGGGATTGGAGGTCAAGAGAAATTCTACTGGTCTTTTTCTGTGTCATACCAAGTATGCTCTAGATTTGTTGTACAAGACTAAAATGGTTGGTGCCAAATGTTGTTCTTCACCAACTTCTACTTCAGCTAAGTTAAGTGCTTTGGATGGTGATCCTCTTGTTAACCCTACTGATTAGTAGGAGCTCTTCAGTACTTAACTTGGACTAGGCCAAATATTAGCTTCTCTGTAAATCAAGTGTGTCAGTTTATGCATAAACCCACCACTGCTCACCTGACTGCTGCAAAAAGGATTTTGAGGTATGTAAAAGGCACTATTGATCATGGCTTACTCTTCTCCAAAGATTTGCACACTCTCCAGGGATTTAGTGATCCTGATTGGGATGGTTCTCCGAATGATAGGAGATCTACCAGTGGCTTTTGTATCTTCTTTGACAACAATCCTATCTCTTAGTCAGCCAAAAAGAAGGCCATTGTTGCACGTAGTTCCACTGAGGCTGAGTATCGTGCTTTAGCTCAAACTGCTGCTGAGTTTTTTTGGATGTGTCAATTGTTGCAGGACCTTCACATTTTTATACCTTATCCTCCCTTGCTTCATTGTGACAATCTTGGTTCCATTTATGTGGCTTCAAACCCTGTTTTCCACAGCAAAATAAAGCATATGACTCTTGATTTTCATTTTGTACGTGAATTGGTACAGCACAAGACTCTACAGGTTTCTTATATTTCCACTATTGAGCAGCTTGCTAATATTTTCACCAAAGGTTTGAGTGGCCCTCGATTCTCTTTGTTAAAGTACAAGCTTCATGTTGTTGGTTTTCAAGATCTCCAACATGCTCAGCTTGCGGGGGGTAATAGTCACTAATCCAGACTGTCACTCTTTCTGCTTACCTGTACCTATCATGTTATTGTCTCTGTCAGTCAGTGTGTGGTTAATATGTAATGACTATATATAGTCTTTGTCATGTCTCTATAAAGCTCTATTGAGCTCAGTCATCTTTTCTAAAACGAGCTCAGTCATCTTTTCTAAAACAATGTTATCTTTCTTAACTTATTAATTTGGTATACTCATGATTTATCTGTAAGTTGGTTTTGGCGATTCTATATCTCTAATATTAGTTGTTTGGTTTATAAATACATCTTCATTCTCATATACAGACCCAGTCGCTGCACAATTCAATTCTGGGTAATATTTTTTTTTTCCGGGATAAGTAAAACCTACCAGCAAGCCCAACTCAGTTACATGCGGTTTTGTGGTATCTCATATTCTACTCTCAGAGTCTTCGACACTCCCCCGTCCCATGCGAGCCTTTGCGATATTATACTTCGATGTTGTGGTTAAAGAAATGCCCACAAAATTTCCAATGATAGAGTGAGACTCTATCTTATGGCAGTGTAATAAAATAAAAAACGAACAAGATTATCTCTAGGTCGTACAGATTAGTGGGCTTAATCAGTGCATTGGTCCAAGACAGTTTTTAGTTGTTTTAACTTATCAATTGGGTATTCGACTTTTCGACAAAGATGTTATTTTTCCGATCTGCAATAGAGCCATGGATATCTTTGGAGATCACGCTTTACACTTTGGCAGAAACGTAGGGCTCAAGTTTCCACATGATTTGGTAAGAGATGTCTTCGCCAACATTTATTACAAATCTGGTATTTCTGCTAAGAAATAAGTTTCCTTAGGTTTCTTATCGGGTGGTGACAACGCTTTGAGGCCAACAAACATCCTTGTGTACAATTGGGAAAATGGTAGAGATGCGTGTTTTGATGTGACTGGTGTCTCTCCTTTCAAAAATAGTAGTACTCGCAACTTCACTCCTGGTCATGATGTTTCCTATGCAATCACTCGTAAGCGCAAGAAGTATCTTGATAAGTGCACTTCCCATGGCTACGGATTTGGTATCTTGGCTTTTTCAACTTTGGGCGAGCTTAGCGAAGATAAAATAGTGTTTCTGAAGAGGCTGAAGAATTGTTTAGATATCCATGATGCTAATGTTAAAGTAGACAGTTTTTTATTTCATATAATATGCCTTGCTATTCAGAAGGGTGTTGGAGCTCGGCTTGTAGCTAGGCTTCCAACCAGTTTATTATTAAAAAAAATCCTCTATTAATAAAAGCCCCTTTAAATAATAATAATAATATGTGAGTCCCGTAGCTCAGTTGGTTAGAGCGTTGGTCTTATGAGCCGAAGGTCGCGGGTTCGAGCCCCGCCGGGACTAATAAAAATTCCACGTTATTTTCAATGCGGTATTCCGCAAGCAACAACAGTATTTTGATAATTGTAACACACTCTCGATCGGCTACAGTTTTGGTGTCTTGGATTTTTATACCCTTGATGAGCTCGAAGAGAACTTGCAAATTTTGATGCAGTCTTCCGCAAGTGCCACAAGTATTTCGATAAATGTAACACACTCTCGATAGGCTACGGTTTTGATGTCATGGATTTCTATACCCTTGGTGAGCTCGGAGAGGACGTGTTTTTTCTTTTTTTTTGAATAGATTGAAGAACCGCAACGCTTGTCATGATTTCAATGTCATATTGGGCAATTATTTATTCCATAGAATTATGCTTGATATTCAGAAAAGGGTTCACACCCAGCCTCTTGCTAGGCTTCCAATCAACTCTTTCTAATACACCATTTTATAACATTTCTATAATAATACACCAATTTCATGTTTAATAATATTAAATAAGCTACCAACAAATTTCATGTAATACATCTTTATTAAAGTAATTTATTAATTAGAGCAACACTAACAGTAATAATATTAATATTCAAAGGTAAAAATTAAAAATCAAATCAAAATTAAATTAAAAAAAAATTACCTAACAATTTTGGGAAAAATAAAAAACAAACTAACATTTCAAGAAACTAGTAGGAAGCCTGGCCACAAGTTGGGCTCCAACTAGGGTTGGCAACGGATGAAAATCCGACGGATTTTAGGAAATCCGATTCCGATAGGTTAGTAGTTATCGGAATTCCGAAATCCGATAACATCCGACGGAATATTAAAATTCGAATCCGATTCCGATATGTTAACTTATCGGAAATCCGATAAATTCCGATAACTTCCGATAATTCCTAAAAATATGAAAAAATTGGGTAAAAGGGATTAAAAATTACTAATCCGGTTAGAAATTCCGATAATTTCCGATAATGTATGATAATTTCTAATAATACAATTTCCGATAGTCAACATCTTTATCCTAGAGGTAGGAAATTACTAATACATTCCTATGTGTTATCAGATGTCGGAACTTAACAATCGGATGGGGTCTAATCCGATTCCGTTACGTTAATGGGGGAAAATCCGATAAGAAATCCGATCCGACATCCGATATTCGATATAACGGATAAAATCCTATAGGATCATGAATTCTCGGAATAGCTCCAACACATTTATGTATAACAACCCCTAATCTGTGAAAAATAAAATTACATTTCTTAGTTTGAACATCAAATCTAGATAAGTGGTTATTTAAACGTTTCAGGAAATCCACCGTGACATTGCGAAGTTCGCCAAACACGGTAAACGCCAATGTGCCAAAGCCGAACCCCTGGGCAGAGCATTTATCATGGTACTTCTTGTGCTTACGAGCAATGGCATTGCTCAGAGCTAAAATTAAAATATGAATTGGAAATAATTTTTACTTTTATAAAATAAAAAATATATTCTACTGATAGATGTTTTCTTTATTTTTTTATATCTTTTTTTGGATAGAAATACTATGTTTACTCAATTGACTCGTACAAAACTTTGGATGGTAACCGAGCAACAAGCTGGGCACCAACACCTTTTTGGATAGCAACCCCTAACCTATAGAAAAAAATTTACCTACACCACTACTAACATCATTACAAACTAGACAATTCTTCAATCTCTTAAAAAACACAAAGTATCATCACCTAGTTCCCCCAACGTGGTAAAGGTTAGGACACCCAAACCATATCCATGCGAAACACATTGATCTAAATATTTGTTACGTTTTCGCAATACAGCGTGAGAAATAGCTTGGCCCGGGACAAACACTCGAACACCTTCACTTGTGAAAGGTGAGACTCCTGTAACATCCATACAAACATCCTGACCATTTTCCCAATTAACAACAAGGATATCAGCAGTGCGTAAATCTCTATTATCATCAGAAAGAAACCCAAGGGCGGCTTCTTTATAATAGATGTCAACGATTACGAAATGTAATTTTATTTTTAGTGTTCCGCATAGAAAAATATAGTCTGGACACACCGGTACAATTGCGAAGCAATAACATTTCACTCTGAGGGTCCTTGAGTTTTTTGATAGAAGACATTAGCTGGATAATCTTGTGAACTCTAGCCAACACCATATCGCTAATAAATTTCAAATCTAGACTCACTCCCCCCCCCCCCCCCCCCCCCAAAAAAAAAAAAGTTTAACACCATTAGATGTCATTTAAAAATAATTTGTATACATCTCTATTTTCTTCATTAGCCATATTATAATTTACCAAATGTTTAACTTTTTTTATTTTTACAGCACAACAACACATAACATAACAGAATACAACGCACAACACAACAGAATAGGAAAAATGCTTTAATAAAACTCACAACAATATCAAACTCTCCTTATAGAATCATCTAAAAGTTTAAGGTTGGGTTTTTTTTTATTTGTTTCCTTGCATTTTAATATGATATCGTCATAAAGTTTGTGTTACTCATATTAGTCATCCATCTTTCATCTTGTATCTCACTTAAGGCCCATAATTAAGAAAACCTAATTTATTTTGGTCAGTTTTCTATGATGATTCTCTAAGATCTTTCATTTGTTTATAACTAGGATTAGATTCAGACAATTTTTATTCTTTGGTAAACAATATTTTTCCAGCTGAGATTATTACTTTGAGATTTTGGAGTGAACTAAAATTATAATATGCATCCAAATAGTCTGCAGTGATTCTACCTTGTAACTACATTAAGGAGATATTTTTGTGATCAACATCGAGTAAAGACTAAACATCATCTATTACCTTTATCGAGCAAATATAAGATAATATTGTGAATTGATGTTGTTTTTAATGAAATAATTGTTTGTTATAGCCCTTAAATATGTTTGTCAAAATTAGGATTTTAAAGAAGATATACATAGCATCTAACATATGTTAACATCCATTCGATGTCGCCCATTTAATAAATACATTTTATGCGTCCTTTTTTTTTCCCATAAACCATGATTCAATAAAATCATAGCTAAATTTTTTTCATGATTAAGATAATAACTTTAATAAATAACAAATTAATAAATGACAAAAAAAATCTAAGAGATAACATCCAATGTTGTTAAACGGAAAACAGATACAATTTGAGAAGGAAGAATATCCATACCATTCGAAAAGGTCTGGACATGTATAAGGTGGCATTACCTAGTAGGAAGAGTCGCTAACGATTTTCAGCCAAAATCTGTAGATTTCAAATCATGCCCGAGTCATAACATGTCTTTTAACTGATCAAGCGGCTTAACATCTAAAGACGAGGCAAATCAGACATGCCAAAAAATAAACACCTCGTGATTCATTGAATAAATAATATATTATAATCAAACAACAAATATCGGTCTAGTCCCAGCTGTAAAACACTTCGTGCTTAACACCTCTTTTTTTACGTAAAATAAATAATATATTCCAGTGAAACCATAAAAAGTGGCAATCCTAGAGTCACTACAAAAATACAGTACAACTAAATATTTAACAAGGAAAAAATTCTCATAGGGGATTAAAAAGGTATTCTAACATCTCAATATCTCGTCTTTGCAAATAGAGAGGTAAATCCTATGTGATTTTGTGTTTGAATGAGGTCAATAAAACCGAGTACTTCAATAAGCTTATATTTGATTTTATTTAAGTGATCATATTTAGAATTGGTAAAGGAAAATATGGTTTCAGGAGTACTTATCAGGAGTTGGTTCCTATTGTATTGAACATCATTATACCAATAACAACAACCCATGATTATGATTACACAAAACATCAAGCATTGTCCTGAATCCGAACTAACCATAACTAACATGTAAGATAAATTAAAGTAAGATAATAACACCGGTCTTTATCTTGCTTGCCATTTCCAAATAACATTAAATTGAACGGAATCATCTTAACGATATTTAACCGATTCGATTTACCATTTTAACTGAGTCAACTTAATACTAAATACATTCTAATATTTTAATATTTGAATTTCAAATTCATATACTTAAAATATTTAGTAACATGATATAATGATAGTAGAGCAAGTTTTGTGGTCGATAAATTTCGTCTTCCAAGTTCCATGGCACCCTAATACTTGGAATAAATCATAGAAGTTCGAGTTTAATGGTGGAAGGTAAATTAGATTCCAGAAATACAAAATTGGGTTTAATATTGGTCCACATAATCGACGGTCAAAAAGGGACAATTAGATTTAGAAACTAATCAAGCACAGGATAGAGTGCAATTCCGAATATTACTCAGTGCAATTTAGATTGCCATTTAGTTTGGGTTCCAAGCTATCTTTCATAAAACCTTAAAATATGCCTTGTAAAAGGTGTGGATTAACCCAATCTGAAACTCATTAAACTTGATATTCCACAATTTTTCCGAGCATCGAATAACTTAGATTCCACCAATAGACTTACTTTAAGTGCAAGCCTTCTGAGCCTCACATTCATAGAAAGATGAGTGAAATTCATTGGTTTGCCAACTATCATAATCACTCGTAATATATTAGATCAGAGCTAACAATGGCATTTCTGGCTGGCCTGCCAACGAACAAAAATAGTAAGTCAATAAGACTTGCAAAACAAACGATTATTTTTTTATTATTTTGTTTTTGAGAGACATGCTTACACTTATACTTATGTGCACTATTAACATTTAATGAGACTCCTAGGATTAAAATATAGGGAGTTTGTTCAAAATACCCCTGATTCAATTAGTAGTCTATAAAGTACCCCTTTTTTTCTTTGAAAATACCCTCTCCGTTGGATTTTCCATCCATCTTGTAAAGTCAGACAATAACTTACTTATTTACCCTTTTCTAGTTGCCACGTTGAACTTCTATATCGTTTTCCAGATTCATCGAGCTCAGTTCCATACGTTTCACAGTTTTCAGGTTCATTATAACAGTCCCCAAATAGGGTTCATCATTCCCGAGTGTCGTGGAGTTTTTGATTGGTGGAGAATGTACCTTTTGTAAAACATTTCAGGTTCGTCGAGCCTGATTCAGGATCGTTACAATGTTTTTAGATTCATCAAGTACGGTTTAGGATTGTTACACCACTTTCAGGATCTCCGAATCATTTATCCTCCCCGCCAAAAAGATGTGGGAAACTCATTTTAACTCAACAGATTCATGGAATTTTAGTACTTTTTCCATGTAAGATTCACATACATTTATCTAGCAGTAGAAACTCTGTAAATTTATTCCTTTGGGACCAGCAAAATTTATTAACTAAGCAAAGATTTTTAATTAAATGAGTTAAAAATTAGCTTTTGTAAGCCTAAGTGGGATCAAAGATTTTTTGATTACGTACTATTTGTGTTATTGCTATATTATAAAGATAAACGAAAAAGGAAAAATACAAGATATCCCTAGACCTCGTCCATCTTTGAACACCACACTGTGTTACAGACACAAACTTACTATCAGACTTAGGATTGGAATTTAGTTGAGACCTAATTAACCCACCAAAAAATTCAGCTGCACTTGTGTTCCTTACGCCTCTTGAACCTAAAAAGATTTTGCGCACTTGATTCCCTTAGATGGCGTCCTTTACAGCCTCAGATTTACTTCAACCTCGTTGAAGAATTTTGGTACCAATCCGCCTTTAACAAAAAATCCTATTTGATTCCCCTTTCGATTTTTGAATCTAGGTTTGGAAAATTGTTAGAAGTAGGTAAAGTCCAGCAAAACATTTATTGAACACGACTATGTTCTTATAATTAAAAGAACATATATACCTACTTCTAACAACCTTTATTTTCTATAGATATGCATTTAATTGATGGTAATTAGAAGCATATAAAACTAACAACCTTAATTAAAAGATTCTTAATTTATTTTGGTCCGGGATCTCCTTGAGTAATTAAGGAATATCTTTAAACAATAAAAGATAAGAGTTAATGAACATGTTCAAAGTATGCCGACATCTTTTTCTTTGTAAATCCTTTTTCATTTTTACAATCTTGGAATCGATTATACCACACTTCCAAACAAGTTTAGAATTGGTTCATCTGTATTCCAAGAACAACTATGTGGTTGATCAAATATCAATTCACTAATCATGGGTTTACGGTTCTACCAAACACAAGGATCGGTTCTACCTTAATATGATTACTGGGACCGGTTACATCAGTTACCAGGATCGGTTACATCAATAACCAGGACCGGTTACCATATTCTCATGGTATTACTTGTGATCGGTTACACAAGTCACTAGGATCGGTTACACCAATTACAAGGACCGGTTACGCCAATTACAAGGATTGATTACACAACTCTTTTGTGATCGGTCACACCAATTACAAATATCGATCATACCATCTCAGGTGATTACTTAGGATCGATTATACTAATAAAAGTCCATACCAAATCATAAGTCAGGCACTGTGACTAGTTTAACCAAGATACATAACAAGTTATGATCGGTTCTACTAACTCACACATATTGGTAATCCAAAAATATGCAATGAATAACAATACCAATAATCCTAGCGATTTCCCTTTCGATTCATAAAACAAATTCATGAATGTACTTCCTTTAAACAAATGTAAAACATTGTATCCTAGGATGAAATCTTCACCTTTACACATACACATAATCACAATAGCATTCATACGATTATGTCAATGTCTTATATACGAAGTTCAAAAGATAAGCGTTATACTTCGTATTCTAATTCCTTAACACCATGATCATGTGATCATGTCTCACTACTAGAGTATAATCATTCACAGCTTCGCAGTTATGTTTTCAATATAGCACGACTTGAAAGATGCGTTAGGAATGAAATAGTTCAATTCAAAATATTACTAACCTCAAGAGGAAGGATGATGTCGTCGTTGTAGCTTGTTACTTCTTCACATTCTTCAAGTAATACTTGTATGTCTCATAATCCTAATCTTTCTAGTCTAACCTATACGAAGTTGTCTCTAGTACATAATCAAGCGACCCTTTAATTGAATTTTAATTCACTAAAATATTACAGCCAAACTTGACATATATACCAATGCTTGGTGGGTTCAACCGAGCTATGCTCTAACAGGATCATTGATAAAGTCTTGAATTTTATTGAACACGACTATATTCTTATAAGTTCAAAGGGTACTGTGCAACTATGAACCATCATTGTTGCATATCTATGTTCTTTTAATTAAGGTTGGTAAGACCAGGAACGTCATAGATAGAAATCACAAAGTTCTCTTTGTCTCAGACTTTGTGATTCCTCAAGATAGATATCTATACTCTTCTTTAGTTTGTTTAGATTGTTTTTGAGAGGTTGTTAGTAGTACGTGCTTCTTATATAATCAAGTATAAGTTTTTTCGATTCGTGAGTTTTGTTGGACTTTACCTACTTCTAACAACCTTAATTAAAAGAACATAGATATGCAACAATGATGGTTCATAGTTGCACAGTACCCTTTGAACTTATAAGAATATAGTCGTGTTCAATAAAATTCAAGACTTTATCAATGATCCTGTTAGAGCATAGCTCGGTTGAACCCACCAAGCATTGGTATATATGTCAAGTTTGGCTGTAATATTTTAGTGAATCAAAACTCAATTAAAGAGTCGCTTGATTATGTACTAGAGACAACTTCGTATAGGTTAGACTAAAAATATTAGGATTATGAGACATACAAGTATTACTTGAAGAATGTGAAGAAGTAACAAGCTACAACGACGACATCATCCTTCCTCTTGAGGTTAGTAATATTATGACTTGAACTATTTCATTCCTAACGCATCTTTCAAGTCGTGCTATATTGAAGACATAACTGCGAAGCTGTGAATGATTATACTCTAGTAGTGAGACATGATCACATGATCATGGTGTTAAGGAATTAGAATACGAAGTATAACGCTTATCTTTTGAACTTCGTATATAAGACATCGACATAATCGTATGAATGCTATTGTGATTATGTGTATGGGTAAAGGTGAAGATTTCATCCTAGGATACAATGTTTACATTTGTTTAAAGGAAGTACATTCATGAATTTGTTTTATGAATTGAAAGGGAAATCGTTAGGCTTATTGGTATTGTTATTCATTGCATATTTTTGGATTACCAATATGTGTGAGTTAGTAGAACCGATCATAACTTGTTATGTATCTTGGTAAAACTAGTCACAGTTCCTGACTTATGATTTGGTATGGACTTTTATTAGTATAACCGATCCTAAGTAATCACCTGAGATGGTATGATCGATATTTGTAATTGGTGTGACCGATCCTAGTAATTGGTGTGACCGATCACAAAAGAGTTGTGTAATCGATCCTTGTAATTGGCGTAACCAGTCCTGGTAATTGGTGTAACCGATCCTAGTGACTTGTGTAACCGATCACAAGTAATACCATGAGAATATGGTAACCGGTCCTGGTTATTGATGTAACCAATCCTGGTAACTGATGTAACCAGTCCCAATAATCATATTAAGGTAGAACCGATCCTTGTGTTTGGTAGAACCGTAAACCCATGATTAGTGAATTGATATTTGATCAACCACATAGTCGTTCTTGGAATACATATGAACCAATTCTAAACTTGTTTGGAAGTGTGGTATAATCGATTCCAAGATTGTAAAAATGAAAAAGGATTTACAAAGAAAAAGATGTCGACATACTTTGAACATGTTTAGTAACTCTTATCTTTTATTGTTTAAAGATATTCCTTAATTACTCAAGGAGATCCCGGACCGAAATAAATTAAGAATCTTTTAATTAAGGTTGTTAGTTTTATATGCTTCTAATTACCAGCAATTAAATGCATATCTATGGAAAATAAAAATTGGTAATGTGCATTTACTAATTGGATATTTTCTAGTGAGATTTCGATAAATATTGGATAAAGAATTTCCATGAATTATGAAAACCGATTTGTGCATTTATTGCATATCTTGAGAATATTCGGTTTTGGAAATTCCTTGGTGTCCAATCATCCCAAGTTTGCATTTCGAGCAAACTATCCTAAGAGCCAGGCAAACTTCATCTTTATGTTATTTCTGGTGAAGCCGTCTATTCGGAGAAGAAAGTACCCTAATTAGGCGAAATCTTTTAGGACCGCTCGTTTAAAGACTTATGTGGGATCAAGAAGCGATCTACGAGTACCGTTGGTGGGAAACTGGATAATTGCGGGTTATTTTAGTTTTCGATTGATTTGATTGACTAACGGTTGTTGAACTTTGATTGCACCTAGTTTGTTTATTATTGAGAATCTTCTCTTCTGATATAAGATTCACTCAAACTAGATCGAAGTATCAACGGGATCTTTAGAACTGTTTGTAGATCTAAAGACGTCTTGTGATAATCCATTGTTAATAGACTCCATTCTGTACGTGATTGATCACAAGAGATTCAAGTGGTGTTGTGCATATGTTTATTGAAGATTAAAGAAGATTTGAAGAAAAAGAAGATTTCTGATTTGGTTTTTATATCTTTAGGTGTGAACAAACCTTGATCGGCTGGGATCCAACTAGAATCAAATTTATTCAATTGATTAGTTGTGTAACATCGGCATCACCTTATAGTTTCTTGTTTGATTCTATATTGATTGATTGCAAATCTAAACTCTGCTACTTCGGTAGTTGGTTGATAGATTGATCTAACCAGGCAAAGGAGTTTATTTGTTAAACAGAAGAGCCTTTGCTTATGACTTGAGATATCTTCATATCAAAGAATCAAGAGAGTTGTTACCAAACATATTTGTTGTTCCTTTACTGTTTGGAATACGATCCAAAGGAATTGTTCCAGTGCGTGCACTTATTGAATGTCAGAAGCGCAGGGATACTGAAGAAACTAGGTGAACTATAGGTTTAGTTGCTTGGTCTCAACTATATGAAGTTTGTTAGATTTTGTATAGCGGCTTAATTATGAGAGTATTCAATTCTGGACTAGGTCCCGGGGTTTTTCTGCATTTGCGGTTTCCTCGTTAACAAAATCTTGCTATGTCTTTTACTTTTCTTTTTCCGTAATTATAATTGTTTATTATAATTAAAAGTAAAATACACAAACGTTAACTCCGTATTACTCTATAGTGATCTTATAGAGTTTGATTAAGTCTGAACCTATTATCAAGTAATCACACTTTGATTGTTGTATTGTCTCGGTCTCGTATCCATTGACGATCACACAAAGTGTGAATACCGATTTGTTGCATTGTCTCGACTTAGTCCATAGACAATCACTTTCGGTAAGAGGACTTATAGGTGGAAAAGTTTAAGATTGTGGTGTATTTGGGTATACCCTCGTCTTTTCAATTGGTATCAGAGCAGGCAAACACGAAAAGATCTAACAATCTATGTTTGGTGCGATCCAACCTATAAGACATGAGTCAAAGTAGAGTTAAGCAATAGCGAAAACTAAAGAAGGACTCAGTTAACGTATCACAAGATATATGCTCAAAAGGAGATAGTTCTCCAATTTCATGTTGCTCAATTAATGATGTCTCTAACGAGATATTTTTAAGTTCTATACTTGAGATTTCTGATGAAAGATCAAGTGTAAAAACATCTGAACTAAAGGAATTAAGCAAACAATTTCTTATTTGTTCTAATGAACTTCTTTCAACACTTTAAAGAGAATGAGATTTAACTCTAAATTTTTAAAATCTCGATGAAGAGCATAACTCGCTAAAAGAAAAATTATCACAACGAGTGATGTCCTTCGAAGAGAAGATAAGTACCGAACTTCTTCGTACAGAAACATGTGAGAAGAACTTGAATAAAAACATAAAAAGGGTTCATCTTTTGGAAGAAGAACTTGATAACTCTAAGGAAGAATTATGCTCTCAACAAGTCTTCTTCAAAGAAAAATAAAAGCATTTAGAGGAAACCCTTAACTCTGCTCTTGACAAAATCAAGACGTTGGAAGAAGAAAATTTGTACTTGAAAAAGTCCAATGATAGCACAAACAATTTATCCTCATTGTTCGAAGCAGGAAGATATCATGGTGATACACGTGGATTGGGATATAAGGAATCAAGTGCTTCCAACGATAACAATGAGATAAAATTTATTAAAGCTACAAATTCTTCTCAACCAGAGGCTTCCACTGATTTCAAAAATGATACTATTTCTTGTAAAGAAGTAAAGCTAGTCAAGCCTAAGAATTGTGTTCAACCAGCATCAATCAAAGAGAGCACTTATGTTAATGTCAAGAAAGCAACAACATTGAAAAAAGATAATAAGAAGAAGAGGAAAACTCGTCGAACTCTAATGCAAGTGGATCCATAAAAAGGTAACATTAAAACTCATACTCCTTATGTTACTAAGCATTGTTATTATTGTGGTAATGAAGGGCACTTGCAATGGGGATGCAAAGTTCGTAAGATGCAAGATGCACTTTATTTTGTATCAAACGAATTGGCTAAGTTTGCTCCCCGAAAGAACTAAGATCGTTATTGTCCTAAGTTTAGGCAAAAGAATTATTATAATGATAGTTCAAATTTTACCTATCGCTCAACAAGGTCATCTCATAAAATATCCAATTATAAAAAGAAATATGACTTTGTAAATGCGAAGACAAGATTTGATGTTCCAAATTGGAGAAAAGTTGTTTCGCAAAATATTCAAAAGGGCAATGGTCCTAATGGTATGAAGGAGAAAGCTGCTCCTACGAAACCCATCTCTAAATGGGTCTCTAAGTCCTCCATAGCCAAGAAGGGACCAAAAGTTAGTCACAAGAATGACTCTCAGCTGTTAATTGTTGGTGACAATAATTACAAGAGTTTTCTTGAAAGACTAAAGAAAGACATCATGTCTGAAATCTCTTGTACTAGTGAACGTTGTGATAATAACACTCTTCATCACAAGTCAAAGAAGAAAAACAAGAGATGGAACAAGAGAAAACAAACTAAGCAAGAGGTCAAGAATGATGATTTTGTCTTAGTTACTCGTGACGAACAAGACAAGGCTCAACTCAACACAACCTAGTTGTGTTAGAATGTGCATGCTCACCTTGGTGCTTAATCTTTTGAAAGGTGAGGAAGCACATGAAAACTGAGCACATGATCTCTCAGTTATTATATGACTAATTAACATCTTTAGGTAGATTTCTTTTCTTATATACTCATACCTTCTCTATCTATATTTGAGCTTTTGATAGAAACGGTAATTTTTAGTTTATTATGTTGATATCTACTGATCATATATGTGTAGCTCTTGTTTTTACGGTTAAGACGAGCCAAAAATCACTTAATTCGGACATCGTATGCAAAAGTTATGTCTAAAACAGTTTAGTACTGTGATCCATCACTAGTAACTACTGTAATCGGTCCTAGTCACTACTGTAACCGGTCCTAGTGATTATTGTAACCGGTCCTAGTGATTGGTCCATACGAAGGAGTGTAAAACTGTTTTGCCTATAACTTCTTTGTCCAAACTCGGAATGACCTCATTCTTTTGCGTTGGTTTCGAATTTAATTCCCTACAAGATTGAGGTAATTGCAATACGTAATTTTCTTTTGAATATTTGTGGTGTAAATTGGATTTATGAGATGTCTGATTTCGGTTTTCATAACCTTAATATTCGATCTCATATGATGTGAACCATTATGGTTTGTATGGCTTTTTTATTTAGAGGGATTAAGTTCTAGACCATGTTGGTAGGCTTAATCAAAGGATCATAAGGTGTTCCGATTGAAACTCATATGTAAAAAGTCACAATGTGTTGAATCAATTTGTGTTTACATGAGTTGTGCTTAGCATAAACATATGTGTTTCGGGTTTTCAACTTTTTATATTGGCACGCATTAGTTAAAACCGATTCAACCATTTCTCTGGTAAAGGTTGCTCTTTGTTGTTGTTCTTTTGTTCTTGCGAGAGGATGACAACACAACGGGGAAGAGTTCTAACTTGAACTTGCGCTTAATGAAATATCTTTTTGGGGAGAAGAGGATGCGGAATCTGAGGTAACGAATTTGTTAGTTAATCGTTTTCCTGTTTAAGAAAAGCTTGATTTTATTGCATATATTTTGCTTTTGCTTAACAAAATTCGGTACAATTGATGTTTATTCCATTATGTGTGTATGAATGTGTGTGTGTGTGTGTGTGTATGTTATTCAATTGTTTCCGATAAAGAAAAACTGGTTTGATATCTTTCTTTATTGTTTGGTATCATTTGTTTTTGGCTTAACGAAATTTCGGTGCAATTGCGGTGTTTTAATGTCTATGTTTGTTTCAATTGCTTCCGGTTAAGAGAAATAATTGTGCAAGTCAATTTATTTGGTTTGTATGTATTGTTTATGGCTTACCAAAATACGGGATCATTTGTTTAGTCCAATTCGATTCCGGATAAGAGAAACTAAGTTAATTCTGATCTTAGTTAGACTTATCAAAGTAAAGGATTCAGTTATTCAAGTCTAATCGAATGCCTTGACAAGAAATACTAGTTAATTAACCTAGTACTTGTCTTGTCTAAAGTGTAAGGTCTAAGTTATTTTCTAAATAATTAGAGCCTGATGAGAAAAATGAAGTTAATTCTGATCTTTATTTTGGTCTTATCGATATAAGCGATTATATATGTGCAATCGGTTTAGCAAGGGAACTAAGTTTCTTAGTCAATTTGTTAAACTATTAGGGAAAATTGCTTCGGGCAATTGTTTCCTTGATAACATATTAAAACCAAATTACTTGTAGTTTCGGTTTTGATATTGGTTATCTAAAATGGTATGTGAAACCTTCGTGCTTAACTCTTATAGGTTGTACAAATCTTTTAGATTTGTAAGATCCTTTCGGTTTGTTCTTTATTTTCTCGAACCTTTGTCATTTTATGACAAAAAGGGGGAGAAATATATGGAGTAAACAAGTGATTTGATATCACTAAGGAAAGGACAATTGTGCTTAAACGTTATATCTAACGAAAGAGTAAAGCATTGACTAAGGGGGAGCAACATATCATATTGTTATTGTAGTTATCTTGACTATAAAAGGGGAATAACAAAGGTGTTCGTATTGAAAATATACCTATCTTGCCTTTAGGGGGAGTATTAGCTTTGCTATTCAAATGTCAATAGCGGCATTTATGGATTGAATATATGCAGGTTATCGTGCTGTTGAAACTTAAAATCAAGCGTATGTGTAATGAATTCTTGTAATTTGTTTCTCCATATGTATTAAGAGTTTTGTCACTAAAATTTACAAAGTGGTAGATTGTTAGAGCATAGCTCGGTTGAACCCACCAAGCATTGGTATGTCAAGTTTGGTTGTCATATTTTAGTGAATCAAAACTCAATTAAAGAGTCGCTTGATTATGTACTAGAGACAACTTCGTATAGGTTAGACTAGAAAGATTAGGATTATGAGACATACAAGTATTACTTGAAGACTTGAAGAATGTGAAGAAGTAAAAAGCTATAACGACGACATCATCCTTCCTCTTGAGGTTAGTAATATTTTGACTTGAACTGTTTCATTCCTAATGTATCTTTCAAGTCGTGCTATATTGAAAGCATAACTGCGAAGCTGTGAATGATTATACTCTAGTAGTGAGACATGATCACATGATCATAGTGTTAAGGAATTAGAATACGAAGTATAACGCTTATCTTTTGAACTTCGTAAATAAGACATCGACATAATCGTATGAATGCTATTGTGATTATGTGTATGGGTAAAGGTTAAGATTTCATCCTAGGAACAATGTTTACATTTGTTTAAAGGAAGTACATTCATGAACTTGTTTTATGAATCGAAAGGGAAATCGCTAGGCTTATTGGTATTGTTACTCATTGCATATTTTTGGATTACCAATATGTATGAGTTAGTAGAAACGATCATAACTTGTAATGTATCTTGGTAAAACTAGTCATAGTGCCTGACTTATGATTTGGTATGACTTTTATTAGTATAACCGATCCTAAGTAATCACCTGAGATGGTATGATCGATATTTGTAATTGGTGTGACCGATCCTAGTAATTGGTGTGACCGATCACAAGAGAGTTGTGTAATCGATCCTTGTAATTGGCGTAACCGGTCCTGGTAATTGGTGTAACCGATCCTAGTGACTTGTGTAACCGATCACAAGTAATACCATGAGACTATGGTAACCGGTCCTGGTAATTGATGTAACCGATCCTGGTAACTGATGTAACCGGTCCCAGTAATCATATTAAGGTAGAACCGATCCTTGTGTTTGGTAGAACCATAAACCCATGATTAGTGAATTGATATTTGATCAACCACATAGTTATTCTTGGAATGCAGATGAACCAATTCTAAACTTGTTTGGAAGTATGGTATAATCGATTCCAAGATTGTAAAAATGAAAAAGGATTTACAAATAAAAAGATGTCGACATACTTTGAACATGTTCAGTAACTCTTATCTTTTATTGTTCAAAGATATTCCTTAATTACTCAAGGAGATCCCGGACCGAAATTAATTAAGAATCTTTTAATTAAGGTTGTTAATTTTATATGCTTCTAATTACCAACAATTAAATGCATATCTATGGAAAATAAAAATTGGTAATGTGCATTTACTAATTTGAGATTTTCTAGTGAGATTTCGGTAAATATTGGACAAAGCATTTCCAGGAATTATGAAAACCGATTTGGGCATTTATTGCATATCTTGAGAATATTTGGTTTTGGAAATTACTTGGTGTCCAAACATCCTTGGTCTATAAATACCCAAGTTTGCATTTCGAGCAAACTATCCTAAGAGCCAGGCAAACTTCATCTTTTTGTTGTTTCTGGTGGAGCCATCTATTCGGAGAGGAAAGTACCCTACTTAGGCGAAATCTCTTACAACCGCTCGTTTAAAGACTTCTGTGGGATCAAGAAGCGATCTACGAGTACCGTTGGTAGGAAACTGGATAATTGCGGTTTATTTTAGTTTTCGATTGATTTGATTGACTAATGGTTGTTGAACTTTTATTGTACTTAGTTTGTTTATTCTTGAGAATCTTCTCTTCTGATATAAGATTCACTCAAACTAGATCGAAGTGTCGACGGGATCTTTAGAACTGTTTGTAGATCTAAAGATGTCTTGTGATAATCCATTGTTAACAGACTCCGTTCTTTACGTGATTGATCACAAGAGATTCAAGTGGTGTTATGCAGGTGTTTATTGAAGATTAAAGAAGATTTGAAGGCAAAGAAGATTTCTGATTTGGTTTTGATATCTTTGGGTGTGCACAAACCTTGATCGGCTAGGATCCAACAAGAATCGGATTTATTCGATTGATTAGTTGTGTAAGATCGGCATCACCTTATAGTTTCTTGTTTGATTTTATATTGATTGATTGCAAATCTAAACTATGCTACTTCGGTAGTTGTTGGATAGATTGATCTAACCAGGCAAAGGAGTTTATTTGTTAAACATAAAAGCCTTTGCTTATGACTTGAGATATCTTCATATCAAAGAATCAAGAGAGTTGTTACCAAACAGATTTGTTGTTCCTTTACTATTTGGAACACGATCCAAAGGAATTGTTCCAGTGCATGCACTTATTGAATGTCGAAAGCGCAGGGATACTGAAGAAACTAGGTGAACTATAGGTTTAGTTGCTTGGTCTCAACTATACGAAGTTTGTTAGATTTTGTATAGCGGCTTAATTCTGAGAGTATTCAATTCTGGACTAGGTCCCGGGGATTTTCTGCATTTGCGGTTTCCTCGTTAACAAAATCTTGCTATGTCTTTTACTTTTCTTTTTCCGTAATTATAATTTTTTATTATAATTAAAAGTAAAATACACAAACGTTAACTCCGTATTACTCTATAGTGATCTTATAGAGTTTGGTTAAGTCCGAACCTATTATCAAGTAATCACACTTTGATTGTTGTATTGCCTCGATCTCGTATCCATAGACGATCACACAAAGTGTGATTACCGATTTGTTGCATTGTCTCGACTTAGTCCATAGACAATCACTTTCGGTAAGAGGACTTATAGGTGGAAAAGTTTAAGATTGTGGTGTATTTGGGTACCCTCGTCTTTTCAGATCCACAAACACAAAATGATTTGGTGAATAAAGTCGAAGTGTCTATGAGAATCGTAAAAAATTTGAACATAAACATATAAAACGGTTCTTGTGCTTCTTCTCTGCTGGAAGTGGACATGTTTGCAAACCGGATTTGCAAACCTATGATAGTTCGTGAAGTCAGGTCACAAGGGTTTGCAAACTTGGTAGTTCGCGAAAGTCGGGACAAAAGGGTTTGGAAAACTTTGCAGTTCGCGAAAGTCAGATGGTAGCAGTTTATGAACCTACCTAATACCCGAAATCAGACGATATGGTTTTTAAACCGGGTTTGCGAACCTATACAATCTGTGAAATTCAAGTACGTTTACCTATCGTCAAGTAGTTTTTTTTCTCACATAATTTATCTGAATTCATATGCAATATGCACTTTTGCTTGGGAAATTTTCAAATGATCAACTTGAAACAAAAATAGTTCTTGAACAGTAAATTGTTTTTATCTAGAACATCCATTGCTTGAATCATATTTCGAGAATTTAATCAAGACAAGCTTGAAATCGAAAATTCTTCTTTGCAATATTAAATCTACTAAAATCATATGACATAGTCTCATAAGATAGAATGGTAAATGTCGTGAGTAAATATGATAGGTCTGTCTTCGCATACCTCTTTGTTGATGAATTTATCACAACTGTCTTCGTTTGTTCTTCAGTCTTCAATCTTCGAGGGTTATTCCGTGACGTCTGATACTCAACTGCCTCACTCAAATCCTAGTCCCAGACTTGGTTTTAGTAGACTATAAATCAATATATATTTGTGTACATCTAACATTGACAACAAGCTTGAGATAGCAAGACTTTCGAGTTCGACTGAGCGATGGCCTAATTTAGGAGATATTCCTATGATCAACATCTAATAAGAAATAATTAACCTAGTATATTTCAATAAAATATAAGATAGTATGTGAATTGTTATTTTTTTTCAATGAAATAATATTGCTCGTTATACTGTTATAGTCCTTGAGCTCTTTTCAATGAGATAGTTTCTCCACATAGTCCTTGAGCTCTTTTCAATGAGATAATTTCTCCATATAGTCTTTGAATTAATTTCAATAAATATAATCAGGATATGAAGATACATATAGCTTCTAACATATGCTAACATTATTTTCATGTCACCAATTTACGTAAATGCATTTTATGCATCATATACCATAAACCATGCTTTATAAGAATCATAATTGGTTTTATTTTCCTCGAAAACAGTTATGAGCCACAATTAAAAAGATAATCAATGTCCTTTAAAACATTTCAATCAAATAATGATAATTCAAAAAATGTCAACACGTACTATCCAATTTTTATTAAATCACTAAATAAATATATACAACTTGGAGAAAAAAAATAGCAACGTCGGTCAACAGTTCGGGAGTTAAATCCATAATTCTCTTCATTTTATCTTAATCAAGCAGATTTTGGTTTTATTGCTCAATTCTAAACCACAAAGATGACAAATAAATATACTGGGAGAGTGACTTTACCTTAACCATTTTTTTCTTCTTTTTAATGATTATTTGGCCAAAAGAAAAAAAATATATATACATAAGAGAAACAGATAGAGAGATAAAAGAGTGGATGCTTTATTGTTATTTTAAAAAAGGCAATGCTTGAAATGTTAAAAAGAAATTGATCCTCCTGTACTCAGGGGCGGAGCCAACCACATACAAGGTTGGTCAATTCCTTCATTAGGCATTACTTTTTGCGAGCTCAAATTGAAATTGTGACACTTTTTTACCCCTATAGAAAAACTTTTACACCTTCTTAGAAACTCATCGACCTTTATACTTGAGTCAAACAATAAGATGAGAATTATAAAATCCAACTATGGTTGAATTCTTTGAATCGACTTTGAAGAAGAACCGAAGAAGATTTTGACCAAACTCATTGTTAGTGCCAGTGAGTTTTTTTAGTGAATCTCATCACGAGGTAGTGTATATTTTGTTCTAAATTGTGAGATTTATGTAGTTGATAAATTTTATTGAGTTGGGTTTTTTTCATCGACCTCTATACTTGTCAAACAATAAGATGAGAATTACAAAATCCAACTATGGTTGAATTCTTTGAATCAAGGCTTTGAAGAAGAACCAAAGAAGTTTTAGACCAAACTCATTATTAGTGCCAGTGAGTTTTTTTAGTGAATCTCATCACGAGGTAGTGCATATTTTGTTCTAAATTGTGCGATTTATGTAGTTGATAAATTTTATTGAGTTGGGTTTTTTCTTTTACTAATTTAAAGTTCAATAAAATTAGTATACTATTCTTAGTTTTAATGTTTTTAACTGGTTATTATGAATTTGTCAAAAACTAAAATTAAGGTTTCTGTAAAAAGTCGTGGTTATAAATTTAGTTATTCTCTACATATATAAGGAGACTTAACATAATTTTTAATGTATAATGAAAAAAAAAGTAATTTTAGTCTATTTTATTTTGGAGTGTATTTTTTTTTCTTACACTCTCTTAAAATTCTGGCCCATCTCTGCATCTGTCCATGGTAATAAACGGTTCCCCGTTGCCACTTTTTCTCCGAAGAAAGGAATGCACTAGACTACCTTTTTCGTATTAGTGACTGCCCCATGGTTGCCAATAGGACCAATGGTCAATTGGGTAGGAACATATGCATCTAGCGTTTCGGTAGTCTTAAATGGACTCAGGTAATATGTAGAGTGGTCTGTTTGACGAATCAGTGGAGAGTAGTTACCTAGGATGGCATTATGTTCCAGGTCGTCGATTTGGATTATCCCTTATCGATGCCGAGTTTGCGTTGCATACACATGAACACTTAGTTCACCATGCATCAAACAAAATATCCATATCATATACACCTCTGAGAAATCAGGCTGCAACCCTGTATCAATTAAATGTTGAGTTGATACAGGTTCTCAACTAGGAAACAAGTCATCAACACATGGTATGATTTTTTCTTTCTTTCTTATGATTAAATCAAAACAAGGCATCATAAAACATGGTATCAAAAGAGGGATAGATTAAAGTGAACTAAACTATTTTGTGTATCCAGTATAAGACAACATATCAGAATATGTTGGGGTTATTTGGTGTTTGATATTTGATATTTGGGTTTTGTCCAAATTTAGTGTTTGGTCTAACTTTTGTCCAACTTAGTCCTTTGGTACTTGGACTTCATGTTGACCCACGTTGACTATGTTAACGTGTATAACTTTTAATCAATTAAATAGTTAATTACTGAATATATTTGACTTTACTAACAATGACCTAACAAGTCCTTAACCATTATCATGCAAATATGTTAGGTGCCCCGGCTAAAAATTAAGGGCGTTAAAATAACACTTCTTTGTGGATAAGAGTATCATTTCCTCTTCTTCCCCGTCAACACTGTTGCAGAGTTCAAATTGGAAGAAGAAAATTTCAAGACGCAGGTACATGCATCTATATGTTCATTATCCAGCGATCAAGCCAACATATTTCCATCACCTTCATCGATTTACATCAATAACGACAGTAGCAGCCGCACCACCAACAACTCAAATTCAAACCCCAAATTTCTTGCATTCAAACCCCAAATTTATTGGGTTTTTAATCACTTTCACTTGATTTGAAGACCCTAATTTCGAAAATTGATTTAATATCGAAACTTGATCTTGAATTCATTTTATTGCTCGCTTATTTGAATATATTAGGGTTTGTTCATCTTCTTATTATTTATCTGATGCTGACGGTAATGCTAATGGGGATTCTCTATACATTGGATAATTGGATGTTGAAAGTATCTAAAAATTAAGAAAATATAACTCTTGTTTGGGAACTCGTTATGGTGGGGAGATTTGAGGAGTTTGAGAAGGTGTTACAGAAAAGATAGATTTAATTTGTTCTTTGGATTCAATTAGGGGATATATTTAGGGTTTATGGAAGAAATTGAACGCAAAAAAACAAAAGTGTTTCTTCATCAGACCCATGTGTTTTATTAGCTCTTAAGATTGAATTCCAACAACGACAATTCTGATTTGCAGTCATTGAGTTTATAACTTGATATCACTGATGGGAATAAAAATCCAGATTGGTTTTTTCCTGATTTGTATGAATTTTTGGTTTGTTTCTATGTAGTACAGTTTGTGAAAAGGTGAGTAAATACATCTCAAGACTGTTGTTGCAGCCATGATTTTTCTTTTTGGGTTCGATGACAATTACGTGAGAGGGAGAAGACGAGCCTTTCTGAAATAACAATGGAGAAGTCAAATGAAGAACATGACCAGCGATTAGATTAGTTAAGCATGTGATTTTTAGTTTTTCACGTTCTAACGGCACCGGTAACGACGTTCAATAATTAGAATTTTATTTTATTTTTTAATAAATATAAACAGAAGTCAAGCCTAAACTGAGTCAAAGTGGGTCAACATCAATTCAAAGTACCAAGCCCTAAGTTGGGCAAAAGTTAGATCAAAGACTAACATTGGACAAAATATAAGTATCAAACACCAATTAACCCAATATGTTGTGCATCCTGTAAAAGATAAAATATCCAATCATCTTTTTTTATATAAAAAAAAGAAGTTAGGGTTTAAGAAATCAGTGGTAAAACCTCCCTATCTGGTTATTGTTTAGACATTTTATTTATGAGGTTGATTAGAAAACTGCACTCCAAACAAACTTTTCTTACTAGCATTCTTTGATAAAACATCAACCAAACTATTTGACTCTCTACATCCATGCATCAAAACTGCACTCTCAACATTACAGGAAAACAATAAAAGAAAAAATGGACTATTAAAAATTTATCTACTCCCAAATTTTAAGATGTTATCACAAATTAATTGTGAAATCAAACTAATTATACCTAATAAAAGTCTCGATCTAACAACATATAACATTAATATGGTAGATTTATGATAGAAAAGAAAACACGATATTTAGTAAATCACAATATTCAAAAGATCAAGGGATCCTGCATATACACAGATAACTACTTGCAAAAGCACATGGACAAAAAATAAAAATAACTTGACTAAGAAGGGCAAACTTAATAAACAAAAACCATACCAACTCAGCAACATAATAAAATGAACCAAAAAAGAAAGATCCACTTAAAAAAATAATTCGAACAACATCAGGGAAGCGAACAAATAGATTAGGTATCACCTCAACAACAAAAAGAATAATCTACTTATAAAAGAACATGAGAAAAGAACAAAAAAATAACTTGGCCAAAAAAAACAACTAGCAAAATAGAAACTCAAACTTTTGTACAGACTCACTAACAAAAAGGATAAATTAAGCTAGCAACTCAATTAGATAAACTATACTTTTTTTTTTTTTTTTTTTGCAGTGAGCTTTTATTTTTTAAATGAGAAAGGAGTTAAACATGTTGATTCTATCTTTCCAGTTTTTTCTACTTACTGAATTGACTAAAAATTTGGCCAAGGTATGGGTCACATTGTTTGACTCTCTTGGCATATAGGATTTTAACCAATTAATAATCTTTTTTAAGATATTTAAACTTTTAGAGCGATACTCGGTTGAATCCACCAAGCATTGGTATTTCAAGTTTCGTTGTCAAGTTTAGTTTCGAAAAGAGGTCGCTTGAATTACTTATTAAAGTCAACTTCATAAAGTTAGACTTATGATATAGAAATGTTGAGACAATCTCTAATTACTCATTGAAGAGCTGAATACGTATTGAGGACATACAAAGATATCATCCTTCAGATTGATGTTAATAGTTAGTGACTTTTAGTTGTTCCACTTCTATCAAAGTTCTTATAGCCGCATTCATTGAAAAAAATAACATGTGAAGTTTGTTTTACATATATTTAGTTGTTTAGATAGCTTCATCATTCTTATGATCTAAGTATCAAAAGGAAAGATATGCGTTGGTTGTTTCTGCAACTTATAGCGTTGAGCTACGTTGTATAGTTTACTATACTTCCTTAGTTCCGACATAACACTAATATGACTCTTGTTAAGGATTAGTATTGACCTTTCGAGAAACTAGACATATGTATCAAATGGTGAACCCGAACTTTGAACTCATGTGAGCATTGCTATTGTTAGAGCACTTCTCCGTCGAACTCGCAAGCGTTGCTATCTCAAGCTTGTTTGTCAATGTAAGTGATTAAAGCTATAAGTCTTGATTTCTAGTCTACTTATAGTGATGTCTCGGACTAGGATAGATTGTGTAGTTGAGCATTAGACTTCACAGCGTTCATCAATTGAAGACGAAGAGCTACTAAAGCGAGCTTGTAGAACTTCATCAACAAAAGGTATGTGGAGACTGAAACTCATCTATCACTTGGAAAGTCTATTTCTACTCTATCTCCTATATTGAGACAAAAGTCGTATTACGATAGTTTTCGATTATACACATTTGAGATTTCGAGCTGAGATTAAATCGCTTACATATTTCTCGAAATATGTGTTGGTAAACTTTTGCTTCAACCAAGTTCATCTTATATTCTTGACGAAAGTCAAAAGATGATCATGTGAAAATCGCCGAGTAACATCTTACATGGTTTGTGTGATATAATCATTTGGTGTAGACTTGGAATGTTTCATTATGATTATTTTAATAACTTGAAAATTGATTTGATACTAATAGTGTGTGAAAACGGCTATTGTCATCCTCTAAGAAAGTTTCAATGATTGAAATAAGAGTTCAGAACACTTAACCAACATTGAATTATAAACATGTTGTGCACTCTTGCTTATGTGTGATCCATGTCCGGGAACCATAGTATGCATACCCGTATGCGTACCTGTTGGTTTGAGGAGTCCTGGAACCTAATTGCGCATACCCATACGCATACTGGCATAGGTTTGTGACCGGAAATATCTGCTGGGTTTGGAGGTATGCGTACCCGTTCGCATACTGGCGAAAACCAAACTTGGTCCGGCTATTTCAAGTATGCGTACCCGTTTGCATACTTGAATGGTTAAAGTTCTAAAATCGGTTGTAACATGAAAAAATATATTAAGGAATGCATTCTTTGCAAACCGTGGCTATAATGTTCATGAATTGATTCGAGTGAATCAAACCGATTTTGCTTCAATTGTGTTCTTGTATACTTCTATGAGAATATAGCAATTTAGCCACTCTTTAACTAGTTTCATTTGAGTCATTGGAACTAGTTATGGTTAAGATGAATAAGGTTGATATGAGAGTGTTCATATAGCTAACCTCGGTTAACTACTGTTAAGCCAACATGGTGTACACGTTTAGGTACGGTTACATAAACCTAAATGAGGGTACATTTCATTTGTGTATAACAAGCTAAGTTCGATCTAACGGTTGAAGGATATTAGCTTGTATCTAATCAGGTTTTCATCTAACGGTGAATATTGAATTCTTTGTTACCAAGGTAACTTAGATTGCAAACCCTGATTTGAAAACTATATAAAGGAGAACTATAGCAATTGGGAAACCTAATCCCCACACCTCCTGTGTGATACTAGTTGTATAAGCTAGAGTCGATTCTCCTTTAACCTTAGGTTTTTCACGAAACCCTGTAGGTTAACGACTTAAAGACTTCATTGGGATTGTGAAGCCAGACCCAACTATTTTCTCTGTAGTTGCGTGTTCTGATCTTGCCATGTTCTATCGTATTAAGTACTATCTTCTCTAAGATTTGCTCGAGATTGATTCTTCGATAGGCAAGATTAAAAGTAGTCACAAACATCTTCGTCTCATCGTTTGTGATTCCATAATATCTTGTTTCGCTACCATACGATTAAGATTATTGTGAGGTGATTGATAATACTAGGCTGTTCTTCAGGAATATAAGTCTGGTTTATCAATTGGTTCATGTGCACCTTGATTTATCAAAAGACGGAATACAACTCGCAGGTATTTTTTTGGGAGACAGATTTATCTATTCCAATAGACTTTTATGTATGAGACAGATTTGTTTATCAAGTCTTCGACTTCGGGTCGTAGCAACTCTTAGTTGTGGGTGAGATCAGCTAAGGGAATCTAGTGCGTAGTATCCTGCTGGGATCAGAGGCGTAAGGGGCACGACTGTACCTTGAATCAGTGTGAGATTGATTAGGGTTCAACTACATTCCAGTCTGAAGTTCATTGGTAGTAGGCTAGTGTCTGTAGCGGCTTAATACAGTATGGTGTTCAAAACTGGACTAGGTCCCGGGGTTTTTCTGCATTTACGGTTTCCTCGTTAACAAAACTTCTGGTGTCTGTGTTATTTCTTTTCCGCATTATATTTTGTTATATAATAGAAATATCATAGGTTGTGTGTTGAATCGATCAATTAGGAAATCCAACCTTTAGTTGTTGATTGAAATTGATTGATCCTTAAACATTGGTCTTTGGTACCGTTCAAGTTATTTCTCTTATATTCAATCGGGCTCGCAAATTCCTATTTGCTGATTGCAGATTGAATTAAGAGATAGAAATATAAAACTCTTTGATATACTTTTCTCTAGATTGAGTCTGACTGTCTAGTTGATTCTCTTTAAAGTATATTGGAGTTTGTCTATTCAGATTGCCAAACGAAATATTGGGTGTGGTTGTTGTACCCCCACTTTTTCAATTGGTATCAGATGAGGCAAACACGTTTAAGACCTTATAAGTCTATGTTTGTAGAAATCTGATATCTGTGGACCTAAGAAGTATCTCACAAATTAACGCACGGAGAGATGTCTTCCAAAGCTTATGATTATGCCAAAAATCTTGTTCTTTCCTCAAAGGATAACACCTTAGTAAATTCTTCCAAATTCTGAGGAAAAAGCAAGAAATTTGACATCGTGTCAGAATCAGAAATGGAACTCACCAGATCGTAAAAAAAATCTGCTGAAATCATTTATTTTCAAATTTCTAAAATCAAGACTCTTGAAGAAAACAATGATCAGCTCATTGATGAATTTGAGAAATCTCTTGAAAGAGAACGTGAGCTTTATTGCTTTATTGAATCTCTCTCTAACAATATTGAAAAATTGGTCCAAGAAATTTCTCTACAGCGTGGAAAGATTAGTTTGCTTGAAGATACTGTTAGAGAAGACTCAATTAGAAAAGAGCGTTTAATCAAGGCTCATTTATCAGAAATAAACAGTCATCATGTTGAAAAAGAGAAACTTGTTGCATCTCTTCGATGTACCCAAGAACAGTGCAACACCTTGAAAAATGAAAACTCTATTTTGATGAGTAAGGCATCCTCAGTACCTTCTTCCGATACTCACAAGACTTTACCCAGCGTAAAGAAAATTCCCTCCAAGGAAGTACCCACTGTGAATCACTTGCAAAATTTGCATGTGCCGGAAAAGGTTATGAGTCAAGGCAATTATGTTTCTAGTCCACGGTGTTATTCCTTTTGTGGGAAAAAGAATCATTATGCTCTTCATTGTTTTGCTAGAAAGAAACAAATCTCTAATCTTCATAATTTGCTTCTTTTTACTGTCAACGGTGCAAATCGTCTGAAAATATCTACAGTGAATTTCTTTCCTACAGAAAACCAGAATTCTTATAAGAATGATCTCTCTTCTAGAAATCATCATAGGTTGCAAGTTCCTCTTAATGGTATAAACTCTTGTGCAACGAATGAACACATTTCCTGTACTTATAATAACAAGTCTGGCAAGTCAAAGTCAAGAAGATGGAAGTCCTTCAACTCTTCTCCTCTGGAACTGATTTCTAAAGGTCCTAGACTTAGTCCTCAGAAAAATCCTTCTGATGGATCTTTAAAAGGGTTTTTAACTAATTTTTTGGAATAAGTTATAATCAATGGAAAGAAGGGAATACACGATACAAACGCACAAAAGATGTGTACAACTCTTCTCCCATAATTCATAGTGAGAATATTTCTCACTTCTTTACATGATTCAAGGTAAGTTCATCCTTGTATCTATCTTGAGTGTTGCAAGGTTGATGATCGTGGGAGTCTCAAGAATAGTTGTATGTTTTTATGCGTTTTATGTTAATTTTATGAGTCATTTGATCCTGTTGATCGTATCTCATGCTCTAATTTGAAGAGAAGTTTTCTAAATTATTGAGCCATGTTAACAAACATTGTGTTTTCTTGTTGGATCTTTTCTAAATTTATTCTTCATCTGTGACCGGTCCATGAACGTCAGTGTCCTCTTCATGAGAGTTCATAGGGTTTCTATAACAAGCGATTCCTTCTCCTGTTTACAAACATATATATATATATATATATTTTATTGTGTTGGTCCATCCCTAACAAAAAAAAAAATATGGATAACTCTTCAAGATCTCAAGAGATTGTAAGTCTTGACATGGAGGAGGACACTCAAGGACGTGATTCGGTTCAAGAACTTGTTCTGAAGAAGATGCTTGCAAGGAAAGAGCACAACTCCTGGATTGATGAATCTGTCAAGGATTTAACTCGTTCTCAGGATGATTCAAAGTTCGAGTTTGCAAATCTTCAACTTCAAATAAACCATCTTTTAGATGGTCGGGCCAGAATCCTTGCTAATCAACAGATCTCGATACGGAATCAGAAGAAACTCATTGTGGACTGCATTAAGGCTAGACAACTTGCCCGTGTTGTTGATCGTAAAGTTAGTGTTCTAACTCATGAACATGGAGTTTCCATGGTCAAGAGAGTCAAGGAAATTAGCAACACCTTCTATGATGGATTCATTGAAAGGTATGAAGCTATCAAAGAACAGTAACTTTATCTAGAAAACTTCTTATGAGAATTTATTCTTGTGTTTTTAAGAAGGATAACTAGGGTTTTGAATAGCCATTATTGTGAGTACACATAGCTATTGCCAACGTTTTCATCTTGCAATGTTTTTAGATTTGTTTGTTTAAATTCTAAAGTTTATTCGGAAGATGATTTTTGCAGTATTAATATTTATGGTTTTATATATCGAATTTTTTTATGGGATATGTTGTTTACGTCCGTGAACCTTGACTGTTCCATATTTGTTCCTAAGTTAACTCTATTATATGTCGATATGAAAGTATTGATAAAAGATAGAATGAACTTTTGACTAAAAAAGTTAAGCCTTTTATGTCATTATGCAAATTTTGATGGAAGAAAGGATGAACTTTTGTTTTCAAAGATTAAGTCTATTATATGTCATTGTGCAAATAATGATGAAAAATGGAATGAATCTTTGATTATTCCGCAGTATTGGTCTTTCCCTGATCCACATCTTTGTGTATGTACTGTGTTACTCCGTAAGTTCTCTTATGTTGAGCATGACCAATTGAATTGATCATTTTCCTTGTGGTTAATTCAATTGAGATTTTTGGATAAAAATTTCATATGATTTGTTATTGTCCAAAGAAATCCTTCTTTTCTTGTAAAAGTAAGGTCGCTCTTGTTGTTCTTTCGGGAATGACATTTTATGGGGGAGAGTTCTTAATTGAACTTGTGCTTAATTGCCAAATCTTTCCGGGGAGTGCAGATGTGGAATATTGTAGGGGTTATCTTGTATCTTAATAAACTCCTTGATGAACGCATTTAGTTTCGGCTATTTGATGGCATCTAAACAAGTTGGTATGTTGTTCTCTTTTGGTCATGAAGTATCTCTATGAAAATTTTATGAGGATCCCACTAGTTTTCGTACCTTTGCCAATTTTATTGACAAAAAGGGGGAGAATTAATGTGCAGTTCACACTACAAATACATATGGTTTACGGATCATTATGTAAGGGGGGGTGGTTTTCATATTAAGATGAAGTATTGACTAAGGGGGAGTGATACATATCACCATAGTATTGTTGTCAAAGTTGTGAGACAATTGGACTTTGATGATGTATAATGATACTATGACACTGTATAACAATGATTGAGAGCAATTGTTTTCTCATTGTTATAGCTACGGATCTTCAACAACGATGATGCTGAGTTGAACACATTTGGAATCATTGGAGTACTTGGAAGTGACGAAGATTTCGAGTAATGTTGAAGAAGAAGACAAGCATTTGGATGAGAAGCTACAAAGTTTATTTATTTTGTAATCCATATGTATTGATAGTTTTGTCACTAAAATTGACAAAGGGGGAGATTGTTAGAGCACTGCTCGGTCGAACTTGCAAGCATTGCTATCTCAAGCTTGTTTGTCAATGTTAGTGATTAAAACTATAAGTCTTGATTTCTAGTCTACTTATAGTGATGTCTAAGAGTAGGATAGATTGTGTAGTTGGGCATTAGACTTCACGGCGTTCATCAATTGAAGACGAAGAACTACTAAGGAGAGCTTGTGGAACTTTATCAACAAAAGGTATGTGGAGACTGAAACTCATATATCACCTTGAAAGTCTATTTCTACTCTATCTCAAATATTGAGACAAAAGTCGTATTACGATAGTTTTCGATTATACACATTTGAGATTTCGAGCTGAGATTAACTCGCTTACATATTTCTAAAAAAATGTGTTGGTAAACTTTCGCTTCAACCAAGTTCATCTTATATTCTTGACGAAAGTCAAAAGATGATCATGTTCAAATATCATAGTAACATCTTACATGGTTTGTGTGATACAACCATTTGGTGTAGACTTGGAATGTTTCGTTTTGATTATTTCAATAACTTGAAAATTGCTTTGATGATAACAGTGTGTGAAAACGGATATTGTCATCCTCTAAGAAAGTTTCAATGATTGAAATAAGTTTAGAACACTTAACCAACATTGGATTATAAACATGTTGCGCACTCTTTCATATGTGTGATCCATGTCCGGGAACCATGGTATGCATACCCGTATGCGTACCTGTTGGTTTAAGGAGTTTGGGAACCTAAGTGCGTGTACCCGTACGAATACTGGCGTAGGTTTGTGACCGTAAATTTCTACTGGGTTTGGAGGTATGCGTACCTGTTCGCATACTGGCGAAAACCAAACTTGGTCCGGCTATTTCAAGTATGTGTACCCATTTGCATCTTGAATGGTTAAAGTTCTAAAATCGGTTGTAACATGAACAAATACATTTATATATTAAGGAATGCATTCTTTGCAAACCGTGCCTATAATGTTCATGAATTGATTCGAGTGAATCAAACCGATTTTGTTTCAATTGTGTTCTTGTATACTTATATGAGAATATAGCAAGTGAACAACTCTTTATCTAGTTTCATTTGAGTGATTTGAACTAGTTATGGTTAAGATGAATAAGGTTGATATGAGAGTGTTCATATAGCTAACCTCGGTTAATGTCACACCTGCAAATGTCCCTGACAAATTTTTGCGCAACTGTAACCCGACAATACAGTGGTTCAGTGATCTCTTATCACCCACTCGTATTTCAGCCTTATAAGTTTGCACCTATGCAAACAACCAACTCTACCTTGAGTATGCAACGGAAGACTTACTTAGATTTTCTCTTTACCAACAATGTAGCCCATACTACAAAGGGGTTAATGCCATGATTATGCAACACATAAATTAGGGAGTAGTTTCGAATCAACAGAACACACAGATAATTCTAAGCCAAAAAACTCTCTTTCATTAGCTTAAGGGGAAGATACAAAACTCGTCCAACCAATGGACTTATGAGCTTATTCTCTAAGCCTAACACTGAATTTACTCTCTCTGCAAAGTGGTTCCTCAACACTTGAACTATTGAACAACTCTCATCTGCAAGGGTTCTCTGGCTATTTATAATGCCAAGAACCAAGGCCAATCCGTATGCAACTCTGTTGCACGCCCTATGAACAACCATCTGTCCATAGGAAGTTCCTTATCCGCCACAATTCACTTTTTAACTGCTAACTTTAGTGCTGGCTTGCACAATGGCGCCACACTTATTCCAGACGGTTAGGCTATGCCAAACTCGGTTATAAATCCACTTTATAACCGTCTCTAACTTGCTCTTTCACTTTGGCATGTGTGTGATGCACACACACTCGCAACTGATAGCTTGAACAAAAATTCGATAATCATTATACGTCACTGAACTTTGGCCCGTGCTAGTGTTCGACAATGATATTGCTTTACTCAACTTTGGCCTATGCCAAGTCTTCGGCAATAGTTGCGCTTCATTCACTTGCATTTCTGCCAACTATCTTGCAATGGTTGCGCTTCATTCATTCCGATCATGCACTTAGCTTATTTGGATGCCAACGCCCAAATATCATGCCAACTGAGTCTTGACTTGCTTAATTCAACTTCATGCCTCATATGCATCACTTGCATCTCTTTTGGTGAGCAATAATCACCAATGGGGCATTTGGCAACGCCATTGTTGCATGTCCAAGCTTAGGCCAATACTTGGAACGATGCCAAAGTCATTCCATGACTTTGCATTTCATCCTTTATTCCTTCCTTGAGCTGGGCTAACTCTGAATAAGGATATGCAACACTATCGCGTCGTATTGAATTTACTAAGTAGCCTTTCTTGTCTCAACCATGTTGGCGCTACATCGTCGGACTATGCAGCTACATCTGCCAGGCTACAATATCACTATAGCGCAACTGTTGCGCTAGACTGTTGGGCCATGTCATAGACCTCCCCCACCCAATCTGTTCAATGTCCTCGTTGAATGCAACAAAGTATACTCAATATACTTGTTCTTCGGCCTTGTACGCTTCTGAGCCACTATCAGAATTCAGCAAACTTGTTTGGCCTTCATTCTTCCCAACCCTTTTCTACCTAGTACCTTATGTGTTTTGTAGTTGTAGTGGTAAAAAGATTCGAACTCTAAGACTTGTGAAGGATTTTTTAGACTCAAATTAAACTCAACAATTAAATAAAGTTGTATCAAAAATATAAAGAAAACACCGAGACTCTGGATTCCACCATTAACCAATTAAGTGATATAATCTAATCAATATTCATGCAACTCTTTACATTTAAAGTGATTCTAATATTTTGCAAAAGTAGATTTTTGGAATAACAAGTGTATTTCGAAAGCATAGAATATCAAAAACATAGGTCTAAGCATAATCTATCAAGAGAAATCACAATTGTTTAAGAAAAATCATTCAATCAATTCTCAATCAAAGCAAATAATCATATAAGAAATTGCAAAAATAATTAAAATAGAATTATACCACTTTTCATGGAACAATGGCTTCCTACGTAGCCTCGGCTAAAGGGGTTTAGCTCCTCATATTAATCACTTGCTCAAAGTACATATTTATAGCTCAAAAGTTGATTAAAAGAGTAAAAGAATACACTGTAGTCGTTGAAGATCTAAAACAGAAAACAGAATCGTCGGTAAAGGTCTTCTGTGACTGCAGGAAACTGTTTATAAACGTTACTCAGCTGCTGTTGTTGAACTACGATATTCGTCTGCGACCGTTCAGATAGGGTCGTATGTTCTTCTTCTTCTTCTCCGGCAGCAGCAGAACTCGGTTTCCTGCAAGTTGATTTTTTTCGGCTCTGTGGTGTTCTAAACTTCCCCTAAAGTCTTACTTTCCTTCCTAGGACTCGTACCAACTCTTTTATACATCATAGGGCAAAGAAAATTCGAGAATAACTTTGGTTTTTTCCTTTCTTTTTAAGTTACGATATTTCCCTTTTTTCTTCTCTGTCGACGCATCTCTAGCTGTTTTTACCTTTCCAAACTCTCCCTGTGATAGAATCAAATCTCTCAGAAGAGTTTCTTTCCTCTTCTTTACGTTTGTTTCCAAAAATAAATCATAAAATACCCGTGATATTATTCAACCCTGTTTAATCGAGAACTAGTTATCAAGCCCAATTTGCTGCAGGAAATCACCCATACCAAGCATGTTTAATCCTAACAGATCAATCCCAACAAGAATCAATGATTGAATCTCCTCCAAACACTTCTAAAATTCGAACCCTAATTCTGCACCGAGAAAAAAATTCTTTCCCGCCAATTTTCATTTTCAAAACGTGAAGATATGGAGTCCCCCTATCCAGTCCCGGTCTGTGCTTAGCAGCTGCTTGGAAATGGGTTACCCCTTATCTAAACTGAAAGCCCGAATAACAAATGTCCTTCCAGGTGTCTTTAACAACTTTTTGAGCTAATTTCGCCGCAAAAGCCTATTTCTCCAAAAACACCTACAAAGGGATAAAATACCAAAATTAGTACAAAAATGGGTTCTAACAATATACACAAAAGAGATGAAAATAGACACATAAATGCGTCTATCAGTACCTTATGCCATCACTTAGTTTATGTGCTTTTCCATTAAGCTTACAAATTCCATCTTCACTGTTGCATCGTCGACTATGCTTCAATTCCACTTCATTCATATCTTAACACCCAAATGTTATTGCAATCTGTTGATATGCACTTTCAGAACTTCTCTGAAATTCTGCAGTATTTGCTAGCTACAACTTAAGCCAACGTTCCACATCTGAGTACATCCGCATCACAAATCTTTTCTCCAGCCATTCCGTTCCTAAGTGTACACGCCAAACAGCCAACATATCACCCTGATATGCATAACTTAGCTTACTTATCTTCAATTCCGACTGACATTGCACTCTTGCAATTCAATATGCCTTACTGTAGACTAAGTGTTCTTTAATCATTTTGCAAAACTCTTGTGCAAATTCGACAGAAATGCATGACATTAGCCATAACTTAGGATATCCGGGACATCCCACCGCCTCTTTAGACCAGGCTCCTCTTCACGTGCCTTTGAAACTAACAAGGCCTCACTTGTTTTTTCAAACTGCTACGCCTTAATGTAGCGGAAAAACAGCATCACGTTCTTCCTAACTATGAGTTACTCTTAACTCATATGATTGATGGACTTACATCTTCATTCTTGTTGCGTTACTCCATGCTATCGCTGCCAAATACAGTCGCACTTCTACATAACTCTCCCAACAGCAAACTCGCCTATGCCACCAACTTCAATTCTTGCTTGGCCTTGCTTTCAGTGTTTCTTATTGCATACTTTGGCTAAGTATACTTGTAGTGCTTCCCCAATGAACTAGCTTTACATTAAGAAAAAAGAGACAAGGTTTTTGCTTAAACACCACCTTCATTCATTACACTAGCCTTACATAAGAAACATTGGGACTCCTTCCCATTTACACCACTGGCCAACACTCGGCCTTACTGAAAGAAAACGCATAACTAAAGCAAATACACCAACAAACAGTGTGCTATCTTCTAAGACCATAAGATCAGAAACACCCAACTTAAACTTCAAACAGAAACAGCTAACATAACATGCTAAAGTCTTCATACTTCAGCAACCTTGCAGGTTTAGGCACTTGCAAACAGCAATACAATGCCCCTGCCTTATACATGCGCCAATCACGGTGAATAAGGGATGCTAAGATCCATAGGATATCCAAATTCCGCATGAATCTCATCTAAGCTTTCTTCAAACGAGCGGACAGGAGCAAACTCACTTTCCTTTCCTTTGTCACACTTCATGTCAACCGGACTAACTTTCCTTACATCTTTCACGAAACAAGGTGCACTTGGACTTTGTATGAAAATCCTGCCAAGGTGAGGCATCACTGTTGCCTCTGCTTGCTTGAAAAAGTTGTTACCAAGGATCATCTCAAAGTTATTGAGATGCATCACCATTACACTGAATTGGCAACGCCATTCTCCCACTTCAACATTTGCCACAGCCATCCCCTTGATTGGCTTAGCTATATCATTCACTGTCTTCATGCAGTGATCAGCCTGATATACTTCCAAACCCAAGTACTCTGCCATCGACAAGCTTATAACAGTGTGCGAAGCACCTGTATCTGCCATGCCCCAGAGTCGATGATTGTGAATGCCAACTTTCACATAAACCAGGACAGCGCCACTCATCCCATGCTATGTTGCTGCCTTTTGTGCTACTATATTGCATAGTTGAATAGGATTAACATGCTATACTTCATCAATTTCTTCTTTCTCGCCAATGCCCCCAGTGACTATTGCGGATAATTTTTCTCTCTTAGGACAATCACGCGCAAGGTCAGGACCCTTGCATGGGAAACATCCACCTGCTTTGTTCTTCACGGCCTGACTATCATCCCTTTGATAGTTCTTTTCCTTAGCCTCAGAACTTTTCCTACTACCATCATCCTTCTTCTTCTAGCCTTTCTTATCCCTGCCCTTCCTATTAACATTAGTTGAGTTATTAACTGACCTATAATCAGCAAGGATGTCCATGATTGCAATGGCCAAAGGTAGGTCTTTGGCACCCTACCTTCTTACTTCGGCCTGAGCCCATAGTTGGAAACCAAATGTGAAATTAAACAACTTATCTTCCTCAGATATGTTGTGAATATCTAGCATCAGAGACGAAAACTCTTTCACGTATTCACGTGGTATAGCGGTATGCTGCAGCTTACGCAAGTTCTCTCTGGATAGCCAAGCCGCATTACTTGGTAAGAATTGACCCTTCAATTCTTCTTTCAGGACATCCCATGTCACGATGCCTGGACGACCAGCAGTAAGGTCATCATCGGTTCTAGTTCTCCACCAAAATTTCGCATCACCTTCCAGGTACATGCTAACGAGAGTAACCTTTTGTTCTTCCAGGGTTCTGGCGTCCTTAAAGTATTGGTACATGTCCCACATGAAATTCTCCAATGCCTGCGCATCCCTTGCACCAGAAAACGCCTTAGGTTCTGAGACTTTAATCTTTGTAAAGTCACTGCCACTACCACACGCAGTAGCTTGATCCGAACTAATCGTACTCACCATTCTCCTTAAGACGCCTAACTAATCAGTTAGCTCTTTCAAGGAACCTGTAAACATGGTCCCAACAGCAGCGATTTGTCCTTCCAAATCGTCATGCTTCTTTGTTGCAGTCTGGCTTGCAACAAACATGTCAGCAGCATGCTTGTCCAACGCTTGAATGCGATCCATTATTGTAGCATCATAATTAGCATCATTAGGATGGCACACCTCATCACCAATCCTGTCTTCCAAGTCTGCTACCCTATCAGTCAAGGCATCCATCGAACTCTTCTTACCATCCATTACGATCTAATAATTTCAGCAACTAAACTCGAGCAAAACAGAGAAAATCTTCCAAAAACAAAGCCAAAACAGAGCAACATGGCTCTGATACCCGAATTGTCACACCTGCAAATGTCCCTGACAAATTTTTGCGCAACTATAACCCAGCAATACAGTGGTTCAGTGATCTCTTATCACCCACTCGTATTTCACCCTTATAAGTTTGCACCTATGCAAACAACCAAGTCTACCTTGAGTATGCAACGGAAGACTTACTTAGATTTTCTCTTTACCAACAATGTAGCCCATACTACAAAGGGGTTAATGCCATGATTATGCAACACATAAATTAGGGAGTAGTTTCGAATCAACAGAACACACAGATAATTCTAATCCAACAAACTATCTTTCATTAGCTTAAGGGAAAGATAGAAAACTCGTCCAACCAATGGACTTACAAGCTTATTCTTTAAGCCTAACACAGAATTTACTCTCTCTGCAAAGTGGTTCCTCAACACTTGAACTATTGAACAACTCTCATCTGCAAGGGTTCTTTGGCTATTTATAATACCAAGAACCAAGGCCAATCCGTATGCAACTCTATTGCATGCCCTATGAACAACCATCTGTCCATAGGAAGTTCCCTAATCACCACAGTTCACTTTTTAACTACTAACTTTAGTGCTGGCTTGCACAATGGCGCCACACTTGTCCCAGATGGTTAGGCTATGCCAAACTCGGTTATAAAGCCACTTTATAACCGTCTCTAAATTGCTCTTTCACTTTGGCATGCGTGTGATGCACACACACTCGCAACTGACAGCTTGAACTCAAATTCGATAATCATTATGCGTCACTGAACTTTGGCCCATGCTAATGTTTGACAATGTTATTGCTTTACTCAACTTTGGCCTCTGCCAAGTCTTCGGCAATGATTGCGCTTCATTCACTTGCATTTCTGCCAACTATCTAGCAATGGTTGCGCTTCATTCATTCCGATCATGCACTTAGCTTATTTGGATGCCAACACCCAAATATCATTCCAACTGAGTCTTGACTTTCTTAATTCAACTTAATGCCTCATATGCATCACTTGTATCTCTTTTGGTGAGCAATAATCACCAATGGCGCATTTGGAAACGCCATTGTTGCATGTCCAAGCTTTGACCAATACTTGGAACGATGCCAAAGTCATTCTATGACTTTGCATTTCATCCTTTATTCCTTCCTTGAGCTGGGCTAACTCTGAATAAGGATATGCAACACTATCGCATCGTATTGAATTTGCTAAGTAGCCTTTCTTGTCTCAACCATGTTGGCTCTACATCGTCGGACTATGTAGCTCAATCTTCCAGGCTACAATATCACTATAGCGCAACTGTTGCGCTAGACTGTTGGGCCATGTAATAGTTAACTACTGTTGAGCCAACATGGTGTACACGTTTAGGTACGGTTACATAAACCTAAATGAGGGTACATTTCATTTGTGTATAACAAGCTAAGTTCGATCTAACGGTTGAAAGATATTAGCTTGTATCTAATCAGGTTTTCATCTAACGGTGAATATTGAATGCTTTGTTACCAAGGTAACTTAGATTGCAAACCCTGATTTGAAAACTATATAAAGGAGAACTCTAGCAACTAGGAAACCTAATCCCCACACCTCCTGTGTGATACTAGTTGTATAAGCTAGAGTCGATTCTCCTTTAACCTTAGGTTTTTCACGAAACCCTATAGGTTAACGAATTAAAGACTTCATTGGGATTGTGAAGCCAGACCCAACTGTTTTCTCTGTAGTTGCGTGTTCTGATCTTGCCCTGTTTTATCGTATTGAGTACTATCTTCTCTAAGATTTGCTTGAGATTGATTCTCTGATAGGCAAGATTAAAAGTAGTCACAAACATCTTCATCTCATCGTTTGTGATTCCACAATATCTTGTTTCGCTACCATACGATTAAGATTATTATGAGGTGATTGATAATACTAGGATGTTCTTCGGGAATATAAGTCCGGTTTATCAATTGGTTCCTGTTCACCTTGATTTATCAAAAGATAAAACAAAACTCGTAGTTATTTTTGTGGGAGACAGATTTATCTATTCCAATAGACTTTTCTGTGTGAGCCAGATTTATTTATCAAGTCTTCGACTTTGGGTCGTAGCAACTCTTAGTTGTGGGTGAGATCAGCTAAGGGAATCAAGTGTGTAGTATCCTGCTGAGATCAGAGGCGTAAGGAGCACGACTGTACATTGAATCAGTGTGAGATTGATTAGGGTTCAACTACATTCCAGTCCGAAATTCATTGGTAGTAGGCTAGTGTCTGTAGCGGCTTAATACAGTGTGGTGTTCAAAACTGGACTAGGTCCCGCGGTTTTTCTGCATTTGCGGTTTCCTCGTTCACAAAACTTCTGAGTCTGTGTTATTTCTTTTCCGCATTTTATTTTCTGTTATATAGAAATATCACAGGTTGTGTGTTGAATCGACCAATTGGGAAATCCAACCTTTGGTTGTTGATTGAAACTGATTGATCCTTGAACATTGGTCTTTGGTACCATTCAAGTTATTTCTCTTATATTCAATCGGGCTCGCAAATTCCTATTTGCTGATTGCAGATTGAATTGAGAGATAGAGATACAAAACTCTTTGATGTACTTTTCTCTAGATTGAGTCTGACTGTCTAGTTGTTTCTCTTGAAAGTATATTGGAGTTTGTCTATTCAGATTTCCAAACGAAATATTGGGTGTGGTTGTTGTACCCCTGCTTTTTCAGCTCTTTTCGTAGGTATATTTTAAGTTTGTTTACACTAGAATTTAGTTTCTATGTCGAATAGGATACGAGACCAATCCTATACTTACAAATTCGAAATCTCTATCTTAATTCTACATTTTAAAGATTTTGAAATGTGAGCAAGCCCGAATAGTAAATTTCTATGTCAAGAAATATTAAACACGTGTTTAACTCAAAAATATTATTATTCGTATTTATTTCTTTGATACTCAAGGCTAAGATCCTAGTTAATTTTGTGAAAAATATTTTTGAATCCAGGTTTGGAATCGATATTGGTATACTTTTCTTTCCCAAAAGATGGCACATAACTAGTGTTATAATTTAGCAAAGTATATGGATTTGCACAAGCTAATATTATACTAGTAGGATTTCTCATATATTTGTTGTATATCTTTGAGAATGTCAAGAATATATCAAATTTCGGAAATATCATTTATAGGATTTCTCACCATCATGGCATCATCCAGATTCATCACTTGCTCCGGATTACTAGGGTTTCTCATGAAGTTCATGTTGGAGATCGAACTTTAGTTTCTGATAAAAGTTGTGGTATCTTTCATCGTCTTACTGATTTTGTCAGGAGTTACTCTTTTGGGTTTTCTTATGCAGAACATTTACTACTTCGTCCTCAAACATTAGATCAGTGAAGGACTTACAAGGGAACAAGTTTTAGTCCACTTTGAGAACACAAAACAAAATAATCAGAATCAGAATGATGTGGTCTAAACTGACGGCGGCGTTTAGATCATTTCTTTCAGCGAGGATTATATGTACAGCTGGCATATTTTATTTATTGTGTAGTGGCCCACTATATTATATTTTGTTATATTTAAATTAGGAATTACTGATTGTTAATGGATTATGTTGTCATCCATGATTGATTGACCACGGTCTGGGTTTACATGTTCCGATTTGTCGCTGAAATATAACTTCTCTGAAGTTACATCATTTGTTGAAATATAATTGAATTTTTTCCTGGTTAAGAGTTTTCATCCATCCTAACATGTGATGAAACAAACGATTCTCTTGAACTAATACTATTATTGTGTTGATTGGAAAAGTCGACATTTTTTTTGGGTAAACCCTTCATATCTTGTTATTTTTCAAGAACTCTTTTATTTATTGGGGTGGATTAGAAAACCACACTCCGACAAGGTTTTTTTACTAGCACTCTTTTCCAAAACATTAGCCATATCATTTGACTCCCTAGATCCGTGCATGAAAACTGCACTCTAAACATTACATGAAAAGAAAAAAGAAAAAATTGGACTATCAAAAGATTAACCTTCTCCCAATTTTTAAGATATTATCACAAATTAATTATGACCTCAAACTAATTAAACCTAATCAAAATCTCTATCTCAACAATGTATAACATTAATATGGTGGATTCATGATATAAAAAAACATAATATTTAGTAAATCACAATATTAACAAGATAAAGAGCTCCTACATATACACAGAAAACTATTTGCGAAATCACATGGAGAAAGAGTTAAAAAATAACTTGACTAGGGGAAAGCTAATAAACAGAAACTGTACCAACTCAGCTACATAATAAAATGAACCAAAAAAGAAAGACCCACTTAAAAAATAACTCGACTAAAAACAAGAAGCGAACAAATAGACTATGTAACAACTCAAAAAAAAAAAAAAAAAGTAATAATCTACTTGTAAAAGAACACGGGAAAATAACTAAAAAAAACTTAGACTAAAAAAACTAGCAAAATATAAACTCAAACTATTGTACTGATTCACTAAAAAAAAGAGTAAACTAAAATAGAAACTCAACAAGTTAAACTAAACTTTTTTTTTGTTGTTGCAATGATTTTTTATTTTTTAAATAAGAAAGGAGTTAAACATGTTGATTGTATCTTTCCAGTTTTGTCTACTTACGGAATTGACTAAAAATTTGGCTAAGGTATGAGAAACATTGTTCGGCTCTCTTGGCATATAAAATTTTAACCAAGTAGTAATTTGTTTTAGGACATTTAAACTTTTAGGGCACTGCTCGGTTGAACATACCAAACATTGGTGTGTCAAGCTTAGTTCCAAAACTCGGACGCTTGAATTACTTACTAAAGTTAACTTCATCAAGTTAGACTTCGGATGTAGAAATGTTAATACAATCTCTAATGACTCATTGAAGAGCTGAAGACGTATTAAAGGCATCATCCTTCAGCTTGAGGTTAATATATAATGACTTTGAGTTGTTCTATTTCTATCAAAGTTATTAGAATCGTATTCATTGAAAAAATAACACGTTGAAGTTTGTCTTTACATAACTTTAGTTGTTTAGATGACTTCACCATTGTTGTATTCTAAGTATCAAAGGAAATATATGCATTGGTTGCTTATTATATTGAGTTACGTAGTATAATTAACTATACTTCCTTAGTTACAACAAAGCACTAATGCGACTCTTGTTAAATATTAGTGTTAAACTTTCGAGAAACTAGGCATATGTATCTAATGGTAAACCCAAACTTTGAACTCGTGTGAGAATTGTTCTTTTTGTTGGCATAGTTTAACTTTCTTCGCACTAGAATTGTGTTTATATGTCGAATAGGATTTAGGACCTATCTTAATTCTATATTTTTAAGATTTAGAGAGGTGAGCAAGTCCGAATAGAAAAAATTTATATCAAGAAATATTGAAACGTGTTTAACTCAAATATATTATTGTTCGTATTTATTCCTTTAATACTCAAAGCTGAGATCCAAGTTTATTTTTTGAGAAATATTGTCGGATCCAAGTTTTGTTTCGATATTGGTATACTCCCCTTCCCAAAAAAAAGAAGAAAAAAAAAAGAAAAAAGATTGCACATAACTAGTTTTATAATTTAGCAAAGTACATTGATTTACACTAGCTAATATTAGTTAGCATACTAGTAAAATTTCAATTGTTGGAGATATCTTTTAAGATTTTATTACGATATTGTATACTGATAATATCGAAAGAATGTCAAGAATATATCAAATTTCGAAAATATCATACTCCCCCTTAGTCAATACTTTATCTCACATGAAAACCACCCCCCTTACATAATGATCCGTAAACCATATGTATTTGTAGTGTGAACTACACAATAATTCTCCCCCTTTTTGTTAATATAAATTGGCAAAGGTATGAAAACTAACGAGATCATAATGAAATTCTCATATAGATTCTTCATGACTAAAAGAGAACATATCAACTTTGTTTCGATGATTTCACATAATCGAAACTTAATGTATTCATCAAGGAGTTTATAAAGATACAAGAAAACTCCTACAATATTCCACAGCCGCACTCCCCACAAAGATTTGGCAATTAAGCACAAGTTCAATTAAGAACTCTCCCCCATAAAATGTCATTCCCGAAAGAACAACAAGAGCGACCTTACTTTTACAAGAAAATAAGGATTTCTTTGGTAATTAAAAAATCACATGAAACATGAATTTGTATCCAAAAAACTCAATTAAATTAACCACAAGAGAACCCATGATTAATTTAATCGGAAATCCTCAACATAAGAGAACTTACGGAGCCATACAGTACTTTCACATAGAAGTGGATCAGGGAAAGATCAATACTGCGGAATATACAAACATTCATTCTATTTTTCATCAATATTTGCATAATGACACAATAGATTTAATCTTTGACATCAAAAGTTCATTCTATTTTCCATCAATATTTGCATAATGACATAATAGACTTAACGTTTGACATATATGGGACAATCATAGTTCACGGACGCAAACACACATATCCCATAACAATTTTTTGCAATATATAAAACCAATAAAGATTAATACTACAAAATCATCTTCCAAATAAACTTTATAATTTAAATAAATAAATATGGAAACATTGCAAGATGAAAATCGTTGGCAATAGCAATGTGTAATCACAATATAGGCTATTCCAAACCCTTGTTATCCTTCTTAAAACTCAAGAATAAATTCTCATAAGAAGTTTCCTAGACATAACGAAAAATAACTCCTAGGAAAAACGAAATTGTGAGTCATCAGACATGACCAGCAACCAGAGATCGAACATAAACAAGTTCATCAATTGCTTTCTTCAGTTCGTTTTTCCGAAATTCAATATTTTTTGTTGCAATCCCAAGTTGTTCACGTACGACTTCAAAATATCGAAGAATATTTCCTGCCAGTTGAGATGACAACTGAACTGGAAGTTTGTTTTCATGATCAACAGCAATATAGTAAGTTATGAAAACAGTTTTTTCGTGAAACTCTATAACCTTGCCCTGTTCAACTTTGTCTTCCTTTTTGCATCCATCCATTGTGCACGCTACAAAGATTCAGAGAATTTTTAGCGTTACGGAACGTGTATGTATCAGTAGGAGAGGAAAAACATGATACATATATACGAGTACAACATAGGGAAACCCTAGGGATACTTGTTTACGTCCAGTAAGGGTCGGGTGCACATACGCTCAAGGTTGCGAACCAGGTTCAAAACCAAGAGAGCGATGGAGCCTAATTTTAGAAGTAGTTTTGATAAAAAATCAAACACAAATTCTAAACAAATTGACAGACAATCTTATCTAAAAAGAACATAAGATAATTATTGGTAAACAATAACTCACTCGTCAATGGGAAGAACACAAGAGTTTTCAAGGTAAGCAACAAAGAGACTATCCTCAAGAGTTATTGATCAATTATATTACAATATGTAATAATATACTGGAGCAGGGCTCAATAGTAAGATGATCATTTTAACAGAAAAAATAAAAACAATAACAATAAAGACCACTTTCTCAAGACAAACGAATTTCTTGAGAATTATGAGCATCCTCACACAGTTTCAAGGAGGATGCTCTTTTGAGTAGTCAAGTTGTATTTTGATGAGCATATTGCTCATCCAGGATATTGACATCTTCCCTTTTTCTTTCTTGACGATCTTCAGAAGAACCAAAAGGGGTAGTTAAACGAGAATTAACAAGAGGAGGACAGAGGATACCTGACACTTCTGCTTTCCTTGCCTTTCTAATACTGTGTTTGACTCTATTTATACTTGTCTTGAGTTCCGAGACACGATTATTGATGTGAATATAATCTGGAGTAGACATTTTAGATTCAAGACTTTCTTCAGTGAGAGGCACGGAGTTTGAGCATTTCTTCTTCCTTCGATGACTTTTTCTCTTCACAGAGTAATTTGAAGAGTCAGTTATCCATATGACATTCTTCCCTTTACAATTGTAAACAGGTTTTGTGTCATACTTGCAATCAAGGATTGGCTCATCACAACACTTTTCTTGATTGCAGACTAGACCTTTTACTCCGGCAAAATGAGAGGCAGGTTTAATTACTTCTTTAGACATCCATACAAGAATGTTATGAAGTTTTTCATTCCGCAGTCGAAAACGACATCTCCTTTCAAGATGACCTTTGTTCCCGCAATAATAACAGTTATAGGGAATATTTTTGACTTTTCTCATGTGAGATGTTTTCGAAGGTGCACAATCTTTGGTCATAAGCACATCAGCTGCTGAAGGAGGTTTTTCACTTTTGATGTCAGTGAAATTTTCACTTAGGAGCTTGTCATTAGCACAGACAAAATTGATCTTACTGGTACTAGGAGAGTATATTCCTTTATAGCCCAGACCACGTGTATCATGATATTTTTTACATGCTCCCAGCATAGTGGATAATTTTGTAGAGTTGACATTGAATCTTTTCAGATTTTCTTCCAATGATTTGACTTTATCAAGAGCAGCAGCTAGATAAGCCTCCAATTGTTTTTCTCTGGCGAGAAAGCTGATTTCTCTGTCATTAAAACATTTTTGTTGAGTGTCATAACTTGCTTCAGTTTCTGCAAGTCTTTCTTTCAACACAAAGAGATTTCGAAGAAGATTATCACATTCAGAATTCTTTGAACGCACATCTTCTTCACGGTCTTTAAGAATATATTGTAAGAGTTTGTAACCATAATCATATCCCTTAAAGAGTTTTCTCAATTTCCTGTTTTCCTGACAGAGAGGTGTCACATATTCATCCAAGCAAGCTGTTGACTTCTTTTTCTCTATGAGATGGTCAAAGAGCTTGATATATTGTGAGACTTCCTCATCAACGCTTTGTCCCTCTTCTGAATCACTTTCATCTGAAATCTCATCTAATCGTTCATCTAGGCACTAATCCCAGTTGAACGTTGTTTCTGACAATAGAGAAGATGTGAGAGACTTTTCAGGTGACTCATGACTTTGAACCAAATCAGAGTGCTTCTGAACTGGTGTTGCATTGTCAAAGATAACACTACTGTCCATAGAGTCATATCGCTACAAACACAGACTTATGAGGTCTTAAACATGTTTGCCTGCTCTGATACCAATTGAAAATGCGGGGGTACAACAACCACACCCAATATTTCGCTTAGCAATCTGTATGGACAACTCCAATATAGTTACAAGAGAATCAACTAGACAGTCAGACTCAATCTTAAGAAACGTATATCCAAGAGTTGAACACCACACTATATTAAGACACTACAGACACTAGCCTACTCCAAGTTAACTTTGGACTGGAATGTAGTTGAGCCCTAATCAATGTCACACTGATCAATGTACAGTTGCGCTCCTTACGCCTCTGAATCCCAGTAAGACTCTGCGCACTTGATTCCCTTAGATGATCTCACCCACAACTAAGAGTTGCTACGACCCAAAGTTGAAGACTTTAATAAACAAATCTGTCTCACACAGAAAAGTCTATTGAATAGATAAATCTGTCTCCCACAGAAATACCTACGAGTTTTGTTTCATCTTTTGATAAATGAAGGTGAACAGGAACCAATTGATATACCGGACTTATATTCCCGAAGAACAGCCTAGAAATATCAATCACCACACAATAATCGTAATCGACTAGCGAAACAAGATATTGTGGAATCACAAACGATGAGACGAAGATGTTTGTGACTACTTTTCTATCTTGCCTATCGGAGAATAAATCACGATAGAAAAAAGCAAGATTAGAACACGTAACTACAGAGAAATAGTTGGGTCTGGCTTCACAATCCCAATGAAGTCTTTAAGTCGTTAACCTAAAGGGTTTTGGAAAAAACCTAAGGTTAAAGGAGAATCGACTCTAGTCGCAACTAGTATCACACATGAGGTGTGGGGATTAGGTTTCTCAGTTGCTAGAGTTCTCCTTTATATAGTCTTTAAATCAGGGTTTGCAATCTAAGTTACCTTGGTAACAAAGCATTCAATATTCACCGTTAGATGAAAACCTGATTACATTCAAGTTAATATCTTTCAACCGTTAGATCGAACTTAGCTTGTTATACACAAATGAAATATGCTTTCATTTAGGTAAGGGTAACCGTACCTAAACATGTGCACACGGTTGGTTCAATAATAGTTAACCGAAGTTAGCCATATGAATACTTTCTTATCAACCTTGTTCATCTCAATCACAACTAGTTCAAATGACTCAAATGAAACTAGTTGTGGAGTTGTTCAATTGTTTATATTCTCGTAGAAGTATACAAGACACAATCGAAGCAAAATCGATTTTGATTCACTTGAATCAATTCATGAACATTATAGCCACAGTTTGCAAAAGATTGCATTCCTTAATATATAAATGTATTAGTTCATGAATAAACCGATTTTAGAACTTAACCTACTCAGGTACGCATACCTAAGTAGCCGGACTGAGTTTGGGTTCGCCAGAATACATACCGGTACGCATACCACCAACCTCAGTTGAAATTCCGGAACTTGAAACTTACGACAGTACGCATACCGGTATGCATACTTAAGTTCTCGGACTTTCACAAAACCAATCAGTACGCATACGGGTATACATACCATGGTTCTCAGACTTTCACCAAACCAAGCAGTACGCATACGGGTATGCATACCATGGTTTTCGGATATGGATAACATATATGCAAGTACGCACACTATGCTATATCCAATCATGTTTAATCGTTCTAAACTCCATTTTCAATCATTGAAACATTCTCGGAAGACGGGAATAGCTGTCTCACACAAACTATTAGCTTCAAAGATTTTTTCAAGTGATCGAATGATCAATATGAAACATTCTGAGTCTACATCAAATGACTGTCTCACACAAATCATGTAAGATGTTACAAGGAGATTTCCACATGACCATCTTTTGACTTGCGTCAAGAACATAAGATGAACTTGGTTAAAGCAAAAGCTTACCAACACATATTTCGATAAATATGTAAGCGAGTTAAACTCAGCTCGAAATATCAAAAGTCTATAAACTGAAAACTATATCGTTATATGACTTTTGTCTCAAGAAGGAGATAGAGTAGAAATAGACTTTCTGAGTGATAGATGAGTTCAAGTCTTCACATACCTTTTGTTGATGAAGTTCCACAAGATCGCCTTAGTAGTTCTTCGTCTTCAATCGATGAACGCCGTGAAGTCTACAGCTCAACTACACAATCTATCCTAATCCGAGACTTAACCGTAGATAAACTAGAAATCAAGACTTATAGTTTTGGCAACTAAACTTGACAAACAAGCTTGAGATAGTAACGCTTGCGATTTCGACCGAGAAATGCTCTAACACTTAGTAAATAGTTCAGTCATGTGTCCCCATGATTACTTTCATGAAATAAAAGATTATTGTTCCTTCAAAATCAACAACTTTTAGATTGCACTTCCTTTAGCAGTCCTCTTTATGTATTTGCAGGTATAAACAAACTCATGTTAATGGTTTCTTTTAAGTATATGATTACATTCATTATACCATTCCAAATACGTTGCGTCGGCGCTGATCTATATCTAGCTAATAAGTTTACTGGGATGAAATATTTGGCCGAGTATATTATACTAAATACAACAATGTGTTACCTACACTTAAATAAGGGAATTTCATCACCCGACACATCTTCATCTTTATTTAGTCAAAATTGTCATTAATTACTTACATTTGAACCTCAACTAATCATGGGAATACTAGCAACATTCATGTGTCCTTGTTAAATTTCCTAACAACTTTGGACATATGCAAACCGGTGGAGTAATATACCATAAGCTCGGTGTTAGATCGAGATTTCTCTAGATTTTTATCTAAAATTTGAATTTCAACAAGCTTGTAAAATCTCTAATTTCATTAAGAGTACATATTATGCCCATATCATCGACATAGATGGCTACAATTCCCAAATAAGAAACTTTATTTGTGAGTACGCGGGGAAAAATACTTACTTGTCCCTTCCTAGTCAAATAGTAACTTAGATGGGTATACCAAATCCTCCTGATTGTTTCAATCCATAAGTGAACATCTCAATCCAAACGCACATCGTGATTTAGAGTCATTTAATTTGGACGATAAAATATTATCAGACACTTTTGTAAATATATTTATCTCTTAATCATTACAGAGATATGTAATAACCACATAAAAAATGCTGCATTCCAAGTATTTTTGAAAGGAACAATTAAGTTAACTATGTAGCAGAAGGATATAACGTTCATTACAAAAGAAAAAACAATTTCAGGGCTTTATGAGAAACCTCGTACCACAAGGAGAGTTTTTATACTTTAAGACTTCATTTTTCTCATTGCGCTTTGTAACAAATAATCATGAATGGCCTATAAGCTTTACACTTGGTTGGTTAGTACTACCACACCAAATACCTTTACATCCGTCAAAGAACCAAGTTCTACCTTGATTGTGTAGGCAAAATATGCTCTTCATTGACACTAAACAGTAAGAAGCATAGTTCGATCTCGTCGTGCTCTATTTGTTTGAGAAATTGTATATGAAAGTCATAATCATTAATATTCCCACATGATATCTCCATTGATTTGTGTCCATTCTCAAGATATATTCAGATTTCATTGTTTCTGGAATCATTAAACTTCAGAGCGTCCTCCTCTTTGATTCATGAACATAATCAGAGATAATTTAATGAGATGATTTCATTGATGATATGAATTAAGTTATGCCTTAATTGCATACTTTTTTTCTATGTGAGTGTTGATCGAACCTGGTGGTCTTTCCATATTCCTTTATGGATCCACGACCTCAACTACACTTCCACCAAGTGTAGTTGCAACACCTTAGTCTATGGTGTACCTCTTACTGAAGATTTCTAAACTCGCATGCATATTTTCAGCGTATATGTGTGATCTTGTCCCTTTACCGGTAACAGTGTACTTTCTGAAAATAACTTATTCTTTTCACTTCATTTACATTTGTGGAGTTCAAAAATCAGTCTGAGGCATAGTGGGAACACACTGCGACAATTCATGACGTTCCCTTAGGAAATAGTTTTTCTTATCTCCCCCTAACGGCGAGAAGACTGTTTCATCAAAGTGATGATATGCAAATCTAGCGGTTAATATATTGCGTGCCAAAGGTTTCAAAATAAGGATAATTGCTGGGAGTCCATTGATGTAATTTTAAAGTTGTAGTAAAAATTATTCAAACTCTAAGACTTGTGAAGATTCGAGTTTTTCAATTTAATAAAAATTATATACAAAAATATTAACAAAGTGGGCGAGAGGTACTAGGGCTTAGGATTCCACCAAATTCATTTCTTAAGGTTCAAATAATAATTCTTTTCACAATTATAGCTCAATAAAAATATAAAATAAAGTGACTCTTATTTTTGCCGAGATAAATTCTCAAAATATTAGATGTCAATGTTAAGCATGGGACATCAAATCACCTAAGCTAAGCATGACCCATCTAATCAAATGACAACTAATTAATTCAAATCATAATTTCAATTAAAATTAGTGCAAAAGTCATGAAAAGAATTAAAAATAATTACCCAAGTGTGAAATAAGGCTTCCTCCATCGCCCCAGTGTTGGGGTTTAGCTCCTCATATTATAGACACTTTCAAAACATTTTTTATTTGCTCAATAAGTGTTTACAATGGTGAAAATAGTGAAAAACAGGATTTTGTGACGCATGCAAATCGTCGCAAATGAACGATAGAAAGAAAGTGCCGCAGTCACTATTCCGAAGTCGCTTGAAAGGTGTTGCAAACTATCGAGTAAATGCGACAGTTTCCAACGACTTTCTTTGACGGGTCTTTGTTCTTCGTGTTCTTGATGTTCATCATCATCAGCAGCAGCAGAACCCGAGTTTCTGCAACTCGTGATTTCTCGCTCCTGAGCTCTCCTCCGCTCCCCAAACTCTCGACTCCCCTTCTATATGACCTGGGTAATCTATTTATACCCGAAAGATGAATCGAATCTCCTCCATAACTTCAAAAAATCTTCTCTTTATTATTTTTATTCTCACAACAATAATTTCCTGTTTTAGCTTCTCCACGCGTTTGCAGCTGGATTAATCTCCAAATATAACTTAGTTACGCTCCAAACTGTTTCTCTAGTCATCATACACATTCAGAACACGTTCAAATTCTCCAAAACTCATGCAATCCCGTGAAATATTTCTCTCATGCACGTGCTGCCCTGTTTTGCTCCATGACACGATTCAGCCAATTCTGATCCAAACGAACACCCATACCAGCTTTCTATAGTCATATCACGTCTACCCACTAAGTTTCAGGGATTGAATCTCACTAAATCACGTCCAAACATCCAATCGAAATTCCGCCAGAGAAGAAATGGTTTTCCCGCCAAAATTTATTTTTTGAATTTGAGAAGAAGATGTCCTCCCCTTAATCCTGCACGGGTGTCCCTTTAGCACTTGTCTTATGGGGTGCAAATCACCACTTTTCGAGCCAATTTTGCCGCAAGAGATTATTCCCTAGAAAAGACTTAAAACAACTTTATTAGAAATAAAATGAGTCCTAGATAATGTAGTTATGGGTGAAAATGCGTCACACTTACGTGCTTATCATCCATATTCAACATTACTACTTAATCGTTTTAATGACCCATTATAGTATGACTTGTTGTCGTAATGGCACATATATATTACAACCAAAAATGCGTAAGCATATAAATATCATCAGGCTTATATCTAGTTACCATGCATAAGTGGTTGACTAATTATGGGTTCTAAAGTGAATAAGTGAAGATGCCTATAATATTGCATATCCCACAAGCAGTTATATCAAATAATACAGTAGCAGTTTTTAATTGTCACCGAGCGTTTTTTTTTATTAGTGTTAATTCTGAGAGTATTCAAAGATGGATTAGGTCCCAAGGTTTTTCTTCCTTTTAGTTTTCCTCGTTAAAAAAATATTGCATGATGTATGATTTACTTTACTTCTGAATTATATAGCTTGTCATTATAATTAACGTAAATACACTTGTATTTTAATCGAACTTGGTTCGATCACATAGATTAGTCCGGTTACGAACTTAAGCTATTTAACAAGATACATTTTATTGAAATAGTCTTTTGACATTAATTGTCTTTATAAGATTATACAAGGTGTGTCTGTAGTAGGTTGATATGAAAATATTGTAGTATACTTGGTACCCTCGTCTTTTCAATTAGTATCAGAGTAGGAAAACACTATAAGATCTACAAATCTGTGTTTGGTGTGATCCAACCTGCCGAGAAAATATATTCGGGTTCACACGAATCGAGTTCAATTAGCATACCGGCCAAAATTTGATTGCACCAACTATATGTGGTGGAAGTCTCAAATGAGATATTTTCTTCAATATCGTTACTTTAATACTTGGGTATTAGTTATCAATGGATATGCAAGTCCAAAAATAGTTGATTCAGAAACTGAGTTCAAAAGCTTAGCGTCGTACACTAAAGGAGAGAAGATTGTGGCCAAGCAGAACTTAGATGGTTTGAATGCAGCATCATGCATCTACATGCCAAACATACAAGGTTGAATGGGATAATCCTGAGACTGTATTCGAAGGAAACACATCAAAAAAAGAAGCTAGACTTCAGACTCTCACTTTTGATCAAGAAAACCCTCGTATGGATGTGTTGATGGTGGTTTTTAGTTCAGGACTAAAACTGTAAAACTACATATTTGTGTTCCTTCATTCTGTAAGAAAGTAGAGCCACTAAAAGCTGATGAGTTTCTATACCTCTGTGCTTACATATGTACTGTAATTTATTAGAATAATATTGGTGCATGTTGCAATAATCCCAAGTATTCTATAAATTTTATTAAAATTAAGCTCATAGTTACATTATTCACTAATGCGAAGCCTGCTGCTCAATTAAGCTCCTAGCAGCATTATTCACTAATGCGGAGCCTGTTGCGCAATTAAGCTCCTAGCTGCATTATTCACTAATGCGGAGCCTGGTACTGGAGCTACATCCCGGAACCTCCAAAGCTCTTATCCTGGAATTCGTTGATCGTTTTTCAGCAAAGGATAACCAAGCAACTTGCTACCACGGCACCTGCCTTGTTGGATAATACCAGATCCACCAAGACTAAAGAGCTTCATGAGACTCATGGAAGCATATGTCTCTTCAACGAGCAATACAACCTTCAACCTTCTGTAAGCAGTTTCACTGAAGGAGAAAGAGGAAAGCCACCACTTCAGAGATGCAACCTGCGTATGCAGCCCCACCACCATCCATAGCATAGATGCCTCCAGACTTCCCTCTCCCATGGAAGAAGTGGTTGAATTGTTGTAGGTGTGGGTTCAAGATGGTGCAATCAAATTGCCTCATGCCGGACGACTAGAACAAAAAAATAAAAGATCCCATGTATTATCGTCAATCATCCTACCAGTAAGTACAAGGGAATGAAGCGTGTCTTCAAGTAAAATATTGATTTAGGAGAATTGTACTTGGGCACTGATGGAGTACATGAAGACCCTCTCCCTGTCAGGAGCTTCACCATGTCTGCAGAACCCGTTAATCAAGCTGTTGAGTCTCTGATGTAACACTATCTTTTCTTGAGGAAGATGAGACACACCCTTGAACCTGCTCAGATAGTAAAAACAACGAAACGCGTCACTAGGGACTACTCACTACTACCTGTCTCAAAGGTACTGAATTTTGCGACGCCAATATACTTCCAAAGACATGCTATGCAGAAGTTGAGATTCCAATTATTATGACAACAAGGAAGCTACAACTATCTCCAACCTCAGTATTTACGACGATACGAGACTTCTTTTGCTAGAGCTACTCTCACCATCTTATGAAACGAAGAAAATATCATGATGCACATCAACAATCTACATCTGATATTTAACTCGTAGATCTTCTACTAAAGAATTCATTGGCAACAACTGCTACTAGAAGGAGAACATTAGCATCCATAATAGGTGCAAGGTCTACTCCCTCAACTCCTACAACATTGACTCGTTCATGGTCCCCACTTGGTGATGAAGTTGAGGTATCCATGTCACATTCAACATCAAAATACGGCACTTACAGGCAGGGGACTACCCATCTCTTATAATTTATTCTTTTGGTCAACATCGTCTTATATACCTATATTTATATCGATTGCTCATATTGGATCGACGCCTACACTGTTACACTGGAGGCAAAAGACAAAACTGCTACCGTGTCTTGTTTTCGCTAACTCAAGCTTCAACTCCTTACCGTTGCAAGCCTCGCCATCTCTCATTTCCAGTCATTGTTGCTGATGTCTTCGTCAAAGGGGAGTTGTTATTATTGAAGTAGCTACCTTACCATCTTGTCTGAAGATTGTGCGCGTTAAAAAGGATGTAGTCAACGACCTTCAGAAGTTTCAGAAGTTGTTGCTTTATTATTGGGATGGAATCGTCCTAGTTAATGGGGGTTTCTGGTGCCATACTTTCTGTTGGCAGGGGACGCATTAACAAGCAGGATTCCAACACTATCCAAAGAGTCATGTATACTTCAGTCTACATCAATAAAGCTACCAGGTCTACCACCAGTTTTTTTTCGATTACCTCGGCCATCATCTTTTGCTGATGTTGTCATTCGATGCATAATTTACCGCTGCTAGCTCTAAGGAACGAGACGAGCTCTACCACTATGTGAGGATTGTCCTGTTTGTGCCTATTAATGTAAGGAAAACAAGTAAGACTACCTGTTTTCGGAATATCGTCAATTGGCAGATGTGAAGCAACTTCCTGGAGAGGATGCAAGATCGTACATCCGAAGGTTCCACACACAAGTAAGTCTTGTTGAACGACTCTCTTTACAATCATCTATTCTTCATCCCTTCGCCACTAAAACCTCCACATGTAAAAAAACCCAGCTCCTATTAATCGTGAATATCCCCTAACTGTGGGTTCTTCGAAATACTTGTTGTATTTTTTGTATCTTTGTCATTTTTGTTGTCATTTTTGTGACAAAAAGCGAGAGAAATATTTGGAGTATATGGTGATTTACAATCAGTTGAGAAAGGATATTTATGCTGAAAATTATATATATAAACGGAAAAGAGTAAAGAATTGAATAAGGGGAGAAACATCTCATGTTGTGTAGTATAGTTTACCTATACTAAAGAATTGAATAAAAATTATGTTCGGACTGAATATATACATAGCTTATCTATATGGGAGTAATTTTTTTTTTTATTCAAATGCTTCGACAACAACATTTATTTTTGAATACTTGCAGAACTTTGTGCTATTGAAATTGGGAATCAAGTGTATGAATATGAAGTTAAGATATTGTTATGGATCGTAGTATTCAAAAATGATTGAATCTGAGTACTTCGACCATCTTGGTTGATGAGTTTACCATGCCAATTTTTAAGTCTAAATTGTATCTTAGTAATTGTGTGTTCAAAGCATTTAGTTTTGTTCTTGGAAATAAAAATTGGAACTCCTAGATAACTCTCATGGAGAAGCATAAGTTCCATGTGTAGCATATGGGATTTATCAGTCATGTAGTTTTTACAATGGTAAAAAAAGGTTCATCGAAGACTTGTGAAGATTTGGTTTCAGAATTTAAGTTCAAATAATAAAATAACAAATAAAAGAAAGATAATAACAAGATTAAGAGATTACCGAGACTCATGATTCTACTATTAATCAAAATCAATTGGTTCATATAATGATTCATAACAATTTTAGCTCTTTTATAGACATAATTTCTTTGCCAAAAGTAGATTTTAGAAAGAATTAGATGCAAATCATAAGCATGCCACATCAAAAGTTCTTAGACTAAGCATACATCATCAAACAAAAATCACAAATAATCAATAAAAACCATAAATCAATTAAATTAATGCTAAAAGTCAAAAAGAATCAATTATAGTTACCAATCAATTGTGAAACATGGCTTCCTCCATTGTCTCCATGGTGGGTTTAGCTCATCATGCTCAAAATACTCTCAAAAGATCGAAACATAGCTTAAACGTTGTTTAAAGGTGAAAAATATGAGAGAAGGAATAAAATAGTGCAATCGAAACATTTATAAGCGTTTCAGATTGACTGTTACAAGAGACAGTTGTAGATACAGTTGCTAAAGATTGAGCTCAGTTGTTGAAGGTCTTTTACACAAATTGATGAAGAACGACGGTAGGAATAAACGACTCTGCAACTTACGACTGACTTGGGAGGTCCCGTTCTTCCTATTATTCTCCTTTCTTCCTTCTGATGCAGAAACGACTTTGCACTTCTCTAAATCTTCTTTGCAGCTTTACTAACCATCTTCGTTGGTCCCCAATCACTCGATACTTGTATGTGATACAAATCCCTCTTATTTATATGCACCACAAGGTCTAATAATCGAGTAAATCCTTAAATTATCTTCCTTTTCTTTGACCTAAAGTCTCGGGATTTTATTCCTTGTTTTATCTTCCCCACACCTCTTCTGATTTCTTCAAACTCTCCTTTTATTTGTATACAATCAATGCATGTAACTTCCAAATTTAATTAAAACAGAGCTGAGATTCTTCCCTGTTTTCGATAATAAATTATTTTTTCCGTTTTTGATAACTTCCAATTATACGAAGATTTTATTTCTCTTTTTAGGTCCCAAATACGTCACTCTTCCAGTTTATTAGGTAATAGAGTTATTCTGTGTTTTAACTCTTCCAAAATTCTTCCAAAATCCCAACTACAAATACGCACTTGATAAACTCAGATATCCCGCCAAAACTTAACTTTGAAAATGAGAAGAAGGGGTGCCCTTATCAATTGTTTTGATGCCTTTATAAGTTTTTCTTGGGTGCCAATAACACTACTCCGAGGTGCCTTTAACGTATTTCTGTGGTTCCTTTAGTAATTCCTCCCGCGGGTGCATATACCACTTTTTTAGCCAATTTTTTCACACATGTTTATTTCTCCAAAAACACCATCAAAGACATAAAATACCAAAAGTACAAAAATTGGTACTAACAATAAAGAAAATCGAGATAAAAATATACACATAAATGCGTCTATCAAATACCCCCAAACTTATTATTTGCTAGTCCCGAGCATATCTAATCTACAAAATCAAAATCCTAACTCACTATTGCAGGCATCGCGATTGCACTTAACATGTGCAACAAGCCTTTATGATCACCTTGATGGAGTCTATGAGAAGGACTAAAACTAGTTGTCGGTGAATCATTGAGCATCAAAGAAATAGTCGATGTACTAAAGCATTGAAAAATAAGAGAACGACATTTGTCATTAAACCCTAAATACTGCATAATTTGAATTACAAATTTCCAGTCCATATGATCAAAAGCTTTAGATTTGAAACAAGATCTTGATATCCTGAAATCAAGTTATCCATCTATCTCATCTATTTTGTTGTATCAGTTTTTATTTGAGACATTGGTGAAAATTTTAATCTTGTCTTGCCGGATGAGTGAAGCAACCCTTTTTGTGAATCAGATCTACAATTCTGCGGTTTGTTGAGACATTGTTTTTCCTGATGTATATGTCGTTTACAATGACAGCAAGATGCAGACATATTATGACACCCCTTTGGTTTGACAAAGTTATCCAACCTTTTCTTAGATTGTGTATCATATTTGTTAGAGACCACTTGGGTTGATCTAGAGGCATTTTCACGAGCATTCCTCAATTTAGAGTTTTCTGCTTTCATTTTCCTGATTTCATCATGACAACTATCAACATGATTGATAATATTAGATACACGTTTCTTTTCAGAATTAAGAGAAATTTAAAATTTCACAGGTCTTTCGTTTAGCTATTCCTTATCACTAAGACATCCTAAGCTTATTTTATCGACCAAAGTTATTAATCTTTTGATCTCAGATCCAGGAACTGAATCTTCTTATCTTGACAAAGTAGTTTTTGTGAAATACTCAGGAAACGAACTCATCATGTATATTTAATATTGATAATGGATCAGGATTGTCAACTCTACTATGGTTGCTACATATTATGACTTGTAGTCTTGATCATTCTCTTTAGGAGAATAGTCAAGAGTTGCATTATATGCCTTTCTTTTCCATCGAGTATCCTTAGTAGGACTTTCTGGAAGAATATGTCCAAATCCTTGACATTTATAGCATTGATGAATATTATCATCATCATCCTAAGTATCATTCATTTTGGTGGTAGGAGTTTGATCCTTGACAGATGCAAGACGATTTCTCTTTCGTTTTCTCAATAGTCTTTTAAACTGTTGAATAATAAGAGATAAATGATGATTTAAAGCAACAACTTCTTCATCTATTTGATTGGAGTTTTCAAGACTTATAGTCAATGAACTTGAATTGGCTTTGAATTTCATGACCGTGTCCTTTGTATTAGAAAAAAGTCACAATCAAAGATCTTTAATTTCCCTACAAGAGAACTCCTAGATAAGGAAGAAAGATCATTAGTTTCGATGATAGCAATCTTCTTAGACTCGGATCTGAGAATTTTGCATACTATATCTTTTTCAGATATAGTCTTTCCAAGTGAGAAAGAGGCATTGATTATCACAAAGAGTTTAATATAAAACACTTCAAAAGTATCATTAACATTCACATGATGGTTTTCCCAATCATAAGTGAGGGTCTTAAGTCTAGCTTCCTTTTTTGAGGTATCACCTTCAAATACAGTTTGTAGATTATTCCAAACTTCCTGAGAAGTTTTCCACGTGGGCTGCAGATGTCGGCTTACAACATGGATTTTAGCATTTAAACTACCTAAATTCTTCTTTTCCGGAGACTTTTCTTCACTTGAATAGTCAGTTAAGCGTTTAAACTCGGTTTCCGAATTTTCCACTTTCGGACGGGCATACTCATCAACGACTAATAGCCAAGTATAAAAATCGTGTAACTAAAGAAAGCATTTCATAGCAGATTTCCACCACAAATAGTTGGAACCATTAAATCTTGGTGGTACATTAATCGAACTCGAACTCATGTTCTTATAGGTTGAATCGCACCAAACACAGATTGTTAGATCTTTTTGTGTTTTCCTGCTTTGATACCAATTGAAATGATGAGGGTACCAAGTACACCACAATTTTTGCGTTATCAACCTATAAGTCTGATACCTTGTGTGATAATCTATGGACAAAATCGAGATAATACAACAATAAGGTAATCACTTGATTAATAGTTACAGTAGAAGACCGATATACTATAGGTTGAACAAGTGTGTTTGGATTAACGTACAATATAATTTACTTTATTATAACAAAAAAATTATAATATGGAAGTAAAGTAAATGACACAGCAAGATTTTGTTAACGAAGAAACCGCAAATGCAGAAAAATATCGAGACCTAGTCCAGTTTTGAATACTTTCATAATTAATCCGCTATACAAAGATACTACCAATTTCGTATAGTTGAGACCAAGTAAACTACCCCTTGTTACCTAGTTTCCTCGGTATCCCTGCGCCTACCACCAATCTGGACAACGCATGTGAATCCTAAGATAGAGTCCACTATCTTAAGTTGTTTCAGCCTCTCTGAAGAATCTAAGCACTAAACCCTTTGGATCGTATTTGAAACAGTAAAGGACTAATCCGTTTGGTAACCACTCTCTTATCTCAGGAAATCAATCAGAGATATATGTGTTGAGTGTGACAGAGGATTTTCTGTTTAAAATCAATTAAACTCCTTTGTCGGGTTTAGATCTTCCAAGATCTAAATTAAACAAGTTAACTAGTTCAAGTCAAACAGAACTACCATATTCGGATACTGAAGAGAACCACCAAACGATAGCTTTTCGATTTTAATATGACTAGCAATAACAATTCTATCAAAAGATAAACTAGATCTAGTCGGATCCCAGCTGATGGCTGTCGTAAGTGCAATCAAATTAAATCACTTATTTCCACATAATTAACTGGTAATATAATGGAAGCAAGGATCGTTCCCACGAAGAGCAGTGAGTTTTAGTTGTCAAAGTATCACAAAGGGGGGTTTGTTTTATATTTTAAACAAAATAAAATAATCAAAAAAAATAAAGTTGAGTTGTAATCAATAAGGAAAGATATGATCGAGGAATCCTACTTCGTTACTAAACCATCAATAAATTAATATATTCATCTTTTCGTCATTAATCATAAATTATTACCAACCGTAGGAAATCAGCTAGAGCAGTGCTATCCTGTAAACTCAATTGATCACTGGATACTGAAGCGCTCGAATACTATATTCTATTCGTCCAAACCACCAAGTAGTAGCGCACTCAAGTGTAGCTTGGTCAAATTCTTAATGTTTTGTGACTTAGGTCAATCCTAGTATTTAAACTCTTAGCGCAAGGTCCACTTTCTAGTGTTGTTTCCACACGTAATCGCTCCACAGAATCCCTCTACAAGGTTTCACGATTTCTACTTGTGTAGGGGTTATTCAACAATTACACGGATATCTTAACCCTTTACTAGCTCTAGATTAATCAAGAAACTGATTTAGTTTGCCACCTAGAACAATGAATGAATCAATCATAAACATTCATTATAGTATAAATAAACAAACGATAATCATATGAAGAAATCAAGATAGATTCATACATTAATTCAAATCAAGTTTAGAACTTAGAATTCATCCTCAATCAATATGTGTTTAGATACTCATGGATGTAGAAACATCCATGATATATACATATAAAAAAAGTAAATAGATAACGTTACGATTGATGAACCGCTCTGAAACCCTAGCTTTCTCCCCGTGTGTAGTTTCTTCTCTCCAAGCCTTATAATTTCGTGACCCCTTGATCTATTTTTATTGATGGCCTAATAACTCTTTATATGGGTTTACATTCCTTGACCTTCAAGTGTCTAAGTCGGTTCAAGAACCCGAACCTAAACTATAAAAGAAAGACCCAAAAGGTAGTTCGTGAATTTTGGCCTTCATGGTTTGCAATCTTATTAGAAAAGTATCCAGGAACTTTTTAGTTTCCAAACTGTTTTGCAAACTCTTTTGTCCACGAAATCATAGTTTACAAACAGTTTTGCGAACTTTCTTGTCTCCGGTTTCGATAAAAAGCTTGTTTTTCCCGTAGCTTCTTCGTCCGAACTCGGAATAACCTCATTCTTTTTGCATTATTTTTGTAATTGAATTATCTTCATGAATTCTCTTCATGTTGGTAAGCTTGATCTTTGGCCCATCTCTTGGTTTTGAGCACTTTTGCTCTGTTTCGTCGCACTTCTTCCACTTGCATTTGGCTTGGGCACTTGGATACTTGGAATGCTTCTCTTTTTAGATCTTTTTAGCACTTTGTAGCTCCTTTTTGTATGATTCACCTAATAGAGACAAATAAGAGAAAACAAGAGTAATAATACGAAAATATGCAAGAATAATATCTAAAACAAGTTTGGAATGAACACTAAAATCATATGAATTATGCACTTATCTCCATCCGATCAAGTTTGTGCCCAAATTCACAAAGATATGCACAAAACCAATAAGAAATTTTTTCTTGTTTTATAGTGATAAGTGTTTTATATGGGGTTTGTTTTATAGCGATAAGTGCTTTAGCAGATTAATTATGAGAGTATTCAAAACTTGACTATGTCTCAGGATTTTTCTGCATTTGCGGTTTCCTCATTAACGAAATCTTGTTGTGTGCTTTTACTTTACTTTTCGCATTATAATTTGTTTAAGTTATAATTAAAGTAATTGCACTTGTACATTAATCCCAAATACTCGGGTTGATCCCTATAGTTTAAGGTTCGGTTTCGAACTAGAAACTATATACCAAGTGTACACTTGTGATTGTTATCTTCTTGACAGTTTCCGCCTATATTAGATCACGCAAGGTAACAGACTTATAGGTTGATATCGAAAAGATTGTGGTATACTTAGTACCCTCGTCGTTTCAGTTAGCAATTCAACAGTGGAGTCCATATTTGTCGGGTCGACAAATTATTGTTCGTACCAATCATCTAAGCTTGAAATATTTATGGGAGCGAAGCATCTCTACAACAACACAGCGGAAATGGCTAGTCCGGCTTATGGGATATGATTTTATTATCAAAGAAAAAAAATGGAATCCTAATTTTTTGGCCGATGGTTTAAGTGTCCTACAGATGCTATTTGGGAAAATTTTAACGACTTCAGTGATGCTTTTCCATATTTTGTTTTTAAGGACAAGGGCATTTATGGCAAGGGAAAGTAATGATATGTACTAGAGTTATAGGTGTTGTTGAAGCTATATATATATTGAACGAGTTCGGGAGGCGTACTCTTGATTTTGCTCATGAGGACAAGAGCAATTTTTAGGGGCGGAGAAATATTATATGTTAGAGCTGGCACAGTATTATGTACATTACGTATTTGAATAAATGTCTAACTTAGACATCAGTTAGGATATCAGAATTTGGTTATAACTTCTTATTGTCAGTTGTACATTGGTTTTGGAGGTTATTATGTATGTGGTATAAATTGTAATCTCATTGTAAGAATGAAACAGGAAATTGATATTATTGAATCTCTTATTAAGAACTTGTTCTTATTTGATATTTTCTTCTCATTACAACATGAATTCCAAAACCAAAAAGGTAACAATGGAAACAACAGGCTTCTTGTTGTCGAAGAAGTTGAAGAACATGACAAATATAGCAAAATAATATGAGTTCGTTGAACTGATTTTTGATATATAACGCTAGATTACGAAAGAGATGGCGAATAAAAGCCGATAAATAGAGATTAGAGGATAGTAACAAAGGGGGACAGTGATGAAGGAAAGAAGAAGATGAAGGAATGAATGAGAGAATAAGAGGAAAGAGAAGATAGCGAAATCAAAAAGAGTACCCAAAACTAGAATGGACAAATGATCTTTGCTATATGGAGCATAATAGAGCAGAGGTGGATTTTCTTACTCTGATGTTTACCTCTGTTTCAAACGAGCCATGTCATATATTTGGATTTGATTTATCTGTGCTTTGTAGTTGGTTACTTTGAAATATTGATATTTTTTAGTTTGTGAGATCACTTAAAGGGTTTTATTTTATTTTATTAGTGATGGAACTAAAGGGTAATCTGATATTTGAAAATATAATTAGTCCATAATTTTTGTTTTTCTTTTGTATGTGACTTGCTTCACTAAATTCTTAACGACTATTTTGGTTTGATTTTTTCGTGCGGTGTTGTATAAATCTGCTAATGTATGTTGATTTGTAACTCTGTAATGAACATATAAAAATGTAGCACATTATATTGCAAAAGAATAAACGAGAGCACAAACACATATTTTGAGTTTAAAAAAGAAAAGTCGATCGGGAATGAAAAATCCGATTAAACTTGAAATAGAGTTACAGGCGCATTGTACATGTTTTCAGCCTATTAATCATAACCAAAACACTAATAGTCAATAATATAGGACTGTGGACATGTGGCGCAAATATGACAAATAATAATAATAATCGTCAGTTATGTTTACATTGGAAACATCGAATAAAATATAACTTTGTATGTGTCTTCCTCTCATTTTTGCTAATACAGACCAGTTAAGCTCTTTCTACTGAAGTAGCCATGGATGCTCTTATTCTTCCACATCCAACTCAATATGAATTTAAGGTATTGATTTTGCGGTCCTTGAGGTTCCGGGAAAATTAGTCTGTTAAAGTACGCTAATTCCACCTTTAATCTCGTTTACTTTCTTAGTCTTTTCTTTTACTTTATTTCTTTTCATTTTCCATTTATCTTTTTTTTTTTTTTTTGTTGTTGTTGTTTTTATAAATCTGGGTTTCGACAGGGAACAGTGTTGTCTGAGTACAATTTTTAAAGATGGTTTTCATGCAAGTTTTAACTACTCTGAGTCGTGGCGGTTTCAGCACCCGGTAGGTGGTGAAGATACAGATGGAATCATTCTCATACTTGACAGATCTAAGCAACAGACGTCAAATGGTGGTTCAATGAAGCATGTTTCCACCTAGCGTATGACTCTAAGAAGATCATCGTTCTAGCATGTAACAAATCTGATATTGATTCTCATTGCTCAAGGGATGATCTGAATCTAAACATCCTAACTTATAAAATTTCTTCAAGGCTTGGGGAGCTCGAAAACCCTTTCAAGCCTTTGCAAGGGGGGTTACGAGGTAATATTTTTTTATTGTATTATTGGTAATGAGATTTTTGATTTATATGATTCAAACCTATGTTAGTGTTATATGACTTATTGAGTTAATTAGATGTTTTATATGTTTGATTTCAACTTCTCTAACATTTTATGATTCAATTAACGGGCTTCCTCTAAATTTTTGAGTCTGGATTGCTTCTTGGGAAACCTAAAAGTAAGTTTTTAAACATAATCTCAGTTTTTTCAATTGTCTTGTTTTGATTTTGTCATGTTTTTGTCCTTTCTTTATGCTTTCACCTGTTGAAGTGTTTTCATAGATTGTTACTTCTACTATCAGTAATCTGATCCAAAAATTTTACTATTGTTTGAATTTCTAAAATTGATTCCAACTTGCTTAAACTTCATGAATGACATCGTGAATAAGTGTTTTCATGGCCAAAATTGACTAGTGGAAGTGTGCAGGGAAGAACACTCTTCCTCCTTTATAAATCACTATCATTCTTCCTTTTTTACTGTCTATGTTAGTGCTTCAACTGTTTATCCCGCCTAGGATTTCTTTACCCACCTGAAAATTACATAATTGATGACTTTGAGTCGTAGACGAAGTGTGGTCTAACTTAGTTACAAGTATTATATTAAAGACAATCAAATTAAATTAAAATTCCATTGTCTTTAAATCATGTTCTAACAAACTAAGATTAGTTTGTTGCGTGTACTCTTTAAGGAGTCTGCACAAAATTGGACTTGTATATGTCTTCTTGAGCTTCAACCACTGCTGACACATTTTAATATAAATATTGGCACTGACAAGTGGTCAATACGTCTCTCGCTTTTGTACTCCATACGACATTTCACAAAGCAGGCATACCTTCTTGACACATTTTCATGTAGGAACTGTTAACTATTACGAAATAGAACGTTATAACTTTCTTTATTTGTCAGAAATTCTTTTTTTTAAAATATTAAATAAATCTTGGCCATCCCTAAGTAATTCTATAACATATATATAATAGGCCCTAAAATTATACCAAAAGATATGTTTTGCTGAATTTATAAAAATATAAGACTAGTTAGGTAAATACCATATAACCACTTATATGTTTTTTTTTTCCAGTTTTATTCTCTGCTAAACTCATTTTCGTTTCTAACTTAACATTTTATATTTTGGTTTTCTCCGCAGAAAAGTGAACAAGAGACTAATTAATAACTTACAAATTCCTATGGTTAAATTTTCAGAGTGTGAAGATCAGGAACCTGACTTATAACGGAAGGTAACTTAATATATTTCATCCATTTTTTATTTTTTTTTTACTTAAAAATAATTTAACTGATACATAAATTTACATCACAAACTGATTTTTATCTTATATATTTAAAATTTGGGGATTGTTTATTTCGTTTAATGATTTCTTGTCTGATAGATACTAATGTATTTAGGGACAAAAAGTTGGAGAAGTGATTTAGAGAGAAGACTATTTATTTTCAATTTCAATTTTATATGACTAAGCCAGATTATCGTAAGGAAAAAAGTGATTGATGTTCTTCATAGAATTGGATAGAGACAAAGATGAAATCCGAATAACCGGGCGAGTGTTTTCGATGACGAAACTTGTTAAAACTAGACTTTTCAACAAAAAAGTTGAAAAACTCCTTGTCTTCCTTTTAATAATATCGGAAAAAAGAAGTTGTTAGGAAGTTTAAAATAAATTCAAATATTGATGATTTTCAAGTTTTAAAAATACGATATGTAACATTTTGATATTTATAAAGTTGAATAATATTGAGCATACAAGAAATTCATAATAATTGTAGGGAATGCCAGAAATTACTTTGGGGAAAGTTGACATGTAGTATGTGACGATTGACCTAAAGTATATAATGTTGAAATATGAAAAGATATTTTTCTCTTCCTCCACTACTATCACGTCAACTACTTTTACATTGTGGACCAATAAAACTACTCTTACACCGTGGACCAACAAACTACGCTTCTTTTTCTCTATTGTAAACTACTTCGTTTTACTGGCACAAATAAGTTCAATTTGTTAATATATAGGATTAAACCATAACATGTACAGTAAAACTTTGATAAATTAATAGCCTCGAGATCGTAGAAAATTATTATTTTAGCGAAGTTATTAATTTATCAAGTTAAAATTTAGCCTGCACAAGCCTAGTTGGAACCGAAGGATTTTATTATTTTAGCGAAGTAATTAATTTATCGAAGATTAATTTATCGAAGTTTTACTGTATGCTAACTTTATTAATTTCCATAAATAATAAACTCTCATAATTTATTTTACTAGCAGTTAGATTCAACCTTCTATTTTTGTTACTCAAGATGGTTTGTGTAAATTTCTTTTAGCTTAACCCTCTTTGTGAAAAATACCTAGCAATATCGTTGTGGTGTAAAAAAAACTATCAACTGTTAATCTACACATGTGGCGGATATCAAGTCTAGATTAAAGAAACAAAAGTTTTAGCGAAAAGTTTGAACCGTTGATTTGTTGACTATGGTAGCATCGTCTAAACTTTTTATTTAATAAAAATTGTTTTTCTATTTCTATCTCCCTCTCTTATTGGTAATCGAGTTAAGCTTTCGAGTGTTAACCATGGATGTTCTAGCTACCCTAACACAATATGAATTCAAAGTGTTAATTAGCATACCAAAAGGATCTGAAAAGACAACTATATGTTGAATTCTTTGAATCCTTAACTTTTAGGTATGCTAAAATCAATTCTTCAATCTCGTTTTTCTTTATTATATATTTTTTCTTTCTGTTGTAATTCTGGGTTTCGACGGATTATGATGATGTCCGACTACACTTTTACAGTGATGGTGTTCATGATAATTTTATTTTATACGAGTCTCAATAATAGTTTCGTCCTTGTTTTTTTTGTTGATAAGTTATATTACTCTTTGATGGATCAAAGCCTACGAATATGAAATATTAGTACAACGAAGCCTCTTTGTACCTGTTCTGCACCTCACATTTGTTGTAAACGATTATGTAGTGTTGGAAAAAAATCAGTTTTGTGAATAAATAATACATGATGCCACTTTTTTTTTTTGTGGAAATATTTTCTTGTCTCCCACATGCTTCATGGCACAACTTTTGTGTTAGAGCATAGCTCGGTTTAACTCACCAAGCGTTGGTATGTCAAGTTTGGTTGTCATATTTTAGTGTGTCAAAACTCATCTAAAGTCGCTTGATTATATACTAGAGTCAACTTCATTTAGGTTAGACTAGAAAGTCTAGGAATGTTGAGACATACAAGTATTACTCCGAAGACCTGAAGAATGTGAAGAAGTAACGAACTACAACGACGACATCATCCTTCCTCTTGAGGTTAGTAATATTGACTTGAACTGTTTCATTCCTAACGTATCTTTCAAGTCGTGCTATATTGAAAACATAACTGTGAAGATGTATATACTGTACATATTTTATAATGTTCTAGTAATGTGACATGGTTATATTTGTATGATCATAGTATTAGGGAATCAGACTACGAAGTATAACGCTTATCTTTTGAACTTTGTAGATATAACATCAACATAATCTTGTATATACTGTTATGATTATGTGAATGGGTTATGGTAAAGATTTCATCCTAAGAAACAATGTTTTACATTCGTTTAAAGGAAGTACATTCATGAACTTGTTTTGTGAATCGAAAGGGAAATCATTAGGCTTATTGGTACGGCTATTTATTGCAAATATTTGGATTACCAATATGTGTGAGATGGTAGAACCGATCGTAACTATGTTATGTATCTTGGTATAACTAATCAGAATGTCTGACTTATGATTTGGTATGACTAGTTTTTATTAATTGGTGTAACCGATCCTAAGTAATCACCATGAGATGGTATGATTGATATTTGTGATTGGTTTGACCGATCCTAGTAATTGGTGTAACCGATCCTAGTAATTGGTGTAACCGATCCTAGTAATTGGTGTAACCGATCACAGAGTATTGTGTAATCGATCATTGTAATTTGTAACCGGTCCTGGTAATTGGTGTAACCGATCCTGGTAAATGGTGTGATCGATCACAAGCAATACCATGGGAATATGGTAATCGGTCCTGGTAACTGATGTAACCGGTCCTGGTAACTTGTGTGACTGATCACAAGTATTTCCATATTGAGGTATAACCAATCCTAGTGATTGGTATAACCTATTGAACCCATGTATGTTATTTGATATTTGATCAATCACATAGTTATCTTGGACTACAGGTCAACCAATTCTAAATTTGTTTGGAAGTGTGGTATAACCGATTCCAAGAATGTAAATCAATATAAATATGAATAAGGATTTACAGTGAAGAGATGTCAACATACTTTGAACACGTACAATAACTCTTATCATTTATTGTTCAAAGATATTCCTTAGTACTCAAGGAGATCATGTACCTAAATAAATTGAGAATCTTTTAATTAAGGTTTTTGGTTTTATATGATTTAATTACCAGCAACTAAATGCATATCTCTAGAGAATAAAAATTAGCAATGTGCATTTACTAATTGGAGATTTTCTATTGAGAGATTTCGGAAATTTTGGACAAGCATTTATTGGAATTAGGAGAACCGAATTTTGCAATTCATTATCATGAGAATATTTTCGGTTTTGGAAATTCCTTGGTGTCCAAACATCCTTGGTCTATAAATACCTAAGTTTGCATTTCTAGCAAACTATCCTAAGAGCCAGGAAAACTTCATTTCTTGTTGTTTTTGATCGTCTATTCGAAGAGGAAAGTATCCTAATTAAGTGAAATCTCTTACGACCGCTCGTTTAAAGACTTCTGTGGGATCAAGAAGCTCTACAAGTACCGTTGGTGGGAAACTAGATACTTGCAGTGTTATTAGTTTTTGATTGATTTGATTGACTAATGGTTGTTGGAACTTTGATTGTACCTAGTTTGTTTATTCTTGAGAATCTTCTCTTCTGATATAAGATTCACTCAAACTAGATCGAAGTATCGATAGGATCTTTATAACTGTTTGTAGATCTAAAGACATCTTGTGATAATTCATTATTAACAGAGTCCGTTCTGTGTGTGATTGATCACAAGAGATTCAAGTAATGTTGTGCAGGTTATTATTGAAGATTAAAGAAGATTTGAAGACGAAGAAGATTCCTTATTTAGTTCTCATATCTTTGTGTGTGCACAAACCTTGATCGCCTAGGATCCAACTAGAATCAGATTTATTCGATTGATTAGTTGCGTGAGATCGGCATCACTTTATAGTTTCTTGTTGGAATCTATATTGATTGATTGCGAATCTAAACTTAACTGCTTTTGTAGTTATTGGATAGATTGATCTAACCAGGCAAAGGATTTTATTAGATTAAACGGAAGAGCCTTTGCGTATGACTTGAGATATCTTTATCTTGAAAGAATCAAAATAGTTGTTACCCAAACAGATTTGTTGTTCCTTTACTAATTGGAATACGATCCAAAGGAATTGTACCAGTGCGTGCACTCATCGAAGTCGGAAGCGCAGGGATACTGAGGAAACTAAGTGAACTAGGGCTAGTTGCTTGGTCTTAACTATACGAAGTTAGTGTAGATTTTGTATAGAGGCTTAATTCTGAGAGTATTCAATTCTGGAATAGGTCCTGGAGTTTTTCTGCACTCTCAGTTTTCCTCGTTAACAAAATCTTGCTGTGTGATTAACTTTTGTTTTCCGCAATTATATTTTTTTATATAATTTAAAGTAAATTACACAAACGTTAACTCCGCATTACTTGATAGTGTTCCTATAGAGTTTGGTTAAGTCCGAACCTATTATCAAGTAACATACTTCGTTGTCGTATTTTCTCGATCTTGTATACATAGTCAATCACACAAGTTATCTTGATGTTGTATTGTCTCGATATCGTACCCATAGGAAATCACACGAAGTGTGAACCGATTAGTTGTATTGTCTCGACTTTGTCCATAGACGATCACTTTCGGTAGAGGACTTATAGGTTGAAACAAAAAGATTGTGGTGTATTTGGGTACCCTCGTCTTTTCATTTTTCTAGGAATCTTGTCTGATTTATCTCCTTGTTTTGTGCATATGCATGTCACTACTTTTCCACTCATGAGATTCTTTATATTTTGTTTTCTTATGCATAACAAAAGTTGGACACTACTTTTCTTACAAAATCACTCATGGGATTCTCAATCTTTTTCTCTACATTATACGCATGAGAATGCTTGTCATTTTTCCTTTGTCATACTCATGCAAGATTCTCTTCTTGATTTTAACGATTTGAAAACACTATAAGAAAAAAGTCTTCATCTTATTTATTTAGAGGAGAAAAACTGTGAGTAGGAGAAAAAGAGAAAATAAAAAAGGGACTTCTTCTCCTTTTATTTGTTTTGGTTTTCCTGTTTTTGAGAGAGTAACCACTTAACATTAATTGCTCTATTTTTAGAAGGAAATGAGAGTAGGATAGAAAGAAAAAATAAGTTTTGTTCTTCCATTTTCTCTACATTTTTGTGTGGAACAAGGAGGTTTCACTAAGTTGTTTTCACTGCCAAGTTCTTAAGGCATTCTCTTGTATGCTACAATGAGGAACGCTAACGATAGTTGTATCCTAAAGGCAACTCGTCGATGAAGCTATAGCATCTCTCTGTTTAGAGGAGTAGCAGGCGATATTGTCTTTAGGTTAGCGTATAATACGTTCCTCTATCATTTTTTTCCCGCATGCTACTCGACATGATTCATCCACCAAGTTGCTGCAAATAAAGCTAAGTATCACTTGTGCTTATTCAACTATTTTCATTATTGTTGTATCTAACCCAACAATCTAAAGACAATATCCTAGTTTAATTTTTGTAACAACAATAAAGAAAAATGTTGTTCACCAATCAAACTACTAAGTTTAGTGGAAGAGTCATAAAGCCTTTGGCTTCAATAATCAAAAATTGAATGATTGATTGACTTGTAAATAGTTGGTATCTACTAATTTTGGAAAACTAAAGATGTTCATCTATTTTTAGTGAAAAAAAAAAAAAAAAATTGATCTGAAGAGTTTTGAGTTTATCTCTTAACTCAGGAAGAGTTTTATCAGATCCTTTTAACAAGATGTACTAGACAGCTTTATTGATTACCACACCAAATTTCATGATTTTAAAGTTGTAAAAATATTTATTTAATATTTTACAAAACCGTGATATGTTTCTGGAAAATTATGATGGGCAGAAAATACTCTGCTGAAACATTAACCTTTTCTGGCATAATTATGAGTTTTTGGAAATGTTGATCTAAATTAAGATGTTTAGTTCTGGATATTATCTTTAAACTCCTTTTTTTATTTATCTAATTTGGATATGCGGTTTGAGAGATAAGGTATTTGGAAAATTATTGTGTATGTCCGTCCAGAAAATGTGAAATGTGTGTAATCTCTTGATTATGTCTGGCAACCTTTGATTAGTGATGTGCTATCACTTTGGGCATATCATGGGAACCTGTAGTAGTGATTACTTAGAGGATATTTAGTTGAAATTTAATTTTCGTGATAACTTAAGCATGTAACTAGCAACTGCTTCCTATGACATGAGCAATAATCTTTTGTAGAGGTAAATTTGTATTACTTTGTCAAGGAATAATATGATTTTGATCAGTTTTATATGAACTTTGTTTATGTTCAAAATCACTTGGATTATATATGTTTGTGTAACACCAATTTACTTAAATCACATGTTTGGTTAACAAATGTGGTGCAACAAGAAGTTTGTGTGCTTAAATTGATTTGTGAATCCACAAAGCATATGGTTTTAATTACCAATCTTTTGTGACCTACTAATGATTGCTCGAATATAATGTTGAGGTACAATTACTTGATCCAACAAGAAGGTTGGTTAATCCTGGGAGTGCTAGAATGTGTGCTCCGTAAGAAGCGTGTTATTCTTCTACCAAAAGGACCAAGGTATGAAAGTATTTGTTTGAGAAACTCAACTATCAAAACAGTTGAAGGAAAATAGGTAAAAAGATTTCAGGTATGGATATTATCATTCTCCACATGTGCGTTGTGCTTTAAAAATAATTTACAATTGTTACCTACCTTACTATGAGATATGATATTTGGAAATAAGTTCATGTAATGTTTTGAACTGTAAGCATAATAGAACACGTGGAATTAATAGATAAAGTGAAACTCGTATGCTATTAATTGATAATGAATACATAAACATGTTAAATCACAATGTTGGTAAAATACCATGATTTGATTATGCGGCGAGCGTTAAATAACACAGTATCACAGCATGTTAAGAAATCTCGATAATTGTGGGGGTGTAAAATAAAAAATATTTATTTTGATCTCTCAAGAAGATTTTACAAAGTGCATAACCTGTTTTTTGTGTTCTTGACCTGTATACCTAAAATGTGGGGGTGGATTGACTATTTCGACTCCCAAGAAAATCAAAAATTTGACCTAAGATTATGGATTGTGTATTCCTAACCTAACCCGAGCATGATAGTGCATATATGTTGATGGTCATAAGATTTGACATTGATAACATTGGTACGAACACTGTAGTGCAATCTAGAGATGCTTTGTTTTTTGAACATATAATTCCATTGAGGATTGGACCTTGAAAAAAAAGGGTCCATGACAGTCTTGCATATGTTCCTTCGACTAGTCAACCCCTTATCAAGATATTGAGACCGAACCTAGTAGAAGTAAGATAGTTAGAACTGAGACAAGTTTCAGCCCCATCTATGTGACTCTTATGGTAGAGTCTGAACACCGAACCTATAAGGAAGATATGTGTGCTCCTGAATAATATTCAAAAGGAAACCCTGGTACAGATGAGATGGTAGTGAAATACCTAGCTAGGATATGGCTAAAGGTTATAACCAAAAGGTAAGGAATAAATTTCTTTGACACTTATTCACCTGTTACTAGAATCACTTCTTTTAGGATGATGATTGATATTGCTTTTATTCATGATCTGAATAAATACATCAGATGGATGTTAAGACTGCAATTTTAAATAGTGAATTAAATGTAGAAATTTATATGTACCAACCTAAAGGTTTTTTGTTGTGAGAACAAAGTATGCGAATTGATTAAATTTCTGTATGGTTTGAAACAAGCACCTAAACAGAGGCATGACAAAATTTGATCATGTAATGATATCTAGTGGTTTAAGATTAATAAATCTTATAAATGTGTTTACATTAAATCTGAGGATGATGCTTTTGTTACTGTATGCCTACATGTTTATGATATGCTCATATTAGGCAGTAACATTAATTTTATTAATACCACTAAAAGCATACTAAATGAGAATTTTGACATGAAAGACTTAAACCCTGTCGATGTCTTAGTGATGAAAATCAGAGAGACGTCTGATGAATATAGTCTTAGTAAATTTCATTTTGTTGAAATTGTACCAAAGTAATTTAATCACGATGAGGCTAAAACTGCTTCTACTCTTTGTGATCCCACGTGTAACTTGTTAAAGAACACATGTGACGGTGTTTTATCAACTTTTGAGTATTTCTGCGTAATTAGTAGTCTTATGTAATTGATTAAATGTATAAGACCTGGTATTGCTTACTGATAGACGCATTTATGTGTCTATTTTCATGTCTATTGTGTATATTGTTAGTACCCATTTTTGTACTTATTATGGTGTTTTATGTGTTTGTAGGTATTTTTGGGAAATAAACATTTTTGGAAAAATCGGCTCGAAAAATTATGCGGAGCACCCCTGGAGGATATTTGTTATTCGGACTCTCAGTTTGGATAAGGGGCACCTCAGTTGGGCACCTGTTATTCGCACCCCCGGTTTGGTTAGGGGGACACCCTTCTTCTTCACGGTTTAAGAAAATTTGGCGGGAAAGTGCAGGTTCGAATATTTTTCACCTGCGGAGTTTTCTGTTTTGAATTTGGAGGAGCTGTGGCGAGATTCAATCACCCAATCGACTCATTCCAGCCTGTTACACTCACACAGGACTGGTAAGTCCTTCATATTCGAAAAACTTGGGTTGAATACGTGGAATTTCTACACAACAGGGAGAATTGGGAGCAGTCTGGAACATTAGAAAGCCGGAAAATCAAAGTTGCAGGAAGAACATTTTTTCTGCTGGTGAAGAACTTACGAAGAACATAAGACACTCAAAGACAGTCGTTCTTCAACAGTGCTAGTGACGGTTATTTCTTATCGTTTCCTGTAACAATTGAGTTTGTAACAAATATAAGTGTTACAAACCCGGTTTTAATAATTTTTCTCCCATTTCATCAATTGTGAACCATTTTTGAGCATTAATAAAGATGAATTTTGAGCATGTTTCCATGATGATGATGAGCTAATTCTCGCGTAATCAAGGCACGGAGGAAGCTATTGATGCATGAATAATTGGTAACTATTCTATTTTTCTCTAATTTGCATTTTATAATTCACTCAAATCACTGCTTTGCAGAATTTTAATTGTTTGCATAATTTCCTTAATTAGTTGTGATTCAATTAGATAGGTTATACTTTGTTTAGATAATCTATGCTTAAGTAATACAATTAAGGTTTTAGAATATGCCTGATTATTTGTGAATTAAGAAATAAGAGATTTTAAAGATAATTAGAGTTTTGGAATTTCTATCATCATTCATTCATGTGTAATAGTGGAATATAGTGTCTTGGTTATTCTCAATCTTGAAATCAAATTTAGAATTAAATTTTCTCTATTTTTAGTTTAAATAAGTCTAAAATCAATTGCTTTCACAAGTCTCAACGAACCTTTTACTACCACTATCTTAAATTACATCAATTTTTTGCGCCGCCGACGCGGACTTGTTTTTAAGTTAGAGTTTTTAGATTTATTATTTTTTTAGTTTTTTTTTAGATTTTTATTATTTTTTCTTTGTTCTATTTTACGTTTCTTTGGGTATATTTCTTTGTGCTACAGGTTTGGAGTTTGGACCGAAAAGAATTTAAGCCAAAGACTTTGGTGACTAAGAGATTAGGAGCCAAAGATAAAAGCTAAAAGAAAAAGAAAAGAAAGACAAAGAAATTTTATTTTATTTTTAGATTTTATTTTTATTTTATTTTTTATTTCTTTAGATTTTCTTTTTAGAAATTGTATTAGGATATCTTTTATTTTTGTAATTTTTTTTCTTTTGCACTTTATTTTTGGACTTTGGACTATGAACTTTGGGACATTATTATTTTATTTTTAAACCCTACGGAAGGGTAGTTTTAAATATTAAACCGTTTGCAGAGAAGGACGGCGATTACGATATCGTCTCGGCCCCTCGGGTTCGTATATGACATAGGAGTCGTGGCCCGAGTCGACTTCAGCGGTTCATCCCGCATCTGGTACGAGAGGTAAGTTTTTCAAAACACCCGTGAATCCCCTATCAGCGGGTTTACTGTCTGCCTTAAGGTGAATATATGTTGAGGACTGAATACGGATTTTAATTTCCTAGTAAAGGGCAAGGACAGGCCATACAAGATAAGGGTTCGGATTTCATCACCGTTCTCTTCTTGCCCGCCTTAGGAAAACATAACCTACGCGAACCCAAGCCTAAAATATTGACTAGAACGAGACCTATAGGGTAACGAGCTTAATAGGAAAGTCGTTCGAAAAATATTGGTTGCTCTTTTAAGCATACTTTGAAGTTCAGGAAGATTATTGTAAGTCGATTAGAGCCTCCTTGTAACCCAGGGAAGCGTTGCCAAAGAGGTGGGGGTATCAAAGCTCCTCTGAGCTTCCCCTACTTCTCTTCGACTCACTTTATTCGGATCGATCCAGAGAGGTTTGCTTAGATTGTAACGAATTCCTTTTCGAAGGATTAGAAGATGGTCTAGAAACAATCTAAGTGGAGCCATCATGCTTGTTGTTTGCTAGAAATCTTTAGGTTTTCTTTGGTGGAGTCAGCCTGCTGTGTGTTTGCTTAGAACCTCCCTTCTTTAGGATTTTTTTTTATTTTTTTTAGTGTATGCCAAAATCGCTCAAGTCCATTAGTGAGCGTGCTTGGAAAAGAGACACTTTTGGCCGTTTGATTAATGACGAGCCTAGAGGTTTTTCTTTTGTAGACGGGGAGCTCAAAGACTCTTCTTTGGAGAGCCCTGTTTTTGGAAACTTCAATTTTGAGAACTTAAGTCTTAGTGAGGAATTCACCCCTAGGATTTTTACTGTGCCAACAATGACAACTTTGAAGGAGTACATGTACCCAACTAGGACCAACCGACCATCGTGCATTAAGTTGCCAGCCTCTATGGCTAGTTATGAGTTGAAACCTGGTATTCTTCAGATGATCCCTATATTCTTAGGAAAAGATGATGAAAACCCTTACTTTCACATTAGGGACTTTTTAGAAATTTGTGGAACAATTAATATTAAAGACCTTAGTGAAGAAGTCTTGAAACTTAGGATGTTCCCCTTTTCCTTGAGAGATAAAGCAAAGACCTGGCTGAAAAACCTACCATCTTAATCCATAAAAACATGGCAGGAACTTATTGATGCCTTCTATTTTAAATTCTACCCTAAACATAAAACTGCAGCTGTTAGGCAGAAAATTAGTACTAGTGTTCAACAAGAGGGAGAATCTCTTTATAGGTTTTTAGAGAGATTCAATGATCTCTTATCCCAATATCCTCACCATGGGTTTGACAAAATGAAACTAGTAGGGATTCTTTATGATGGTTTAGACTATTCGACCAAAGCCACGGTCGAGTCTTTGTGCGCTGGTGAGTTCACTAGTAAAAATGCTAATGATGCGTTTTCCTTCTTAGAAGATGTCGCTGAAAAATCCCAACAGTGGGAGTCTTGTGTTGAACCCCCTAAAAGACTCTTGATCAATAGAAGTAGCACCAATGTGGTTGATACATGCTTTGGGTCTGATGCTAAGTTTACTGCTTTGTCTAGAAGGTTAGAAACTTTGGAATTGAATCAGTCTAAATATAGGTCTTTTGTTGAACCTGATAATAGGATTAGAGCCTCTATAGTCTCTAGTTGTAGAAAAAACCCAATAACTCGTTTTGGGAAGGTCAGGTTAGTGAAGAGCAAGCCCATGCTGTCTATAACAATGCTAGATTTGAAAACCGACAGAAGTTTGACCCCTACTCAGAGACCTACAACCCTGGTTGGAGAAACCATCCTAATTTCTCTTGATCTAAAGGACAGAGTCAAGGCCAGTCTAGTAATTCTCAGCCTCCTCCAGGTTTTGGTTATAATAAGAACCCTTCAGGTCAAGCCCAGTTCCAGAACCCTTCTGAGAATATAATAACTAGCTTAGAGGAATCTCTTAGTATATTACAAAGAGCCAGGACATGTTCGTAAAGACCCAAGAAGTATTACTAAATAACCAGGCTAGTTTTCAAGAGGAAACCAAGCAGAATTTTCAACATAATGCCAAGTCTCTTGCTAAGTTAGAACTTCAAGTTGGTCAAATGGCTAAGATTCTAAGTGAGAGAGATAATGGGAGTTTTCCTAGTCAGACTCAACCTAATCCTAGAGGAGTTCATGAAATAGAAGGAAGATCATCTGATCATGTGAATGCAATCAAAACCCTTAGGAGTGGTAGAGAAATAGACAATAAGGTTGCCATGCCTGATAGTGAACATGTTGTAGTTCACCCTTATGAATCAAAAGTTGAAGAGATTGATGGAACCTCTAAAGAGACTGATGAGGCCCCTAATAAGCCAAACTTTGTTCCCAGAGCCCCATTCCCACAATTTCTAGTACCAACTAAGAAGGAGTCCACTTTTAATGATATTTTGGAGGTTTTTAAGCAGGTAACTATCAACCTTCCATTATTAGATGCAATTAGGCAGATTCCTCCTTATGCCAAGTTCCTTAAGGACTTGTGTATGCGAAAGCGTAAGATCAGTGTCCATAAGAAAGCCTTCCTAGCTAGTCATGTGATTTTTATTATTCAGAATACTACTACTCCTAAGTATAAAGACCCAGGTTACCCTACCATTGCCTGTACAATAGGGAAATACCGTGTTGAGAAAGTGTTGCTTGACTTAGGAGCCAGTGTGAACTTACTCCCATACCATGTGTACCTTAAGCTAGGACTTGGTGAGATGAAACCTACCCAGATAAAACTTCAGTTAGCTGATAGGTCCGTAAAAATTCCTCGTGGTGTGATCGAGGATGTTCTTATTGAGGTCGAAAAGTTTATTTATCCATTGGATTTTGTTATCCTATATACCCAACCTGTCCCTGACCCAGAGAACCAGATACCCGTAATTTTAGGTCGTCGGTTTTAGCTACATCCAATGCGATCATCAACTGTCGAAATGGTATTATGAATTTGTCTTTTGGTAACATGACCATTGAGCTGAACATTTTTCATATTAGTAAGCTACCCTCTGAACTAAATGACTCGAGCATAGAAGAGGTCAACATGATAGGAACATTAGTCGAGGAGTCATTACCAAACACTTTGTTAGAAGATCCACTAGAGAAATGCCTAGCCCACTTTGGGATTGATTTTGATGATGATAATGTGATTAATGAGGTGAATGCTTTGTTAGATTCAACCCCTTTGTTGGACACTAGTAATGTTTGGAACCCTAAATTCGAACCCCTACCAGTTTCTGAGTCTACTCTAGTTCCTTCGTTAGGAGAGCCTCCTAAGTTGGACCTTAAACCATTACCAGATACCTTGAAGTATGTGTTTTTAGGCACATCTGAAACTTTACCTGTGATTGTAGCATCCAACTTGGATAGTGATCAGGAAAGTAGGCTAGTAACCGTCCTTCAAAATAATAAGGAAGCTTTAGGATGGACCATAGCAGACATTAAGGGTATAAGTCCTACTGTTTGTATGCATCATATTTATTTAGAGGAAGATACCAAACCTTCTAGGGAGATGCAACGCCGACTAAACCCTAATATGAAAGAGGTAGTTCGAACCGAGGTTCTTAAGTTGTTAGATGCAGGCATTATCTACCCTATTTCAGACAGCAAGTGGGTCAGCCCTGTTCAGGTTGTCCCCAAGAAATCTGGTATTACTGTAGTCCAGAATGAGAACAATGAGTTAATCCCAACCCGAGTGACCACGGGTTGACGTGTTTGTATTGACTATAGGAAATTGAATAAGGTCACTAGGAAGGACCACTTTCCCCTTCCTTTCATCGACCAAATGCTAGAGAGATTAGCTGGACATAGTCACTACTGCTTCTTAGATGACAACTCCGGATATAATCAGATCGTTATTGCCCCTGAAGACCAAGAAAAAACTACTCTTACCTGTCCCTTTGGTACCTTTGCGTATAGACGCATGCCTTTCGGGCTTTGTAATGCCCCTGCAACTTTTCAGCGTTGTATGATGAGCATATTTTATGACATGGTAGAACGGTTCTTAGAGGTCTTTATGGATGATTTTTCAGTATTTGGTTCGTCTTTTGATGAGTGCTTGCATCATTTGTCATTAGTTTTGACTAGGTGTAAGGAGGAGAATTTAGTGCTTAGTTTGGAGAAATGTAATTTCATGGTTCGTTCAGGAATTGTTTTAGGGCATATCGTATCTTCTAAGGGTATAGAGGTAGATAAAGCCAAAGTTGACCTTATTAAGACTTTACAGGTCCCAAAAACCGTAAGAGATATTAGGTCATTCTTAGGGCATGCAGGTTTTTATCGTCGATTCATTAAGGATTTTAGCTTGATTTCTAGACCTCTTTGCAATTTGCTTGCAAAAGATGTTAAGTTTATCTTTGATGATGCTTGTTTAGAGGCTTTTGAGAAGCTTAAGACTTTACTCACTACCGCCCCCATAGTCCAGGCACCTAACTGGAACCTACCCTTTGAGATCATGTGTGATGCTTCAGATTTTGCTATTGGTGTTGTGTTAGGTCAGCGAGAAAACAAATTACTCCATGTGATTTACTATGCTAGCAAAACTCTGAATGATGCCTAGTTGAATTATACTACTACAAATAAGGAACTGTTAGCCATTGTGTTCGCCTTAGACAAGTTTAGACCCAATCTCTTAGGTTCTAAGGTTATAATCTTCACTGATCATGCTTCTTTGAAGTATCTTCTTTCCAAGAAGGATACAAAACCTAGATTGATTAGATGGATCCTATTGTTGCAGGAATTTTCCTTAGACATTAGAGACAAAAAAGGTGCAGAAAATGTAGTAGCAGACCACTTGTCTAGGCTTGTTGTGGATACCCCTGATGATACCTCTCCTGTTAGAGATAGTTTTCCTGATGAACAACTGTTCTTTGTTACCCAATTACTTTGGTATGCGAATATAGTGAACTATCTTGTTACTGGTCGAAATCCCCAACATTGGGGTAAACAAGATCGTTCTAGATTTTTAGCTGAGGTTAAGCACTTCTTTTGGGATGATCCTTATTTGTTTAAGTATTGTCCATACCAGATTATTACGAGATGTATACATGAGATTGATCAGTCAAGTATTATTTCCTTTTGTCATGATCATGCTTGTGGGGGTCACTTTAGTGCTAAGAAGACTGCTGCTAAGATATTGCAGTGTGGATTCTATTGGCCTTCGTTGTTTAAAGATTCCCACAGTTACTGTGTTACTTGTGAACGTTGCCAGAAATTAAGAACCATTTCCCGTAGGAACATGATGCCCTTGAACCCTATCTTAGTTGTTGAGGTCTTTGATGTGTGGGGTATTGAATTTATGGGTCCGTTTCCTAATTCTTTTGGTAACCTATACATCCTTGTCGCTGTAGACTATGTCTCTAAGTGGATTGAGGAGGTTGCGTGTAAAACCAATGACCATAGGGTCGTAGTCCAGTTTTTGAAAGAGAATATACTTACACGTTTTGGTACGCCGCGAGCTATAATTAGTGATGGAGGTTCACACTTTTGTAATAGACCATTTGCTCTTTTAATGAAACAGTATGGTATTACCCACAAAGTAGCTACCCCATATCACCCACAGACTAGTGGTCAGGTAGAGGTCTCCAATAGGGAAATTAAGAGTATTTTAGAGAAAACAGTTAATCCCAATAGGAAAGACTGGTCATTGAGGCTTACTGATGCCTTATGGGCTTACCGTACTGCGTTTAAGACACCCATTGGAATGTCACCTTATCGTTTAGTATTTGGAAAGGCATGTCACCTGCCTGTTGAGTTAGAGCATAAAGCCTATTTGGCTATTAAGCAGCTAAAATTTTCACTTGACAAGGAAGGAGCTCACAAAAAGCTCCAGCTCAATGAGTTGGACGAGATTCGTAGAGATGCATACGATAGTGCTAAGGAGTATAAGAACAAAATGAAACTTGTGCATGATAAGAATATTTTACGAAAATCATTTTCTCCAGGTAAAAAAGTTCTTCTGTATGACACTCGTTTGCATCTATTTCCCGGGAAGTTGCGCTCTCGGTGGACCGGTCCTTTTGTAGTCCGTATTGTTTTTCCTCATGGAGCTGTTGAGATCGAGACACCGGATGGTTCTTCGAAGGTTAACGGTCAGAGATTGAAACCCTTTTTAGAGCTCTTTCCTACAGGTGATGTTGAGGAGGTCCCTCTGGAGGACCTTGCTTACCCTTGATTCGAGGTCATTGTATGTTGTATATTAGTTTTTGATTTCTCTCTTCACCCAGGTACTATCTTTCCAACTTCTCCTTATGTTATTTTTGGTACTGCTCTTTCATTAGAAACATTGAGGACAATATTAGATTTAAGTTTGGAGGTATGGGAAAAAAAATTTAGTTGCAATAAATAAACTCCAGAGCCTAGAAATTTATGTCTATTAAGGATGGCACTAACCAATCTAAGTGGATGGAAGCATTTTGGTTTTAGGAGTTGAGGAATCAATCTGAGTAGATGGAAACATCTATAAGAGTCTATTCGTAAAAGCACAGAGCTCAGGTGTTAGAAATAACATGATAGTTTCTCCATATCTCGTTGAGTCCTTTTCACTTCTGTTTTTATTTTATTTTCTTTTTAAAATATGTTTCTCTAAGTGATTAGGTGGGGCTCACGATTCAAGTTGTTACCACTGCTAGGGTGTAATAGAGTGATTGAGATACTAAAAAAAAAAAAAAAAAAAGACCAGACCAATAGACCAATCGGAATAAATATTAACACTTGGATAACAATATGTGTGTGTTCTCCCTGTCTCCGTCGCCTAAACAAGTGTGGAATGCAGGATCCACGGGAATTACCATGTAATCTGCTGACAAGAAGCATGCGCTTGGATCCACAAGATCTAATCATGTTGTTAGTTCTAAATAAATAAATAAATAATGTGTGTTCAATAAATCGACCGCTGGTTCCCTTGTATATGCCAGACGAGTTGATCTAGAATTAGGATTATTGACCACTGGTCCCCTTGTATATGCCAGTTGTGTTGATATTAGTCAGACCGGTATCTCAGTCCATTAGGATAGGTTCATCTTGGCAGAGGCCTTCAGACAGATATGAGAAACACCGTTCACCTAGTCAACATCAAAACCATCTATGTTTTTCTATATCCATCTCTTAATCTATCCATGTGATTTGTTGACTCCGGATATTGATGTCCATAGTGAAACTATCTGAGTAGAGCTCTGTCACTTATATATGAATTTCAGTATGCTTAAGTGCAAACTCGTGTACAGCAATTGGAATTTCGCATCAGGGTACTTCCTCCCGTAATCAATAAGTATGCCAACCAAGGAGGTTCTTTAGTGCCATTTTAAGGTTCTGCGTAGATAGCTAGGGTCTGGAGTAAAGGCTTTGTGGGTACACCTCTGGTAAACCCTTCCGAGACTATAACTCGGCCACTTGGGCCACCTAGGGGTTCAAAGGCTTGTTGCACACGCTAAGTGCAATCGCGATGCCTGCGACAGTGAGTTAGGATTTTATTTTGTAGTTTTTATTTGCTCGGGACTAGCAAATAATAAGTTTGGGGGTATTTGATAGACCCATTTATGTGTCTATTTTCATCTCTATTGTGTATATTGTTAGTACCCATTTTTGTACTTATTATGGTGTTTTATGTGTTTGTAGGTATTTTTGGGAAATAAACATTTTTGGAAAAATCGGCTCGAAAAATTATGCGGAGCACCCCTGGAGGATATTTGTTATTCGGACTCTCAGTTTGGATAAGGGGCACCTCAGTTGGGCACCTGTTATTCGCACCCCGGTTTGGTTAGGGGGACACCCTTCTTCTTCACGGTTTAAGAAAATTTGGCGGGAAAGTGCAGGTTCGAATATTTTTCACCTGCGGAGTTTTCTGTTTTGAATTTGGAGGAGCTGTGGCGAGATTCAATCACCCCAATCAACTCATTCCAGCCTGTTACACTCACATAGGACTGGTAAGTCCTTCATATTAGAAAAACTTGGGTTGAATACGTGGAATTTCTACACAACAGGGAGAATTGGGAGCAGTTTGGAACATTAGAAAGCCGGAAAATCAAAGTTGCAGGAAGAACATTTTTTATGATGGTGAAGAACTTACGAAGAACATAAGACACTCAAAGACAGTCGTTCTTCAACAGTGCTAGTGACGGTTATTTCTTATCGTTTCCTGTAACAATTGAGTTTGTAACAAATATAAGTGTTACAAACCCGGTTTTAATAATTTTTCTCCCATTTCATCATTTGTGAACCATTTTTGAGCATTAATAAAGATGAATTTTGAGCATGTTTCCATGATGATGATGAGCTAATTCTCGCGTAATCAAGGCACGGAGGAAGCTATTGATGCATGAATAATTGGTAACTATTCTATTTTTCTCTAATTTGCATTTTATAATTCACTCAAATCACTGCTTTGCAGAATTTTAATTGTTTGCATAATTTTCTTAATTAGTTATGATTCAATTAGATAGGTTATACTTTGTTTAGATAATCTATGCTTAAGGAATACAATTAAGGTTTTAGAATATGCCTGATTATTTGCGAATTAAGAAATAAGAGATTTTAAAGATAATTAGAGTTTTGGAATTTTTATCATCATTCATTCATGTGTAATAGTGGAATCTAGTGTCTTGGTTATTCTCAATCTTGAAATCAAATTTAGAATTAAATTTTCTCTATTTTTAGTTTAAATAAGTTTAAAATCAATTGCTTTCACAAGTCTCAACGAACCTTTTACTACCACTATCTAAAATTAAATCAAGTGGGTACATTTTCAACTGGATACATGACCTCAGAGGAGTCAAAATCAACAAGTGGGTACATTTTCATGCGTGAAGATGCATCTGTGTCGTGAAAGTTTTCTAAACAGACAAGTATAAATCGATACACTACGGAGTCAGAGTTTATAACCTTGAAATCGCTAGAGAAGAGGAAGCTGAATGGATAAGATCTTTCCTGGAAGGGATTCTACTCTGGCCCAATCCCGTGCCATTGATCGCGATCCATTGTGACAGACAAGTTGCTATTGGCTGTGCAAAGAACAGTGTATAAAATGGAAAGTCTACAACGAAGAAGGCACGAGACAGTGAAACAACTACTCTTTATTGGTATTATCTAGACTTCGTAAGGTCCAAAGATAATATTGCAGATCCTTTGACGAAAGGTTTATCTAGAGAGGTAGTTAGATCCACGTCGAGGGGGATGGGACTTAAGCTCATAAAATAAATCACCATGAAGGATACTTAACCTTATGAATGGAGCTCCAAGATCAACATTCAATGAGACAATTAATTTATGGTGATATCGAGACAACATTATCTTTGTCCCTCCCTATGGTGTAACTGTGTGATAGTGCTACCTGCAAGGGATAGGATGATATGTTGAGATCTTAATGGGTTCCATGGCTTTGTTTAAAGAGGGGTGTGGAAGGATACTCTTGATAGACTCACCCATGTGGATGTTGGAAGTGGGGCCGCTTCCTATGAGAATTGGAGTTGATTCTCTAGAGACATTCATTAAGACCGGGATTTAGCCCAAGGCAAAAATGGCACAACCGCAAGATCTTGGAAGCTTTCGTTGGAGACATCAAGTGTGGTTTTTATTTCTGAATTGCATTCACTGTTAGCGGTTCAATACATTGTGTTCACCATTACAACAAGAGGTTCCGGTAACTTTTTACTAAGTTAAGGTTTAATCTTTGGGACACCTTAGCCTAATTTTGATGTCTTCTGTTTTCTCGTGTTTTGTGGATCTGTTTTATCATTCATGTGGGGGATTTTTGGAAAAAATCAAATAAAACATGATGCCACTTTATTTTGTTTGTGGGAATATTTTGTTTTCTCCCACATGCTTCATGGAACAACTTTTGCTAGGAATCTTGTCTGATTTATCTCCTTGTTTTGTGCATATGCATGTCACTACTTTTCCACTCATGAGATTCTTTATATTTTATTTTCTTATGCATGACAAAAGTTGGACATTACTTTTCTTACAAAAGCACTCATGAGATTCTCAATTTTTCTCTCTCCATTGTACGCATGAAAATGCTTGTCATTTTTCCTTTGTCATACACATGCAAGATTCTCTTCTTGTTTTTAACGATTTGAAAACACTATAAGGAAAAAGTCTTCATCTTATTTATTGGAGGAGAAAAAATGTGAGTAGGAGAAAAGGAGAAAATAAAAAAGGGTCTTCTTCTCCTTTTATTTGTTTTGGTTTTCCTGTTTTTGATAGAGTAACAACTTAACATTAATTGCTCTATTTTTATAAGGAAATGAGAGTAGGAGAGAAAAAAATAATAAGTTTTGTTCTTCCATTTTCTCTACGTTTTTGTGTGGAACAAGGAGGTTTCACTAAGTTGTTTTCACTGCCAAGTTCTTAGGGAGTTCTCTTGTATGCTGCAATGAGGAACGCTAATGATAGTTGTATCTTGGAGGAAACTCGTCGATGAAGCTATATCATCTCTCTGTTTAGAGGAGTAGCATGCGATATTGGCTTTAGGTCAGCATATTTAATACGTTCCTCTATAATTTTTGTTGCACATGCTACTCGACATGATTCATCCACCACTTTCCTGTAAATAAAGCTAAGTATCACTTGTGCTTATTCAACTATTTTCATTATTGTTGTATCTAACCCAACATGTAGATCTTTTATATTAATCAATAAAATCAAATATGATGTCAGAACAGAAAGTTGTAGTAAATATGGAAGTCCCTAACTTTGAAATCTTTTCAGTTACTTCCTAACTTTGAAATCTTTTCAATTGTTGGAGGAAACACTCGAAACCCTTTCTAGCAATTTTCAGGAAAGTTACGAGGTAAAATTGATCGTTAAATTGTTAATGTTATACTTTTAGTTGAAAAAGTGGGGGTACAACAACCTCACCCAGTATTTCGCTTAGCAATCTGGATGGACTAACTCCAATATACTTTTAAGAGAATCAACTAGACAGTCAGACTCAATCTTAACAAAAAGTATATCAAAGAGTAATATCTCAATTTCTCGATTCAATCCTCACTCAAACAAATAGAAATCTGCGAGCCTGATTGAATTCAAGAGAAATTGAACGGTACCAAAGACCAATGTTCAAGGATCAATCAATTTCAATAAATAACCAAAGGTTGGATTTACCAATTGATCGATTCAACGCACAACCTGTGATATTTCAATTATATAACAAAATATAATGCGGAAAAGAAATAACAAAGACACCATAAGTTTTGTTAACGAGGAAACCGCAAATGATAAAAAAAAAACCCGGGACCTAGTCCAGATTGAACACACACTGTATTAAGCCATTATAGACACTAGCCTACTACAAACTAACTTCGGTCTGGACTGTAGTTGAACCCCAATCAATCTCACACTGATCCAAGATACAGTTGCGCTCCTTACGTCTCTGGTCCCAGCAGGATACTACGCACTTGATTCCCTTAGCTTATCTCACCCACAACTAAGAGTTGCTACGACCCAAAGTCGAAGACTAACAAATCTGTCTCCCACAGAAAAGTCTACAGGAATAGATAAATTTGTCTCCCACAGAAATACCTATGAGTTTTGTTCTGCCTTTTGATAAACCAAGGTGAACAGGAACCAATTAATATACCGGACATATATTCCCGAAGAACAACCTAGAAATATCAATCACCTCACAATAATATTACACGATTAGCGAAACAAGATATTGTGGAATCACAAACGATGAGACGAAGATGTTTGTGACTACTTTTCTATCTTGCTATCGGAGATATAAATCTAAATCCAATCTTACGATTGTACTCAATCACGATAGAAACAGCAAGATCAGATCACGTAACTACAAAGAAAATAGTTGGGACTGGCCTCATAATCCCAATGAAGTCTTCAAGTCGTTAACCTACAGGGTCTCGAGAGAAACCTAAGGTTAAAGGAGAATCGGATCTAGCTTATACAACTAGTATCACACAAGAGATGTGGGGATTAGGTTTCCCAGTTGCTAGAGTTCTCCTTTATATAGTCTCCAAATCAGGGTTTGCAATCTAAGTTACCTTGGTAACAAAGCATTCAATATTCACCATTAGATTAAAACCTGATTAGATTCAAGCTAATATCTTTCAACCATTAGATCGAACTTAGCTTGTCATACAAAAATGAAATGTAACTTCATTTAGGTTTGAGTAACCGTACCTAAATGTGTACACCTAGTTGGTTCAAAAATAGTTAACTAATGGTTAGCCATATGAGCACTCTCATATCAACCTTATTCATCTTCACCATAACTAGTTCAAATGACTCAAATGAACTAGTTAGAGAGTTGTTCAATTGCTTAGATCTCATGGAAGTATACAAGACATAATTGAAGTAAAACCGATTTTGATTCACTCGAATCGATTTATGAACATTATAGTCACGGTTTGCAAAGATTGCATTCCTTAATTCATAAATGTCTTAGTTCACGAATAAACCGTTTATAAAAAATAACCCACTTAAGTACGCATACGGGTACACATACTTAAGTACCCGGATTGAGCTTGTTTTTGGTTCAAAAACTCCAGCAGAAATTCACGGGATGTGAAATTACGACAGTACGTGTATAGGTACGCGGATTTACCTCCGGTCATCCTAAACCAGTAAAGTACTCATACTTTGGTTCAAGGATTTTGGACTTACACAAGTATGAGTTCACATACAATGTTTATATCCAATCATGGTTATATATTCTAAACTCTCATTCAATCATTGAAACATTCTTAGAGGATGTTATATAGTTGTTATCCACAAACTATTTTTCATCAAAGTGATTTTCAAGAAATTGAAATGTTCAACATGACTTTCGTCACGAGTAAAGATAAACTTGGCCAAAGCGAAAGCTTACCAACACATATTTCGAGAAATAGATAAGCGAGATAAACTCGGCTCGAAATAGCAAATGTGTATAGTCGAAGTCTATATAGCAATACGACTTTTGTCTCAAGATAGGAGTTAGAGTAGATAGACTTTTGAGTGATAGATAAATTCAAGTCTCCACATACCTTTTTGTCGATGACCCGGACTTATATTCCCGAAGAACAGCCTAGAATTATCAATCACCTCACAATAATCTTAATCGACTGGTGAAACAAGATATTGCGGAATCACAAACGACGAGACGAAGATGTTTGTGATTACTTTTCTATCTTGCCTATCGGAGAAATTAATCTTAAACCAATCTTACGATTTCACTCAATCACAATAGAAACAACAAGATCAGATCACGCAACTACAGAGAAAATAGTTGGGTCTGGCTTCACAATCCCAATGAAGTCTTCAAGTCGTTAACCTATAGGGTCTTGGTAGAAATCTAAGGTTAAAGGAGAATCGTCTCTAGCTTAATCAACTAGTTTCACACATGAGGTGTGGGGATTAGGTTTCCCAGTTGCTAGAGTTCTCCTTTATATAGTCTCCAAATCAGGGTTTGCAATCTAAGTTACCTGGGTAACAAAGCATTCAATATTCACCGTTAGATGAAAACCTGATTAATATCTTTCAACCGTTAGATCGAACTTAGCTTGTTATACACAAATGAAATGTACGGCATTTAGGTTTGAGTAACCGTACCTAAACATGTACACTTAGTTGGTTCAACAGTAGTTAACCAATGGTTAGCCATATGAGCACTTTCATATCAACCTTATTCATCTTCACCATAACTAGTCCAAATGACTCAAATGAACTAGTTCGAGAGTTGTTCAATTGCTTAGATCTTATAGAAGTATACAAGACACAATCGAAGCAAAATCGGTTTTTATTCACTCGAATCGATTCATGAACATTATAGCCACGGTTTGCAAATTGCATTCCTTAATATATAAATGTTTTAGTTCATTGACAAACCAATTTTAGAAAGTAACACACTTAAGTATGTGTACGGGTATGCGTACTTAAGTAACCAGATTTGAGTTTGTTTTGGTTTCCAAATTCAGCAGAAATTCACGGACGTGAACTTTCCGCCAGTATGCGTACGGGTACGCATACTTAGGAAACCGGATTGAGTTGGTTTTGATTTCCAAACTCAGCAGAAATTCACGGACGTGAACTTCCGCCAGTATGCGTACGGGTACGCATACTTACCCAGTCTCCATCAACCATTTAGTACACACACAAGTATGCATACATTTGGTTCCCGGTTTTGGACTTATACACTTAATTGGGCCGACCGAGCGAAGCGAGGGAGGACCTTTATATGGCCACTTTTTTGTAAATTGTAAGTCATCAATTGACACAAAAAGATTGGATTTGGTGTCCATGGTTGGTCTTTTTCACTTGACACAATTATCCCTCCCTTTTAGCCCAATTACTATAACTCTTTATGTATCATATTTTTTAGGGGTATAATTGGAAAGCAAACTTTAATATAACATATCTAAAAATCCGTGCCTTGGAATTTTACAAATTTTATCTCGTTGGAAAGGTAATAAAAAAAGCTACGCAATGAGTACAAACAACAATATCAAATTTAGAGTTTTTACGAAAAATTCGGAGGTATTTATCATTTAAGGCACAATTTTAGAAAATTAAATGTACATCCATTATGCAAACCACCACAAATGATACATATATGTAGCCATATTTTGGTTTATGCATCAACTAATTTTCCGTTGCAACTAATAAAACGATGTACTCCCTCCGTTTCAAGAAAAGTGGTACTTTCAATTTAGGCACAATTCACAAAATTGAATGCATAGTCATTAGGCAAACCACCACAAAGGATGCATAACACATCATGCAACCATATTTTGGTTTATGGATCGACTAATTTTCCATTTCAGAAAAAAGTGATACTTTCACATTCTGTTTCAGGAAAAGTGAAAAGTGATATTTTCACCCTGTTTTAGGAAAATGATACTTTCGCTCTGTTTAGGGAACAATGATACTTTCGCTCCGTTTCGGGAAAAGTGATACTTTCGCCCCGTTTCAGAAAAAAAGTGATTCTTTTTCTGAAACAGGCGAAAGTATCACCTTTTCCAAAATGGGGTGAAAGTATCACTTTTTCCGAAACGGAGCGAAAGTATCACTTTTCCCTAAACAGAGCGAAAGTAGTCACCGACAAACCCCATCTTCAGATTCTTCTTCGGTCGGCCCTCCCACCGTTACAACGGTTGTACTAGTTTATATGGTTGGTTTCAATAGAATCATTTAGTCAGTTTGGAATCACACTTACTAAAAATTTCAACTTGTAATTAAAATGTCATGTGACAATATTTAACACACGGTTAAACTAATCTCTCTTTTTAACAGCATGGCTGCTAATAGGGTACCGATTTACTAGGAAGAGTACCAAAATCCATGTCAGACAAACTAAAAAAATTACTCTATTTATATGGATTTTGGTACCATCCAGTAATTTGGCACTCCCATTGCCAATGTTGGAGACTAGCACCAAATTTGCATGTACTACTTTGCTAACCTCATTCATTCATTGTGAATGAGTATATAAAGGTGAGGAAATCATCTGACGCACGCATTTGAGCACGTGACTACAGACTCACGTTTTTCCCTATCTTCTTTCAAAAATTCAAAAATTTGTTTTCACAGTTTCATAGAATGAGATAGAATTTGAGATAATCAAACAAATTGTTCACCAATTTCATTCTACTACAATCAAACAAACAAATCACCAGTTCAAACTTCTTCCAAAAGGCCATTAAATCGATTGGGTCGATCAAAATTCAGTTTCCTTTCCAAAATAGGAAAAAACTGAAAATTTCTCATATGGTAATGTTCTTCACTTCTATGTCTATTTATATCTTTCTATGTCTATTTCTGATTTTTATGAGATGGTCTGTTGTTTCTCATAAGGGTTTGATTTTGTAAAGGGATGGGTTTGTTGGAATTGTAATTTGTTGCGATAATTTGAATTTATTGAAGTAAACTCAATTGAATCTGAAATTCAGTCCTATGCTTTTATGTCATTATGTGAAATTTGTAAGTGCGGATGAAGTGTTTGATAATTTGTTTGGAAGAAAGAATTTTTGTTTTAGTGGTAGTTTGCATTTACTGATAATTTGAAACTTCAGAATTATAAAACTGATGCAAGTGAAAAAGAGAAACAGGATGATGCTGAAAAGATTGTTGAAGGTGTCCATGGAAGTGCTTCTATAACAGACTAAAGCCCGAATTGGAAGCTGGTTCACTAGCCAAGGCGGAGGAAGTGTGGTCGATGAAGGCGCTGATGGAGTTGAATCTAAAGCCAGCTTTGGAGCAAATGGTTTCACTTATCCTAAAGATATTTAACTTAAACACTTCTACTCATCATTTAGTTTACACTAGTTTCATGCAATTAGGTTCAAACTTCAAGAATTTATGTTAATGATAAGAGATTTCTGTTTAATCACCAGGGTTTAACGGACATGTTAAGTATCTTGATACCATGATTGGTATCAAGATAATGGGAAAAATTAGTGATAAGCCATTTCGAAATGCGTGGATGGAAAGATTTTTAAATGAAATGCACAATTGAGCATCATGTGGCAAAAGTATGTTAAGAAACTAATTATGCTGCAAGTTGAATGTTCTGGATATAACTTGGATGAGCAATAACATTTCTTCATTTGGGAAGATGGGTAATAGTCTTGGTTTTCTTCAATGAAGATGCAGTGGTAGTTGTTTCGATCGGCTTGTCATATTAGTTGGTTTGTTCAGCACGCAGCATTATGGAACAGGTGCAGTTGGATGACCCTTTGCTCCAATTGTCCTTCTTTGGTTTCTTTAAATGTGGAGGCATCGGCGCTTTTAGTATATGGAAATATGATAGCTCAGTTCTAAGAGCTTTCTATCCAGTTTTATGTATAGATATCTCATACGAGGAGGTTGGAGAGCCTTGGAGGAATCATGCTTAGCATTATTGGTACAACAACCGTAATTGTTCTTCGCGTATTTGATATTTGTTTCAGGTAAAAACCCGTAGGATTATGATGAATCCACGTAATCCTTGCAGGGACAGAAGCTCTATTTGCTGACCTAGGCCGTTTTCCTGTATCGGCTATTCAACCAGCTTTCACAATGTTCGTGTTTCCTTGTGTTTATTGCATTATGCAGGCCAGTCTGCTAACATCATCAAAAATCAGTATCATGTGGTTGATGCATTCTACATTCTATACCATGTCTCTCCCGAACTCCTGTATTGAAATTTTGTAAGCAACTACCTGCAGCAAGTTAAGTTCTTATCTGATTAACACCTCATATGGTAAAATTTCAGATAACATATACTTTGGGTTATACAAGTCTGAAATGAATGTTGTGGGCATTTGGCTCAATTTTACTCGTATTTTTACACTAGAGAATCTTGGGAATTGTGTTTTTCTTCAGATACCTGCATTTTTTCTAGGATATCAGTGTCTTTGCATGTTAGTTCTTTCCTTCATTGGTTCTGTATGTTTGTTCTAGGATATGAGTGTTCATAACCATTTTTAAGATGGGATGAAATCTGTCATGGTGTTGATTTCCTTGAAGATATATATAGTTTGAGATAATCAAAACAGTTCTGCAACTCATGTATAATGATTTTTTTGATAGCACATATGTTTGCTTTCACCAATTTGCTAATGTTTTTCAATATCCATATATCAGTTGACAAACTAAGAATGTGGCGTAATAGGAGAGTAAATTCCTCGAGTAATGCTGCTAAACATAAAACTCATGCTGCAAAGCTGGTTGAAGAAATTATTGGGAAGGCATCGAATTTGAAGGAAATGAAGGGATTTCTTATTAGGAATGTTAGTAGGATTTCTTATCCTGGTGACTTTAAATGTGTTAGAAGCCATGTCTCTTTCACCTGCTCTTTCCTAGCACCTACTCTAGTAACAGTGGTAGCAAGAATTCCTCACCATCTTACTGGTCTTATTTTCAGCCCAGCATTTGGTCAACTCCAACTGCTGAGAGTAAATTCCATAAGTAAGTTGATGAGAGGAATATATTTGTGAGTCATCTACCCTGAACCATGGATAACAATCGGTTGATGGGGCTATTTTATTCGCTTGATATGCATGTTGAACCTAAGGTGATTAAGGAACGAAACACAGGTTTCTATAAAGGTTATGGTTTTGTCAGGTATGACACTCCTGTAAATGTCGCCGCAGCTGTAGCATCTATGAAGCTAGTTGGAGATGTGCATGTAGCAGGATCATCCCCTTGGCAGTTCCCTACTCCCCAGGAACACAACAGTGGTCCTGAAAGATAGCACGAATCAGACAACTTTCCCATGCCCATCGGCCACCAGGATCGATGTTGTCATCTCCTCGAATTCCCATTTTTAAGTATCATGCTCTATCTTCCCTGGCCGCAATGATTCTTCATCAGGCATAAAGTTACCTTCGTATCAAGGATCATCATCATACCATTTCCTAAGGTCATCACCCAGTTCAGTTTGTGTGGTTAATTACCTGGTTATCCGGACCGAATCTCCCCCAGTGCACGAGCAAGCAGTCAATCTCCACAACTTTTTCTTACTTCACCACTGGGATTTTCGTCTTCGTAAATGTATGTGACCGGTATTCATAGTTAACCAACTTTGGGTCTAAGTTTTAACCTTCCTTTGCATCATGTTACTCTGTTGGAAATTTTTTGGGAAAAATCCTGTGTTTTTAGCTTATCCTTTTTTTTTTCTTTTGAAAGCCCACCTAAGACGAAGTAAAAATCCAAAGCAAAACGGTCGCGAGACTAATATCACCATTCTTAAATTTAGGATAACTATTGATTCAGTCGATAGTTTGAGATTTATATTTAGGAGCTTGCCAACGGAGATGTTCAAAAATACTAGTCAAATAGTAAGGTTGTGATTAAAATGGCAATAAGAAGGAAAGATTATTAAGAAATCATTCCTCGTTACCAAATATTCTTCAAACTACCAAATTCAATTGTTTCACACATATCAACAATCGCGGGATAGTAAGTACGCTTAACTATTCTCAAAATTCCTAATATCACCGAATAATAAGTACGACCTAGTACCTACTGCCAGAATATATTTGTCTGAGCCACCAAGAAGTACGTTTTAAAGGTGTAACCCAGTCGAATGCTTTATGTTTTACGAATTTAGGTCGAACCTAGCAGTTAAACTCAGTGCTCGGTTTACTTTCTATAATTGTTTTATATACGATTACTCCATAGAATCCCTTTACAAGGTATCATACTTTGTACTTCTTTAAATGATTATTAAATGAGTGTGGACTCTAAACAACCTAGCAACTGAACATATTCACTCTATCAAGTAAAAACAAGCGACACATGTGATTAACTCAAAATAGAGTCATATACCAATTTACATCATGTCTTAGAATGGTGACTTCATCCTTAATCAAACAAAATCCACCTACGCATGGGTTTATTAAAACCTATGAAAATTATACAAAGTACATCATGTCTAGAACGTTGACTTCATCCTTAATCAATAAAAATCCACCTACGCATGGGTTTATTAAAACCTATGAAAATTATACAAAGTAAGAAAAAAGAAATATGTTACAAAATACCAAGGTTTTTGCTTCCTTTTTTTTATTTTTTTTATTTACATTCTTGCTCCTAGATTCTCCTTTCTCTTTGTGATTTCAAAACTTTCCTAATTCTGATTAGACGTGTCTCTTAGATAGTTCCCAAGTAGGGAAAAATCCGTGTCAAAAGCTTGCCAAAAACACATAACTAGGGAAAAAACTCATCCAAGACAAGCCCAAGAAGCAACTCCTTTTTTCATTCTCGCGTAAACCCATAAAAGTCCCAACAACCAACAAAAACCATATCCAAATTGCTTTTCCATCTTTCTCCATTGGATTTGAATCTTCGTTGTTTACAAGATAGTGGTGAGTACTTCTGAGTATGAATGAATTTCACCTGGTATTTGATCCGTCTTCACTTGTTCATTTCGTGATAGTTTAATTTGGATGATTCAACCTAACTAAGACAAAAATAACAACAAGAAAGATAACAAATACCAGGTAATGTACAAAAAAGATAATAAATACTAGAATGGAATTACTAAGAATATATAGTAAATTATGCATTTGCCAGATATAGAATCACGTTAAATACCAATCATGTAAACGTAAAAACGATGTGATCCGATTTTTATCCCATTAAACGAAGTTTCTAGGTCTGTAGTGACTTGGAAGACGATACAAAATTTGGGTCATAAACCTTGATTTTGGATCACAATAACAGTTTTTCTATTGAAACAATAAGTTTTGTGTGACAAGTCTTACTTTGAGCCACTATGATTTTGAGGTTAGGGGAAAACTTATGTCACGAGCAAGATTTTAGGTCAATGGTCCGATTTCGAGTCATAGTAGTACACTTTGATTTACTAAGTATATTTCGATATAAGGGAATATATTTTATCACGAGGCTTTATGACATGCCGAAATCGGATAATGAGGTGGATCTCGGTGCTCCTTACGTAAACTATACATCGTAGCATTAAACCTACCATCAAACTTAAATTTTCGGAAAAGATTACTTAGTGATCCATTATTTTCCTCACGAACTAAAAATTATCTTATAATACTTAAGATGCATTGTAATCCAAAATTTATAATAGAGATATCTTCGTGATTCGCTATTTATATGTGGAGGGCATAAGGCTAAGTCCTATGGGCTAGATTGAGCTGCTAGATTAGCCAAAAAGTGTTGCAATTCAAAAAAAAGTGTTGTCTATTTGTTAACACTAGTTCTCTCTCCTAGCATTTGCTCGTAGTTGTATTATCTATCTAACTATATGTTTAGCCTAATTATTCTTGTTTGAAAACATACAAACAAGAGTATGTATGTTTGGATTGAATACTTACATATATCTTTAGCCTAATTATCTAACTATCTATCAATCAAAAAATCGCACTTATGATAAGTTTCAAGTTTTCAACCAAACTGTACTGGTTCGAACGAACTCGAAAGGTCGATACTGACTGGAAACAACGTGATCTTCCATATCTTTATCGTTTGAAGTTTGTTTGGATGGATAAATGATGAAAATAATTTTCTTAAGTAAAAACATAAAAAATTAACATACAACAATCTGAAGCTTCAAAGTTGTCAACCCGAAAGTATAATCTACTCCCACGGGGAATTTATCAAGGTCTAGCAGATTCATGATGGTGTACTCATTGCAGGACTGATGCTAGGCTAAAAGAAAAAATCCTAGGTAGTTATGCAAGTTGGGCATTGAGAAGGAATCTGACAATGTTCACTGAAACTGCACAGATAGAATATTGGAGGGAGCTGGTTTTGGAGATAAGTAGAGAAATTGGCTGAATTGGTCACTATCCACTGCCCAATCATCTATACTTATAAATGGAACTTCAACAACAAAATTCAAGTAATAAAGGTCTTACGCAAGGATACTCAATGTCTCATTTCCTATTTATCTTAGTAGTTGATCAATTCTGACCAAGTTGCTCAAAAAAGTTGGGGATCTAAACATGATTGCATTATTTCAAGTGGGCAATGACATAAAGGTACCTCATATGAAATTTTCAGATAATACTCTAATTTTCTTGGATGCAAAGAAGGAAATTATTATGAACTTGATGTTAATACTTGAAGGATATGATGCAATCAGAGGCCTCAAAGTAAACCTGGAGAAGAACACCATTATCAATCTTGGTGCTGATCAAAAGTGCAAAATTTGGCCACTATTGTCCATTGCAAGGTAAATAAACTTCATATGAAGTATCCGGGGATCCCACTAGGTTCTACTGCTAGACGATTTAGTGTATACAAGGTCATCATTGACAAGTTACATAAAAATCTAGATAAATGCAAAGAAGGTTTCTAAGAAAATTATGCTAGAAAAATAGTATTATGGAAAGTTTGCCACTATACTTTATGTCATGCAAATGCATGGACAAAAATGATAAAGGTGATATGAGATTTTCTTTGAGGTACTAATACAAAGAAGAGGAAAATATGTTGGGTAGCTTGGGATAAGTTGTGAAAACCCAAATAATCAGGTGGAATGACCATCAGAAATCTAAGATACACAAACAAGGCTTAATTAGCATAATGGATTCAGAAGTACTCAATTGAGAAAACATCAATGTGGAGAATCGTTGTGCAACAAAGATCATATAAAGTTGCACTATTTTTAAAGAAGTACAAGATACCACAGAGGAGAGAATATTGGAAGGGGATTCAAAAAGAGAAGTGGTTGGTGCAGAGGATAGCTAGCATCAAAGTTGCAAATGGACAGGATGCCTCCTTCTGGTAAAAAATGGCTTATAATTACACCTTTGTACCTCTTTTACGAAATGTATTTAAACTAGATGATAACAAGTATGCAATAATATCATACTTAATTAAAAATGGAATAAATATACTTACATATATATAACGTCGAAAAAACATCCAAGTGATGAGGAAAATAGATGAAATAAATAGTCTACTTCTTGTTCTGAGAGACCCACTCTGACATGGTTGATGAGGAAGACTCCATTATTCACCCACTCCATCTCAGATCTCAGGCAAAGAAGGCTATCAATATTGATCTCTGAGCAACTCAACGAAGCTCATTTTCCTCATGAATGCATTCGGGTCAAGTTTGTTCCACCAAAAGTTAAAGTCTTCTTGTGGTTTTTCTGGCATAATTCCATACCTACGATGGACAACTTGTATCGAATGGGTTATGATATTTAAGTGACATTCTGTAGCATGTACAACTCGGTTCTAGAGGACCATTTATTGCTGCACTATAGATTCTCGAAAGAGATTTTGAGCTATTTTGTATCTCGTTTTGGTATCCACTAGAGTTACAAGCTAGCACTAAAGAAGCATGTGAAAGATTGGTCGGTTAAGATAGATTAAAAAAATTGTCCACTCCTACTGGCAAAAAATTCTTGGGATCCATGGTTAGAAAATATCGAGAAAGAGGCAAAAAGGAAATCATGAAATGATCAATGAAGTGAAGGGTCTCATATTATGCCAATGAGGTTTTATCCCTAACAGGTTTTCAGTAACTACTTTTAGGGATCTCATTATAAATTGAAAAGAAGTGTTAGATCGTAATTAGATTCCGGTAATTAGGCTTGAGCCTAGCTCTTGTATCTATTTTTATTTTTTATTTGGAATATAATATTTTAACCCCTTTTCTTTCAAAAACGAAAGATACAATGTGAAGCTTCTAATAATGTTTTGTACCATAAAATAATGCAACTATTATATGTTAATAGTCAATTGTACGCAAACTCTTAAAAATTTTCATGCATATACTACACACAACAAAAGCGGATAATAATAAACTTAAAAAATATCTTATAGTCAGAAAAAAAAGAAGTTACATATTTTTAACATGAATAACTACACTAACCAAAGAGGAGAACAAAAACAACACTTAATAAACATTTCATAATAAAAAAATTTATATACATATGTTAACTAAACAAATTAAAAGTGAGAAAAACACACACAATTAAAAGCTACAAACATTTGTTTGCATACTAAACATTTTTCTAAATACATAATTTCACCTTTTTTTTTTTTTTTTTTTTTTTTGTTGCGACAGTGTTTCGGGTTAAAAACTGATTCTCCTGAAAATGGTAAATTTGGATGTCCCGCCGAGAAACGAATCTAAACCCTAAACAAATGAACTGCACATGAGTACTTTTAGATTCGAGAGATCAATCTGTACAATCCTGGCCTAAACCAAGAAATGGCCGTTCCAGTCTTGCTTCGGTCACAAATTGAAAGAGAAGGGTTGATCTTAGGGAGGGAAGCGAAGAAGGTGTTGAGATCAGAATGGTTAACTCTGAAGGTGTGGCTATTTTATGAGTTGTATCAGAATATGGAACTGGCTTGCGGAATGTAAGCTATCAGTTCTTGGTATTTTCTGGATACTTGTGTTGATAACCAAAACTCTGTTGTTAGTTGAAATAGGTTGAAAACCTATTTACATAGTCATAGTTGCACGCACCCTGATCTCATAGGAAATGGGAGTAGTTGAGTGATGGAGAAGTGGGGATTGTGTAAAAATGCTGAAAACCACGTCTTAGTATCTTACTATGAGAGAAGACGGTTAGTCTACACCCACTACTTCTCTGCTACCACTAACTGTCCGCTTTTCCTGATACTTCCTTATAATGGGCGTGTTGCACGCCGCACGCTGTAAACCGCCAGACCAATACCCTGATGAATATCCCCCAGTTTGTGACATGTTTGATGTCTCGAGTATTTTTATGGAAAAATATGCAGCAGGTTGCTGAGTGGGTCTTGTGTGTAAGACCAACGAGCCAAGTCATGAGACTTAGCATGTGACGCTATTAGGTTAAATAACTGAGTTATTTGTGAAGTCGATATTCGTAAAATATCATATGTATTCGATGCATGTAAAGAATCGCTTTTAAGCAAGCAGCTCAAAATAATCGATGCATGTAAAACATCGTTATATAAAGCTCGCTTAAATCTGTCGCGGAGCTTAATGTCTTAAAAGGAGCATGACTAGCCATTTTCAGGAAGCTTCCAGGAGCCATTCACGCACGCTAAAGGCAGGCCGGACGATCTCTATAGGAGAGTGATGGCTGGCAACTATGGTGACATCTTATTGGTCGCCTAAGATTTAATCTTGGCCGGTCAATTCGGCTGGCGAAGTTGGACGGCCGAGATGATTTGCAGCAGTTAATGGTTGCCTTAAAATTCATGTAAGCGGCTCGACCATCCCCTTTGGAACGATCGTTTGGGAGCCATATGGGGAGACAGTGGCTTGGCCGATCGCGGCTTATGGAAGGGTAGTGGTCGTTGATCATGGCCACATCTTGTTGGCTACCTAAAATAGGAGTTAGGCCGGCCAATTCATCTGGCGAAGTTGGGCGGTTGAGATGATTTGCTGCAGTTAAGGGACGCCGTTGATTTAATTTAGGTTTTATAAAAAGCCGTGTGGCCAACCTATTTTAGGGCCAACGTTTTTGGTGTTGGCGTGCGCTGGGAATTGTTCGATCGGCTAGCACAATAGCTGGGCCGCTGGTGAACATATTCGCTCCTTGCACGTTGATTAAGGTCGAATCCAGGTCGGTCAATCCAGCTGGCGAAGTTGAGCGGCCAAGATCGTTTTGCGGCAGTAATGTAATGCCGCTTAATAGAAATTAGGGTCTTGTAACTCGTGTGGCCAACTGTTTTGGTAAACGTTTAGTGGCTCCGCTTGCGAGTTGGAGAGATGCTGATTGGCCTAGGCATTAGTAGGCCCGCCGGTGTACACGATGGCGCTTGTCCAACCATGTTAGGAGGAGACTAGGTTTGATAAATCGACTGGCCAAAACGTGCGGCCGTGATCGTTTTTTGAGACTGACGTGGGCAGTCTAGATTAGATTCCTTAAGGAATTAGGCGCATCGACCAACTGACTTCCAACTTTATTTAGAAGTGCGTGTGGCGGGTTTAAAGCGATCTGATTGGTCGATGGGAAAGGGGACGGTAAGCAGCAAATTGGAGTGTGGCCAGCCAGCCACAGGTGGTGCCTGCTGAGGCAAATTGGTCGGCCAAGTGGCGCGACCACGCCTCCTCTTGCTGCTACTCCTATTTGGCGCAGCTCCTCTTTATTTCTTGTTTTCTGATTTCTGGTAGGACTTTGCTCCTACTAGCTACATGGAGGATTAATTTCCTAGCTTACCTAGGTTTAGTCTCGACCAATAGGGTTCGAGATTTTACGGAGGGCGCAAAAAACTAATTTTTGCAAATTAGTTAGGTCAAAATTTGAATCTTATGACTATCACAAAATTGAACAAATTTGATAAATTCTGTGTGTTAACACAAAATTCTTTTATTCCCAGAAAGAAGTTAGCGCATCTTCTGATTGAGTATTTTCATGCAGACCTTAATCTTGATACTTATGGAAACTCATGCTACTCAGCTGCGAGTGAACACTAATTGTCATGTCATACCAATGTTAAGGGTTCAGTCGGGGAATATAGCATAGGAAAAATACTCAATAAGCCATACATTAATGAATAATGCAGGCGAGAGATTAATAAAATTTATAGAATGTTCGGGATTGTTACTACATGCACCATTCTGAATAAATTTCATAAAAATATACTGAATTGCTCAATACATGTGTAAGTAGAGAGGCCTGGGCACTCATTACTTTTAAATGGCTCAGTCTCTTTGCAGAACGACAGCGCATTAAATACAGGGTTTTACAATTTTAGCCCTGAACTAAAAACCACCATCAACAGACAGATCTTCTCATTTTTTTTCTCTCTCACTAATGGCACTAAGTAAATTAATAGTTGGAATTAAAGTTGCCATTACATCAAGTAGTATTAGGATTTTGGAAGGAAATACAATCAAAACCGCAACGATTCCATATTGTGTTGATTTTTATGTTGATGATGTAGAGGCACAAGCCGATTTACTGAATTTATGGCCATTTAAGGTATTCCATAGAAAAAAATGAGTTGTTTGATAGCTTTATTTTCTCACCAAGAGGTAATATCTATGATTCTAATGGAACTAAAGGAAATAACAGAAAGAAAAACAGGTCAAAATCTAGAAGTTATTGATTGTGTTATTGGTATTTCTTCATTTTTTTTAACCAATCCCAGTGAGTATCAACCGTAGAAGCTGCAAAAATTGATGGTCTGAATATTATCAATGAAAGTATTGCTTCTACAGTAGCTTATAGATTGTTAAAAAAATCATTAGCAAAGAAATAACAAAAAGAAGAGTATTCTAAATCTTATGATGAATTAAAGAAATATGAGAAAGAAAATATATTGGTTTTGCATTTAAGAAGATCGAAGAAGACTGGATTTTTTTTGAAGTGGTTGTTGTAGAAGGAGATAATTATCTTCATTTTAGTGAAGTTGGTGTGGATTTTTCATTGCAAGTAGTTAATTATTGCATTAAAAATTTCCAACAAGAGCATCTCCAATCAATTTTCTTGGTAAATTTAAAAAAGAGTAACATGTTAAGTTTATTCGCAGCATGAGTGGGTATGAAGAGAGAAAAACACTTCATAAACATTTTCTTATATACATGTATTAACTAAACAAAACAAAAGAGGTAAAACACACACACTTCAAAGCTATCAAACATTTGTTTGCATACTAAGCGACAATAATGATGCCTACACATTTGGGTATGAAAAATATCCTAACAAATACATGTGCAAAGTAATTTATTTTGAATTATTTGGTTTATAATATTGAATCCTACTATGAAAAAGATGATCAAAATTTGAAAACAGAGAAGAAGTTGCAAACATATCTTGGCTACTTGAATGTTTCGATTCGGAAAAAACAGAAATATTGTTTAAGGGACAATGGTTCGGATAAAATTTATAAAGCATAAATTGGACCAACAAGAATTCGATCTTGTGGTTCTTTGTTTTAATACACTACATATTTTAGAGTTCGGTCTTGTTGTTCTTTGTTTTAATACATTATATATTTTCATTTGTGAATAACAATAATTTATTATAATCTAAAATATTGATAGTAATTAAAAATTAAATCATCTTTTGTATACAAAGGATATGAAGCTGATACTAGTTAGAAAATGAGTGTTACCTATAATTGAAACATCTGAACAAATAAAATTTGTTAGCAAAAGTTCAAATCTAACACAATATTAGAATAATTAAACGTTTACCTTGTGGTCATTCGCGTAATCATTAGGAAGGGATTGTGCGTCTTTTCTTGATGGGCTAAAGACACTTTAAACCAAGGAACATTAGCATTGATATTAACACTTTGGAATCTTTTTTCCCCTTGATATCACTCTTCTTATACACAATAACGACAGTCTTCTTACTATCGGCTCCAAGAAACATGAAAGCTTCAATGTATAATTTCAATCGAATGATCAAGCTGAGTCGGAAAAACTTTCTTTCAAACTGTTGTTGAGGGGATCACTTATTGTAAGAAATAAAAAATACATAGTTTTGTACCTATCAAAAGACATTGTTGCTAAAATCCTCATTCGAGTATCATTTAATCAAGACAATATAGGATGTTGATGCATCAACAAGAACGAAAATAAAAATTTTGAGTCAAAGGGGTTTCAACCCACAACACCAGCAACTCGCGTTTTGTAATTCCAAACAAAAAAAAATGATTTATTCAAACAAAAGACACTATGTGTTGTTATATATCTATTGTGATGATCAATAGTTTATATGGTCGTGGTTCTTGGTGGTTAAATACTACAACCCAAGTTGAAGGAAATCAATATCCATACATCTCTTCACACTCGACGGTAGACTTCAAAAGAACTTCAAAAAGGTCTTATTTGTTTGTGTGTGACTGAGAGATTCGGTCAGAGGGTGATGTATTGTGTGTTTAACATTTCATCACCAAAAATTACGTTGATATCCCTTTTGTGATTGAGAATTATCAGAAATATTTATTGCTGAATTTTGCGATTAAATAGTTATCCGGATACTGAGCGATAACGTTCATGAAAAAGCGGGGGTCTAACAACCACACCCAATATTTTGTTTAAGCAATCTGTATGGACAAACTCCAATATAATTCCAAGAGAATCAACTAGACAGTCAGACTCAATGAATGGAAATATATCCAAGAGTTGTATCTCTATTTCTCAATGTAATCAGCAAATCAAACAAATAAAATATGTTAGCCTGATTATTATGAGAAACAACTTGATCGATACCAAAGACCAATGTTCAAGTGTCAATCAATTATTATCAACAACCAAAGATTGGATTATCTAATTGATTGAACTACGCACAACCATATTTCAATTTATATAAACAAATATAATGCGGAAAAGAAATAACACAGACACAAGAAATTTTGTTAACGAGGAAACCGCAAATGAAGAAAAACCCCGGGACCTAGTCCAGATTTGAACACCACACTGTATTAAGCCGCTACAGACACTATCCTACTGCAAGTTAACTTCGGACTAGAATGTAGTTGAGCCCTAACCAATCTCACACTGATCAAGGTACAGTCGCGTTCCTTACGCCTCTGAATCCCAGCAGGACTCTACGCACTTGATTCCCTTAGCTGATATCACCCACAACAAATAGTTGCTACGACCCAAAGTCGAAGACTTGATAAACAAATCTGTCTCACACATAAAAGTCTATTGAATAGATAAATCTGTCTCCCACAGAAATACCTATGAGTTTTTGTTCAATCTTTTGATAAATCAAGGTGAATAGGAACCAATTGATACACCGGACTTATATTCCCGAAGAAAAGCCTAGTAATATCAATCACCTCACAATAATCTTAATCGCATGGAAGTGAAAAAAGATATTATGGAATCACAAACGATGAGACGAAGATGTTTGTGACTACTTTTTATCTTGCCTATCGGAGATCAAATCTCTATCAAATCTTAGAGAAGGTAGTACTCAATACGATAGAATAAAGCAAGATCCGAACACGCAACTATGGATAAAATATTTGGGTCTGGATTCACAATCCCAATGAAGTCTTTAAGTCGTTAACCTATAATGGTTTTAGGAAAAACCTAGGTTAAAGGAGAATCGACTCTAGTCGCAACTAGTATCACACAAGAGGTGTGGGGATTAGGTTTCCCAGTTGCTAGAGTGCTCCCTTATATAGTCTTCAAATCAGGGTAAATCAATGTTACCTTGGTAACAAAGCATTCAATATTCACCGTTATATGAAAACCTGATTAAGCTCAAGCTAATATCTTTCAACTGTTAAATCGAACTTAGCTTGTTACACACAAATGAAAAGTGACTTCATTTAGATATGGGTGACCGTACCTAAACGTGTACACCTTGTTGGCTCAACAATAGTTAACCGGAGTTAGCCATATGAACACTTTCATATCAACCTTGTTCATCTTAACACAACTAGTTCAAATGACTCAAATGAAACTATTTCTAGAGTTGTTCAATTGTTTATATTCTTATAGAAGTATACAAGACACAATTGAAGCAAAATCGATTTTGATTCACTCGAATCAATTCATGAACATTATAGCCACGGTTTGCAAAAGATTGCATTCCTTATTTTATAAATGTATTAGTTCATGAACAAACCAATTGTAGAACATAACCCACTCAAGTATGCAAACGGGTACGCATACCTAAGAAGTCGGACTTGAACTTTATGCTGGTACGCATACGGGTATGCATACTAGGTTCCCGGACTTCAACTAACAAACCAGTACGCATACGGGTATGCATACTATGGTTCTCGGACTTGGAAAAACTTGCAACAGTTAGCATACAAGTACGCATATTGTGCTATATCCAATCATGGTTAATTGTTATAAACTCCCATTCCAATCATTGAAACATTCTTAGAAGACGACAATAGCTATCTCACACAAACTATTAGCTTCAAAGCAATTTTCAAGTAACCAAATGATCAATACGAAATATTCCGAGTCTACACCAAATGACTGTCTTACACAAATCATATAAGAAGTTACCAGAGGATTTTCACATGATCATCTTTTGACTTTCGTCAAGAATATAAGATGAACTTGGTTAAAGCGAAAGCTTACCAACATATATTTTGAGAAATATGTAAGCGAGTTAAACTCAGCTCGAAATATCAAATGTGTATAATCGAAGTCTATATAGTTATACGACTTTTGTCTCAAATTTGAGATAGAGTAGAAATAGACTTTTGAGTGATAGATGAGTTCAAGTCTCCACATACCTTTTCTTGATGAAGTTCTACAAGCTCCCCTTATTAGTTCTGCATCGTCAATCGATGAACGCCATGAAGTCTAAATCTCAACTACACATTCTATCATAATCCGAGACTTAGCTATAAGTAGACTAGAAATCAAGACTTATAGTTTTGACAACTATACTTGACAAACAAGCTTGAGATAGCAACGCTTGCGAGTTCGACCAAGCAGTGCTCTAACAATCTCCCCCTTTGTCAATTTTAGTGACAAAACTATCAATATATACGGATTTCAAAATAAATAAACTGTGTAGCTTCTCATCCAAATGCTTGATTTCCTTGGCTCTTCAACATTACTCGAAATTTTCGTCACTTCCAAGTACTTCAGTGATTCTGAACATGTTCAACTCAGCATCATAGTTGTTTAAGATCCTTAGCTATAACAATATATAAAAACAAGATGTTTTCGTATTGTTATACATGCAGTGGCATAGTATTATTACACAGAATCAAAGTCCAATTGCATCACAACTTTGACAACAATACTATGGTGATATATATCACTTCCCCTTAGTCAATACTTCATCTCACAATTAAAACCACTCCCCCTTACATAATTATCTGTAAACCATATGTATTTGTAGTGTGAACTACACAATAATTCTCCCCCTTTTTGTCAATATAAATTGGCAAAGGTACGAAAATTAGCGGGATTATAATGAAATTCTCATTGAGATACTTCATGACTAAAAGAGAACATATAAACTTTGTTTCGATGATTTCACATAGTCAACACTTAGTGTATTCATCAAGGAGTTTATAAAGATACAAAAAAACTCCTACAATATTCCACAGCCGCACTCCCCACAAAGATTTGGCAATTAAGCACAAGTTCAATTAAGAACTCTCCCCCATAAAATGTCATTCCCGAAAGAACAACAAGAGCGGCCTTACTTTTGCAAGAAAAGAATGATTTATTTGTATACTTTGATCCCTAACAGAGCTTTTATCTACGTAGAAACAAGTGTGAAATTGAGACAACACTACACCGACGTTCTAATCCTTGATTGCCAATATATATAAATGAGTCCAGGGGCCAAAACAACACCAATAGACTGCCGTAAGTGTTGAAATGTAGCAGTATCTAAAGGTTTGGTGAGAATATCATCCAATTGTTGTTCGGAAGGCACAAATTCCAAATTGATAATACCATTTTCATACAGATCTCTAATAAAATGATACCTTATTTCAATGAGCTTAGTTCTTGAGTGCTCAACATGATTCTCAATGATGCAAATCGCACTTGAGTTGTCACAAAAGATCTTTATTACACTAGTGTCAATTCAATAATCATCAAGAATTGGTTTCATCCATAGAAGTTGGGTACAACACGAACCTGCAGCAATATATTCTGCTTCGCATATAGACATGGATTGTGAGTTTTGTTTCTTGCTATGCCATGCCACAAGATTCAACCCAACATAGAAAAATCCCCCTGAAGTACTCTTTCTGCCTTCCACACATCCTGCCCAATCTGCATCTGAATAGGCAGTAAGATCAGTATTAGTATCAAAAGTATAAGATAGACCATACCTGATAGTGTGTTGGATGTATCGCATGATCCTCTTTGCATCTGCAGGATGAGATTCCTTTGGATTAGCCTGAAATCTATCACAAACACTAAAAGCAATATGAGGTCTAGTAGCTGTAATATATAAGAGGCTTCCAATGATAGATCGATAAAGCTTTTGATCCACATTTACTCCTTTCTCATCTCAATGTAGTTTACTAGTGGTGGACATAGGTGTCAGTTTTGGAGTTGACTTATCAAGACCGAACCTTGTCACAAGATCCTTAGCATATTTTTCTTGAGATAAGTAAATTCCATCCTTATGTTGTTGAATCTGTAATCCTAAAAAGAACTTTAATTCACCAACATTGCTCATTTCAAACTCCTTACCAAGAGAGACTTGAAAGTCTTTTGCAAGTTTCTCAGAAGTTGATCCATAGATGATATCATCTACATAAACTTGAGAAATGACAACATCTTTCCCACTCCATTTGGTAAACAACGTTTTATCAGCTCCACCTCTCGAAAATCCTTTCCTAAGAAGAGAAGTAGTTAGTTTTTCGAACCAGGCACGAGGTGCTTGTTTCAACCCATATAATGCATTTTTGAGCTTAAGGACATGATCTGGGAAATCAGGATTTTCAAACCCCTTAGGTTGAGCAACATAGACCTCTTCCTTTAAATTTCCATTTAGGAACGCGGATTTTATGTCCATTTGAAACAGCTTAACCTTAAGAAAACAAGCATGAGCTAATAAAAATCGAATGGACTCAAGGAATTCCACAGGAGAAAAGGTTTCGTCAAAGTCGATACCTTCAATCTGTGAATATCCCTGAGCGACAAGTCTGGCTTTGTTTCTGACAATGGTGCCAAATTCATCAGACTTGTTCTTAAATATCCATTTGGCACCAACAATATTGACATTGGAGGGACAAGGCACGAGCTCTCATACATCTTGTCTTTGAAATTGATTTAACTCTTCATGCATTGCATTCACCCAAAAGGGATCCCTAAGAGCTTTATCAATATTTCTCGGTTCTACTTGCGATAGATAATAACCAAAATTGCAAATATTTTGAAGTTGTCCTCTTGTCTTAGCCGTGGAATCTTTTCCTTCAATAATACTGTTAGTATCATGATTCCTTTGAACCCAGAGGTGTCGCGGAGGAACATGTTCTTATTCCACAGGAATAGCCTGATTAGTGCTCTTCTCCTCGTCACTAGAAATATCAGGATCAGTGACTGTTGGAACAACTTCAACTGATTCTTGGATTTCCTTGACTTTCTCAATTGTCTCAGTTGGAGGCAATTCAGTAGGAGGGATAACATGACGAAAATTGCTCAGATCATCAATGATGACATTAGCAGATTCCATCATAACTTGGGTTCTGAGATTGAATACTCGAAAACCATGACTATCAGATGCATAGTCAAGAAAGATGCCTTCATCGCTTCTAGAATCAAATATCCCTTTCTGTTCTCGATCTTTCAGAATGTAGCACTGATGTAATTTTAGATAGTGGTAAGAAATAGGGTTGTCGTTCACTCGGATTCGTAGAGATTAAAGTTTTTAAAAATACTAAATAATATATACAAAGACTATTAACAATGGGCGAGAGGTACTGGGACTAAGGATTTAGCCAATCTTTATAACATAAGGTTCACTTATTTATTCTCAACAATTTTAGCTCAAGAAATATAAACATGGACTCTATTTTTGCCAAGGTAGATTCTCAAAACATTGATTGTAAATGTTAAGCATGGGACATCAAATCACCTAAGCTAAGCATGACCCATCTAATCAAATGACAACCAATTTAATCAAATCATATTTCAATTAATTTTAATGCAAAAGTCATAAAAAGAATAAAAATAAATTTACCCATGTATGAAGTTCGGCCTCCTCCGTCGTCCCAGTGTTGGGGTTTAACTCATCATGTCGAAAACACACTCAAAATATGTATTCATGGCTCAAAAAGTGTTTACAAGAAGAGAAAATAATGAAACAGGAAATCTGCAACAGCACAGGTGCGTTACAGACCGACTGTTTAACCTCTCAACTGTTACAATGAAGATAAATGTTGCAAACCAGTTGAAGTAACTGTTACAACGAAGATAAATGTTGCAAACCAGTTGAAGAAACTGTTACAACCAGTTGAAGAAACCGTCGCTGTTTCCCTGTTCTTCACGAGTAGCAGCAGCAGCAACAACAGAGTTCTGAAAACTCTTGATTCACGCCTCCTGAGCTCTCCTATCGACCCCAAACTCTCTACCCCCCCTTCTATGTGATCCTAGGAACCTATTTATACATAATTGCGACATTGAATCTCCTCCATTAACTACAAATAATCTTCTTTTACTCGGGTATATTTTTTCCATTTTTTTCATTGATTTTGATTTTCACGCATCTGCAGCTGTATTTATTTCCTTCTATACCTTATTCACGCTCTATAGTATCGTTTAAATCTTCCAAGCACGTGCAGTACACGTTTAAATTTCTCACAACTCATGCAAGCTCATGTTTTTCCTCCAACTCCCTGTTTGGATTAAACCAAGTTATCCAGCCAAATTTGATCGATAAAATCACCCATACTAGCTTTCTATAGTCATATCACGTCTACCCACTAAGTTTCAGGGATTGAATCTCCTTAAATCACGTCCAAATATCCGATTGAAATTCTGCTGTTAATGAAAATATTTTCCCGCCAAAATTCATTTTTTGAATTTGAGAAGAACATGTCCTCCCCCTAATCCTGCACGGGTGTCCCTTTAGCACTTGTCTTATGGGGTGCAAATAGTAATTTTTGGGCGTAGATAGTAATTTTTCCGGGGTTCCTCCGACACATTTCTGGGGTGCTTCCGGTGCATTTCTGGGGTGCCTTTAGTACTCTATCCTGGGGTGTAAAACACCACTTTTCGAGCCAATTTCGCCGCAAGAGCTTATTTCTCTAAAAATACCTACAAAGACATAAAATAACAAAATAAATACAAAATCGAACACTAACAATATATACAATTGAGACATATTAGACACAATAATGCGTCTATCAAGCACTTACTTCCAAACACTCTGAGACAGTATAAGTTGGGCTTCCTACGGTACCACAACTCATAAGGAGTGTTTAGGGTTTTTGACCGTAGGTATACACGGTTGATCAAATAACATGCTGTAAAAACAGCTTCTCCCCAAAACCTTAACGGTAAGTTTTTGTTATGGAGCATTACCCTTGCCATTTCCTGAATGTTCCTATTTTTCCTTTCTTCAAATCCATTAGCTTGAGGAGTAATGGGTGGTTAGTATTGTTGAATAATACACAGTTTGTCACAAAATTTAAACACCTTAGTGTCCTTGAATTCAGTACCACGGTCGCTTCTAATTTTCTTTAGCTTGCGACCTTGTTCATTCTGGATTATATTAACAATAATCTTGAATTCATCAAAGGTTTTATTCTTATGAGATAAAAATGCCACCCAAGTGAATCTGGTGTAATCATCTACCATAACTAAAGAATACTTCTTCCCAGCAACCGTAGGTTGTTGAATAGGACTGAAGAGATCCATATGAATTAAATCAAGTGGAGCTTTAGTGAGATTATCTCGAGATGATTTATGTGGAACTTTCGTTTGTTTACCCTTTTGACAGGCACCACAGACACCATCAATTTTGGCATTGATTTTGGGAACACCTGTAACAAGTTCTTTGTTGATGATCTTAGTTAGAAGGCGATAATTGATGTGACCAAAACGCTCATGCGAAAGATGTGTAGATTCCACCTTAGTCAAATTGCAACAATTGTTAAACTGAGTATTAAGAAGATAACAGTTATTTTTTCCACGAGTTCCCTGAAAAATTACTTTTCCAGTTTTGTCTACAATGTCACATCCATTCGCATTGAAGACAACTTTATGGCATTTGTCACAAATTTGACTAACAGAAAGAAGATTAGCAGTTACACCTTTAACGTACACTACATCATGGATTTCAGGAATCCAAGGAAGTTTGATCGTCTCCTTCTTGCTTATGTAGCAAAACTCCCATCTCTGAATGTTACAAGACCACCATCAAAGTTGCTTGAATTCACAAACCATAAAAGATCTCTAGTCATATGTCGGCTACATCCACTATCAAGGAACCATTGAAAGGGTGATGTTGATTTTAGAGCAAAAGCTCCCATACTAACACTACTATCCCGTTTGGGATTTCTTGTTAGATTTGTACACTTTTTTTAGAGACGTAAACAGTTGTTCAACTTTCTTGTGAAGATTACTAGAAACCTTTAAACTTTTCTTGAAAGATGTACATGTATGTTGAAAATGATTATGAGAATCACAGAACATAAATGGACCAACATCTTTAAACTCATCTGAGTAGACATCAGGTTTCACAAAGCCTAAACCTCGCTTATCCCCTGATTTGCGATAATTCTTCAGAGAAGAATTAAAGGAGTTATTCAAATCCATTGAAGATACTTTAACAGACTTCAAATCCTTATACTTTGCAATTTCTGCAACAAGATCAGAATTGATCCGGATTTGTGCATCCAACTTCTTCTGGAGATTAACTACCTCTTCAGAACGTACTCTAAGATCAGAGTTAAATCCTGGTGAAGCGTTTATAGAGGCTTTACTATCCATAGAGACAGATTGCTACAAACACAGACTTATGAGGTCTTAAACGTGTTTTCCTTCTCTGATACCAATTGAAAAAGCGAAGGTCTAACAACCACACCCAATATTTCGTTTAGGCAATCTGTATGGAAAAACTCCAATATAATTCCAAGAGAATCAACTAGACAGTCAGACTCAATCAATGGAAATATATCCAAGAGTTGTATCTCTATTTCTCTATGTAATCAGCAAATCAAACAGATAAAATCCGTGATCCTGATTATCATGAGAAACAACTTGAATGATACCAAAAACCAATGTTCAAGTGTCAATCAATTTATATCAAGGACTATCTAATTGATTGAACTACGCACAACCTGTGATATTTCAATTATATAAATAAATATAATGCGGAAAAGAAATAACACAGACACAAGAAATTTTGTTAACGAGGAAACCGCAAATGCAGAAAAACCCCGGGACCTAGTCCAGATTTGAACACCACACTATATTAAGCGCTACAGACACTAGCCTACTACAAGTTAACTTCAGACTGGAATGTAGTTGAGCCCTAACCAATCTCACACTGATCAAAGTACAGTCGTGTTTCTTATGCCTCTGAATCCCAACAGGACACTACGTACTTGATTCCCTTAGCTGATCTCACCCACAACTAAGAGTTGTTACGACCCAAAGTCGAAGACTTGATAAACAAATCTGTCTCACATAGAAAAGTCTATTGAATAGATAAATCTGTCTCCCACAGAAATACCCACGAGTTTTTGTTCCGTCTTTTGATAAATCAAGGTGAACAGGAACCAATTGATACACCGGATTATATTCCCAAAGAACAGCCTAGTAATATCAATCTCCTCACAATGATCTTAATCGCATGGAAGCGAAATAAGATATTGTTGAATCACAAATGATGAGACTCAGATGTTTGTGACTAGTTTTTATCTTGCCTATCGGAGATTAAATCTCGAGAAAATCTTAGAAAAGATAGTTCTCAATAAGATAGAATAAAGCAAGATCAGAACACGCAACTACAGAGAAAATAGTTGCGTCTTGCTTCACAATCCCAATGAAGTCTTTAAGTCGTTAACCTATTAATGGTTTTAGGAAAAACCTAGGTTAAAGGAGAATCGACTCTAGTCGCAACCAGTATCACACATGAGGTGTGGGGATTAGGTTTTCCAGTTGCTAGAGTTCTCCCTTATATAGTCTTCAAATCAGGGTTTGCAATCAATGTTACCTTGGTAACAAAGCATTCAATATTCACCGTTAGATGAAAACCTGATTAGACTCAAGCTAATATCTTTCAACCGTTAGATCGAACTTATCTTGTTACACACAAATGAAAAGTGACTTCATTTAGATATGGGTAACCATACCTAAACATGTACACCTTGTTAGCTCAACAATAGTTAACCGGAGTTAGCCATATGAACACTTTCATATCCACCTTGTTCATCTTAACACAACTAGTTCAAATGACTCAAATGAAACTAGTTCTAGAGTTGTTCAATTGTTTATATTCTCATAGAAGTATACAAGACACAATTGAATCAAAATCGATTTTGATTCACTCGAATCAATTCATGAAAATTATAGCCACGGTTTTCAAAAGATTGCATTCCTTATTTTATAAATGTATTAGTTCATGAAAAAAAACGATTCTAGAACATAATTGAAAAAACGGGGGTCTAACAACCATCCCAAATATTTCGCTTAGCAATCTGTATGGACAAACTCCAATATACTTTCAAGAGAATCAACTAGACAGTTAGACTCAATCTTAAGAAAAGTATATCAAAGAGTTTATATCTCAATTTCTCAATTAAATCCGTAATCAAACAAATAGGAACTTGCGAGCCCGATTGAATAAGAGAAATAACTTGAATGGTACCAAAGACCAATATTCAAGTGTTCGTCAATTAGATCAACAACCCAAAGGAAGGATTCAAGAACTGATTGATCTTAACGCCCAACCTGTGATATTTCTAATATATAAACAAATATAATGCGGAAAAGAAATAACACAGACACCATAAATTTTGTTAACGAGGAAACCGCAAATGCAGAAAAACCCCGGGACCTAGTCCAGATTTGAACACCACACTGTATTAGGCCACTACAGACACTAGCCTACTACCAAGCTTACTTCGGACTGGAATGTAGTTGAGCCCTAATCAATCTCACACTTATCAAGGTACAGTTGCGCTCCTTACGTATCTGAACCCCAGCAGGATTCTACGCACTTGATTCCCTTAGCTGATATCACCCACAACTTAGAGTTGCTACGACCCAAAGTCGAAGACTTGATAAACAAATCCGTCTCACACAGAAAAGTCTATTGAATAGATAAATCTGTCTCCCACAGATAAACCTATGAGTTTTGTTCCGTCTTTTGATAAATCAAGGTGAAAAGGAACCAATTGATAAACCAGACTTATATTCCTGAAGAACAACCTAGTATTATAGATCACCTCACAATAATCTTAATCGATTAACGAAACAAGATATTGTGGAATCACAAACGATGAGACGAAGATGTTTGTGACTAATTTTTAATCTTGCCTATCGGAGAATAATTCTCGAGCAAATCGTAAAGAAGATAGTACTTAATCACGATAGAAAACAGCAAGATCAGAACACGCAACTATAGAGAAAATAGTTGGGTCTGGCTTCACAATCCCAATGAAGTCTTCAAGTTGTTAACCTACAGGGTTTCGTGAAAAGCCTAAGTTTAAAGGAGAATTGACTCTAGTCGCAACTAGTATCACACATGAGGTGTGGGGATTAGGTTTCCCAGTTGCTAGAGTTCTCCTTTATATAGTCTTCAAATCAGGGTTTTCAATCTAAGTTACCTTGGTAACAAAGCATTCAATATTCACCGTTAGATGAAAACCTGATTAGATTTAAGCTAATATCTTTCAACCGTTAGATCGAACTTAGCTTGTGATACACAAATGAAATTTACCATCATTTAGATAAAGGTAACCGTACCTAAACATGTTCACTTGGTTGGTTAAACAATAGTTAACCAATGGTTAGCCATATGAGCACTTTCATATCAACCTTATTCATCTTTATCATAACTAGTTCAAATGACTCAAATGAAACTAGTTAGAGAGTCGTTCAATTGTTTATATTCTCATACAAGACACAATTGAAGAAAAATCGCTTTTGATTCACTCGAATCATTTCATGAACATTATAGCCACGGTTTGCAAAAGATTGCATTCCTTATTATATAAATGTATTAGTTCATGAACAAACTGATTTTAGAACATAACCTACTTAAGTATGCAAACGGGTACGCATACCTAAGTAGCCGGACTGAGTTTGGTTACGCCAGTACGCATACGGGTACGCATACCACTTACACTTCAAAACTCCGGAAGAAATTCACGGGACTTGGACTTCCGCCAGTACGCATACGGGTACGCATACTTAGTTCCCGGACTTTCAACAACCAACCAATACGCGTACGGGTACGCATACCATGGTTCCCGGTTTTGGACTTTACACAAATGTGATTACACACTATGTTTATATCCAATCATGGTTACATGTTATCAACCCTCATTTCAATCATTGAAACATTCTTGGAAGACGACAATAGCTGTCTCACACAAACTATTAGCTTCAAAGCAATTTTCAAGTGATCGAATGGTCAATACGAAACATTCCGAGTCTACATCAAATGACTATCTCACGCAAATCATGTAAGATGTTACAACGAGATTTTCACATGATCATCTTTTGAGTTTCATCAAGAATAAAAGATGAACTTGGTTAAAGCAAAAGCTTACCAATACATATTTCGAGAAATAGATAAGCGAGATAAAATCGGCTCGAAATACCAAATGTGTATAATTGAAGTCTATATAGCAATACGAATTTTTGTCTCAAATAGGAGATATAGTAGATAGACTTTTGAGTGATAGATGAGTTCAAGTCTCCACATACCTTTTGTTGGTGAAGTTCCACAAGTTCCCTTGAGTAGTTCTTCGTCTTCATTCGATGAACGCCGTGAAGTCTAAAGCTCAACTACACTTACTATCCTAATCCGAGACTTAGCTATAAGTAGACTAGAAATCAAGACTTATAGTTTTGGCAACTAAACTTGACAAACAAGCTTGAGATAGCAACGCTTGCGAGTTCGACTGAGCAGTGCTTTAACAATAACCCACTCAAGTATGCAAACGGGTACGCATACCTAAGTAGGCGGAATTGGTCTGGGTTTGCCAGTATGCGAACGGGTTCGCATACTGCCGTACACCACCAAACTCAGTTGAATTCCCGGACTTGAACTTTATGCCGGTACGCATACGGGTATGCATACTAGGTTCCCAGACTTCAACTAACAAACCAGTATGCATACGAGTATGCATACTATGGTTCCCGGACTTGGAATAACTTATAACAGTTAGCATACAAGTACGCATACTGTGCTATATCCAATCATGGTTAATTGTTCTGAACTCCATTTCAATCATTGAAACATTCTTAGAAGACGACAATAGCTGTCTCACACAAACTATTAGCTTCAAAGAAATTTCAAGTGATCAAATGATCAATACGAAACATTATGAGTTTACACCAAATGACTGTCTCACACAAATCATATAAGATGTTACCAGGAAATTTTCACATGATCATCTTTTGACTTTCGTTAAGAATATAAGATGAACTTGGTTAAACCGAAAGCTTGCCAACACATATTTCGAGAAATATGTAAGCGAGTTAAACTCAACTCGAAATATCAAATGTGTATAATCGAAGTCTATATAGCTATACGACTTTTGTCTCAAATAGGAGATAGAGTATAAATAGACTTTTGAGTGATAGATGAGCTCAAGTCTCCACATACCTTTTGTTGATGAAGTTCCACAATCTCCCCTTAGTAGTTCTTCGTCTCCAATCGATGAACGTCATGAAGTCTAAAGCTCAACTACACATTCTATCCTAATCCGAGACTTAGCTATAAGTAGACTAGAAATCAAGACTTATAGTTTTGACAACTAAACTTGACAAACGAGCTTGAGATAGCAACGCTTGCTAGTTCGACCGAGAAGTTCTCTAACAGTTCATTCTTACATACTAGGATTATGGTCGACACAAATACGAAAGATAGGTTAGTTGTCTCAACGCGAAAGACAGGTAACTATATTTCTCGGTGGTTTCACGCACTGATTAACTTCAACTAGAAGTTGACGATTTATTAAAAATTAACACCATTTATTTTAACCAAGTCGACTGTAAGTGGGTTACCTTTGTCTGGTGATGTTACTCCTGTTACAAAGTATTATTCGGAGATTATTAAAAAAAAAAAAAAATAATTTGGTGTGGATGAGTTTCGAAATCATGTCATTGGTATCATCACCCAATGACACCATTGTACTACAGTTACATCCAACAACTGTGTCTACCATACTGTCACCATATCGAATGACATTGATATTATACGAACTGGATTCATTGCAGCATACAGGTTATGGAGGATTATGGAGTTAAAGACTCATGAGTTTATAAATTTGAAAACTAGGAATCTATCACTTCTGATTATCTCATTTTACCCAAATGGAGATTATAGTCTTAGAAATCTTATCTACCATGGCATGATATTGTAGTAGTTGCTTCGTCCCAGAAATTGCAAATTATATTCTCGATTTGATGTAATGCAAAACTATTTCTGATCCACAAGCTTATTGGGCAATGCATATAAATGGTTTATAAGCTGTTAGATGGAATAATACGCTAAATAGTTACGGTTAAATATCTTATTTTATTCTGTTGAAACCGAATAATCGTAATTGATTTTTTTATTCTGAAGTTAAAAATCTCTATGAGTATCATATTGTCCCTTGTCACCCGGGATTTAATTCATTTTAATTCCTCGGTTCCTTTTATCCGAAGTCGCGGGCCTGCCGTACAATTGCCAATAGTTGGTCCTACGGTTCTTTTTGATATCCCAACAACTATGGTAATATAAATTTTTATGATTGCTAAAGGCTGGTACCACATTAGCGGGGCTAGTACCATTCCAGTGATACAACGGTCGGGATCACTTATAAGTTTTTTGTCTTATATCAAATGGTACCAGCCCTGCTAATGCTGGCAGCCTGGTACCATCCTTTAGCAATCAAGTAACTTTTCACTGGCAAGATTCCCTGGTCAACAATCATATTTTGAGTCCTAGTCTTACTTGGTTTATTGTGTTCGTCTAAAAATGGATTTACTTCTTTTTTTTAAAGTTTAAGTTCCAACAGACTTATTAAGTCGAAAATGTAGTACGTATATACACTCGAAAGGCTTGTTTAGTCCACTTCACACCCAAAAAATGTATAGTCGTCATACTTTCCCTAAGAAAACAAAGAAAAAAAAAATTCTATAAAATAAAATTACCTTCGTCGAGTTAAATTGAATATCATCTTTAATTTTATTTTTATATGGTTTATAATATTTGGTCTTTCAGTGAAAAATGAGGACCCAAGTTTGAAAACACGATAGTAAAAGTGTCAAACACATAATAACCATTGGAATGTTTCAATTTGGTGGAAATTGATGTTTTTCCTAATGATTGTTCAAAACAAAATTCTAAAACATGAACTTGACCGCCTAGAATAATTTGTGAACATTTGTTCTGTTTTGTAGCTAAAGGTAAATATCCTGATTTTAATAACAGATACATGAAAACAATAAGAAAAAAATGGTATCTTATCTTAAAAATGAAACTAAGGATATTTGGAAAAGGGCATTTAAATTTATTATCAACCATTCGAATTTCTTTTTTGTTAAAATTAAGATGTCCCAAAGGGTAATAATATGCACAATCCATCATCATCACGATCACCTCCTGCAACCATTGATTATCATAAAATTGTAGAAAGAAAACCACTTTCAGTAAATTGCCTTGAACGATGAATTTAAAACAATTATAGCAATCAAACATACCACTATCTGTAAGAAATATCTAACTGGCATATGAAAACGGTTAGAGATGAAATCAATTGAACATAATGCATAATAATTATTAAGAAACTCTAAAATTGCTTAAAATTGATACTAATTACCAGTAATTGTAACAAAATATGTCAAAAAGATATGAAAATTTCAGATCATATGTGGCATATTTGGATTTTGGATTGCAATTGATGAGAAATCTAAATATTTATAATTCAGAGATAACACTTTTATTAGTATTAGTAAGGGATAGAAGAAAAGGAAAATATGTGAGGGAGAATATTTTTGGTGTTTGGAGAGATGAAACCATTGGTGAACACTCTTTCTGATCAAATAATGCCAATTGTAATAATCATATATAAGTATATAATCGGTAAGTTGTTTTAAAAAGAATTTTCGAAACAGAAGTGCAAAGAATTTTATTTCCACTAGTATTCCATTCACCGGAAGTTACGTGAACACTCTCTAAAAAGATCGTCTCTAATGTTAAACGTCAGGGTCTTAAAAGGATTGCCACTTGCGAATTAAAGTTTGTTCTACCAAGAAAAAAAATTCCCCCATGTTGAGGTCCTAATTATGCTTAGGAATGGTAACATTGTTGCAGTCTCACAAGTGGGTGTCAAAGACAAAGGTATACTACCTCGTTTCAGGAAAAATAATAGGTAATTTTTATAAAGTGCCCCGTTTTATTCACCCCACTAAAATTCTACCCCCGTTATTTTGAAATTTTCAAAAGTGCACCTACAGTCCGTTTTTCCATCCGGGCCCATAAAAGATAGTCTATATTTGTTTACCAAGTCAAGAAATGATCAAAATTATCATGTTTCCCTACGCAACCTTAATATGCAAAGATGTTCTAGACACAACCTCCAACTACAACCTCCTGCATCTATCGTCTCTTTTATCTTCTTTTTCTTTTCTCTTCCTTTTTCTTCTTCAGATAAACATTCTCACTGTATCTTAATTTTTCTTCTTCTGTTGGTGCTTAATTAGTATCACGCATAACAGTTCGCCTCATATTTCGATTAGGTTTTGTATTATTGATTTTTATGGTTTTAGCTATGATATTAATTTTGAGTCATGTTATAACCCTAAAAACCAATTATAGAAAAAATCTAATTAAAAGATGAAAAAGGAAACGTTTACATCATACCTAGGGGATGATAACAGAGATTCGGAGATTTATATACAAAGATTTGAAGTTTTTTTTTTGTTTTGTTGATAAAGGAATTTTTATTTTTTTATGTGAAATCAGTAGCTCTTTTCATTACCCATGAGAGTAATTGATGTTGCAGCAAAGGGTTTCTTTGATTTTTAATTTTTGAAAGGTTAAACTGGTGATTTATTTTGTTTTTATGATTTCACCATTATTCTGTTAGATTGGTTCTATGAGTTTCTGTTAAATTCTTAGATTCTTCAATTTGGAGAAGATTGATTGTTGTTTGATTGCAGAGATATAAAGATTAATTTGAATTTTAGGGTTCTTCAATTTTTAGTGTGGTATGTTATTGATGTTACAACAAATGGTTTGTTGACTTTTAATAGTGAGATTCGATGATTGTATCTTTTTAATGATTTGATGATTGCTCAGTTAAGTTGATTGATTTAATGGGTTTGTGTTAAATTTGTAGGTTCTTCAATTCGGGGGAGATCGGGTGATTACAAAGTTCTAAAGATAACTCAAATTCTTAGGGTTGTTTAATCTGGGGTTCATGTAAATTAATTAAATTATTTTAGGTACATTTTATGTCATCGGTTACTCGCATGATTATTTCCATCTCCCAACTGATATAGATCTTATTCGGGTTATTGTAAACTGGACATTTTATTTTTAGTTTTTTACTGGAAATTTTTTCTTCTCTTGTTATATGTTTGTTCTTCAAGTTCTAGATTTTTTTGAGGTTTTGATCCGTTAAACCTAATGACCTAAAGGTGTTTTGGATAATCATCAACTCGGTGGGTCAACTCAACTCGTTGGGTAAATTATGTTGAAGGGTTAAAATGACTTTTGCATCTTGCCACCTGGTACATAACGGCTTTTAACAGCTGTTTACCGTTTTTTGAATAAAACGGTCAAACAAGGGGTACTTTAAAAAAGTTTAAAAAGACGGGGTAGTATTTTAGTGTACTTCTCAAGACAAGGGTACTTTATAAAAATCCCCAAAATAATACTCTTATTTTTTTTCATTATTGTCTAATATTATGCCAAATTGAAAAAGTGAAATTATCATTTTTCATGAAAATGAGGGAATATTTAAGGGCATTTACCAATATACGCCATCAGTTTAAGAAGAAAGCTGTTATAAGGGCTGAGCTTTCCATTAGAGGGACTTATATGTGATAGTAATGTCTATCTAGCTGGTTAGGGGATGTCCTAATGGCATTCAAAATGTCTGAATTGCCCACCCCACTTTTTAACCTAAGTCAAAGCTAAATTGAAAATTTGTTTTCTTTCTTCTTCTTTCATCTTCTCTTCTCCATCAGCCGTAACCTCTCTTCCATCATTTTTTTCCTATCAGCTTCGATTAATCAACGATTCGAAAAACTTTATAATCATCGATTGAAATCTATATCAAAGATACGGAAGAAGAATGTTGATAGATTGTAGTGATTAGAATCAACCACATCCTCCAATAGTTGAAGAACAACAATTTCAAAGCCCTAATCCACCGAAAAAATTAACGGGAATGACTTATGTGAGATATGTTTTGAGAAACCCACTTAGTGTTTTGTTTATTTTGTGTTCGATTTAGGTTAGAAAATTAAAATTTCAATTGCAAATTAGTGTTGGAGATGAAAATTGAAGTTCAAAATTAGGGTTGCATGTGTGTTACGGTTGGTTTTAGTTCAATTACCAACCGTAATTTTAGATTTTGATGCGGTTACGGTTTGTAAGTGATGAACTACGAACCGCAGACGAGGAAATCTAACAAAGAATGTCCAGTTACGATTTGTATTTGCAACCGTAACTTCACTTACGGTTGGTGTCGACACCACCATTACGAACCGTAAATTTTCCTGTATGTCTCACAAAAATTCTACGGCTAATACCTATCTACCGTAATTTAGTTACGGTTTGTAGTTTTACCACCATTACCAACCGTAAACTAGTTATGGTTGGTCTCCATACTCTATTTACAAACCGTAATTGGTTACAGTTGGAATGAAGGTTACGAACAAATCAACTGTAACTAAATTACGGCTCATCTCGAGGAGACTAACACCAACCGTAACTGGTTTTACGATTGGATTTTCCCCAAATTCAACCAGTTACGGTTGGTAGTTCATCAACTACGAACCGTAACTCACACTTACGGTTGGTTACGTGAAAACACCAACCGTAAGTCTCTTTGATAATCTAAAAGTTTTGATCTTTTTATATATTTTAGATAATTTTGAGCAACAAAATGCTAATTGGATCTAAGTTAGAGGTATACATGATCATATAAAGATTCACCCATCTCAAATTTGTCACTGAAATCACTCATTTTGGTTGAGTGAATCAAAACCTAGGGTTTCAAAAATATCACAAAAGTTTTTCTTTTTTTTCTCCTCTACACTTTTTTTACCTCTAAAACTAATGTGATTTTGTTTTGTTTTAGAGTAAATATCATAGAAACTGATTAATCACCATTAGTTAATTTTATTAGACAAGTAGTGAGCACGTGCGTTGCACGTCGGCGATGCTATTTTTCTACTTTGCAAGTAATTTGGTGGTGTTTCGATTCCATATTTTTTTATTTGAAAATTAGTCGTTTTTTTTGTACTTAAGAATCAATCATTTTTTATTTATTTTTGTAGATTTTTTCAATTTATTTGTAAGTTATGTATAATTTTAAGTTATATCTAACTTTTAAGGAGAAAACATATAAAATTTGGAGAAATATAAAAAAATTTGAAAAACACAAATTTGATATCATTATTTGTGCTCATTGCGTAGATAATTTAAAGGGCTTTCCAAATATATATAAAATTTACAAAAATTCGACGTGTAGTTTAAAAGATATGAGGTTTTTAAATATATAAAAAATGCATTTACTCTTATGTCCCTGCAGATAGTCTTTATACCACTTCTTTAATATGTAACGGCTGATAAGAAAAAGGAAGTCTAATGATCTAATGGATAATAGCAATAGTTCGGACGGAATTCTATTTGTGAGATCTAACGGTGGAATTTTAAAGTTTGGAGATCCAACGGTTATATCTACTTGAGTTTTGTAATCCTTGTTGCCATTAAAAGGTGGGAGATTATCAACACTAAACTATGTAAGGGTTGATTAGTTATTATCAAAACCTTTTTGATAAGGGGCTTTTCAAATTACCATCTAATGACCTTTTTTGTCGTATTATAACAGACCCTCTAATAGTTTCATCAGCCACTGTAACATGATTTTTTAAGAAGGGTGCGAAAATCGTCTGATGCTTATGATTGAGCACGTGAATGCGAGGCTCACATTTTTTTCCCCTCTTCTTTCAAATTCAAACTTCAAGATTTTGAAATTAGGATTTCCAATTCTCAAATCTCTTTGTTTGTTTCAGGTATCAATCTTCACTCCCCGACAGATTCTAAATCAGGTTAGTCCTAGTTTGAATCTGAATTAGGTTCATCCCAGTTTGAATCTCAATATTGGTCATTAGATAGATTGTTTCGCTGTTGTTTTTTCTTAAATTTGTGGTACATTTTCTGGCGTGTTTACTGGATCTTAGGTTGTTGTTTACTGATCTCTCTCTAAATTGGTAGACTTTTTCTGGGTTTCTTATGGTTTCTGGAATTACGTAGTTTTAATGAAACAGTTAATTGAATTTGAATCCTGTTATTGATTAGTTTGTAGAAGGCAATAAAGTCACAATTTTCGAAAATTAGAAATCCTTTAACATAGAATTTTAAATCATTTGTTCTACACTCTATTATTATTTCACTGTAAAAGATTGCATTTTGGTTTTCCTTGTCTTTCTCTTTTTGGGCATCTGTTTTTTTATCTTCAAGTTCAGGATTTTGCAATTCCAAGGAATTTGGCTCCATTTTACTTATATATAAATACATTTGGAAGTCTTGGGGAATTGTGTTTATCTTGATCATCAGATACCTACATTTGTTATAGGATATGAATGTCTTTGCCTCTTAGTTCATTGAGTAACTTATGTATAATGATTTTTGATAGTACATTTGTTTTCTACACCAATTTGCTAATGTTTTTTCAATATCTGATATACCAGACGACAAAACGAGACTGCGGCTGGCGTAGTAGGAGAGCAAAACTCATGCTGCAAAGCTGGTTGAAGAAATTATTGGGAAGGCATTGACAGAATCCGTGGTTTAGCCGACCATAGATAGTGATTGCATATTCAGTAAACAAAAGAAAGGGAAACCAACTAAGGAGCTAGTTAAAGAATTTGTACGGGTTAATTCGGATGAAAAGAAGAGAAAGTTGGATTCAGCATTTGGTAAATTGGGATCTGTGGAAGTTCACCCTTTGTTGAAATAGTGCAACTCTGAGCAATGTTTGAAACCAAAATTAGGTGTTACCCCTCTGACTGATGGAAGTAGAACTCTGGGATCATCTGTAGTGATGAAAGTACTTCTAAGAAACAGGAATTTAGTGGAAGTTTTGGGAAGCTATGCCGTAGTAGTTGGGATACGCAGTCTGAAGGTGATAGGTGTGACAATGTTCCCTACTTAGAAAACTCGGTCCATTAAAATTGCCTGACTTCGTTAAATTACTGGCCAGAGGAAGAATGGATGATAACTTTGCGTTTGGAATGAATTGGAGCTATGTCAGAAATACGTATAAATCTTGATCAACAACGCCAATCTATAATATCAAGGTTGAGTCAGAAGAACCCGACCTTCAGAAGTCCCACTCCTGAACCGAAGACTGCAGTCTTTTATAAGAAATTTCACTTACCAATCAGGGAATTCCAGGTTTAACTTTTGCGGTCTTAAAATTGGTCCACAGGGAAATGCTCAAAAGCGAATGGAGAAAAAAACTGGAGCTATGATCATGATTGAAGGTAAAGCCTTAGTGAATGACAGAAGGAAGGGCCCCAATTGGTAGAAAACAACCCACAGCTCCTTGGGGTTATCCTGCGTTCTACTTTTCATCTCTTTAGCGGGCGTTAAGTTAAGCCTGCCGCTACCGCTTTGCGCCTAAGCATTTTGATCCACCAGTTTCACATGGATATAGATTACCTCAGACAACATATACTGGCGCAAGGGGCGAAAGACCTGCCTCCGCATCATAGAAAAAAATGGCCGTTTGTTCTGGCAATGAAGATTTGTATGTCTTGGTCAAGGCAGATATCCAGAAATCAGTGGATGAAGCTGTTTTAAAAGTCGAGAAGCTACTCATTCCCATTGATGAAAGACTGAATGATCACAAACATGCCCAGTTACAGGAGCTTTTCAAAATATGCAGAATTTTTGGTGACGAGGGGACTAAGAGTTATGTTTTCTGTTGCAGGATTTTCATCTTTTAATAGCTCTTGCAGCAAATGTGGTAGAATCCATGTCTCTTTCTCTTGCCCTTTTCATGGCACCTACTCTAAGTGACAGTGGTCGCAAGAATTCGTCACCATCTTACTGATCTTATCCTCAGTCCAGCATTTGGTCAACTCCAACTGCTGAGAGTAAATTCCATATAGAAGTTGATGAGAGGAATGTATTTGTGAGTCATCTACACTGAACTATGGATAACAATCGGTTGATGGAGCTATTTTCTGCTTTTGATACGCTTGTTGAAGCTAAGATAAAGGACTACAATACAGGTTTCTATAAAGGTTATGGTTTTGTTAGGTATGACACTCCTGTAAATGCCACCGCAGCTGTAGCAGCTATGAAGCTAGTTGGAGATGTGCAAGTAGCAGGATCATCCCCATAGCATTTCCCTACTCCCCAGGAACACAACAGTGGTCCTGAAAGAACGAATCAGAAAACTTGCCCATGCCCACCAGGATCGATGCTGTCCTCTCCTGGAATTCTCATGCCATTATCTATCTTCCCTGGCCACAATGATTCTTCGTCGGGCATAAAATTACCTTCATACCAAGGATCATTGATGCCATTTCCTAAGGTCATCACCCAGTTCAGTTGTGTGGTTACCAGGTGCTAATTTTTTCAGTCACAGGTCATAATTTTTTCAGCACAGCAAGCAGTCAATCTCCACAACTTTATCATAAAAAAAATGTTTTTCTCACAAACTAAGTTTTGTTAAGAAACTGATATTGATTTTGAAAAATTGTTTCGCTGATAAATTCAATTTGTCAACATACTCTGTATTTATGTCATATACTTTCAAAGACTTGATGGATATAGTAAAATGAAGAGAATGCAAAAGATAAGATTATTTTGTAGTGAACAAATTTTGTCGATGCATCGACCGCAATAAACTTTCAGGCCTGACACAACACAATGAGTACAACCAAATATTTTGGAACAAATTTATGAAAAAATCTTAATATTTCAACCGTCAAGACTATTCGAGTCATGAGATTCAAATTACTGGTCAAGTGTAAGCTAAACCGTTCGTCATTCAAAATTTGCAAACAGGATCAACTATCAAGAACAACCAACCCCCAAGTTGTTGTCTATCTTAAGGGTGGAAAGTAGATTTGTTGATCCAAGCAAGGATCGACAAATTCACGATAAGAAGAAACTTAATAAGGCACAAGGTCCTGGACTTGACAAAGTTATTCTTTAGGCACAAGTGGAGGCACAAGGATACCATCTTTCCGAATCGGGCGACCATAATGAGTCGACTCAGTCACTAATCTTTTTTCTTTCCATGCTTTTTCGATCGTCTTCACTTTTATTTTAATGTTTTTACAGTGATTTTATTGCAGATCTCATCTCTTTTATTAGATTTTATGATTAGTTAACATGTATTTCATCTCAACACATTCGTATGCAATAGTTCGTTTCTTTTGATGATTTCAAGATTTGAAAGTAATAAGTTTAGGATAGATTTAATATGTTTTTGAATTTTTAGTAGTTCTGTTGCTCATAGTTTTTTCTTTTCTGGTAGATGTTTTGGCCTTCTCTTAGCTTTTCTCATTTTTGATCTGATGGCTCACTAATTTTTGGCAGGTTCCCTCTGATTTCGACATGGATCACATCCTATATTGGATCTTTGTGCAATAGTCTTGTATCAGTATTTTGATAATTTTATCAACTGTGGTGGTATTACCTGAAACAGTCCAAATTCCAATCCAGCGGTATTGCAAGTCCAGAAGTCGCACTTCTCTCTCCAAAATCCTCTCAATAACCGTTTTTTCCAAAAAATTATCCAAATCTAGTTTCTTTAAAATTTCTTCTTCTTCAAACCTAGATTTATTAGGATTGAATCTGATATATCAGATTTTCCAAGTAAATTTGGGTTTGTAATTGTATAGTTAACTTCCCCGCTTTCAATAAAAATCACTTTGTGATTAGATTTTTACAATTTTACTTTTATGTTATTGTTGTTTTAATGGCTGTATCATGCCTTGTCATAATTTCAATTCTAATCACCATTAATGCGTTTTATTATAGCCTATGTGCTCTTAAATTGAAATCCAATGGGAGATTCAAGCACATCTTTGAAGATGATCGATTCCGACGTGACGATGATCAAGAATTATACAAAGAAGATCAATGGCTATCGGAATGGGTCGTGATTACAATGATTAGCGGAAACTGCTTTGACGGATTTCATCTCACTGAAGAAGAAGTCTCTGAATGGTTGAAGAATAATCAAAATGCGAGTATTCAGATTAGTCTTTTCCATTTTATTTGGTTTCATATAAATCAAAGAATTCACATTGTATATTGGTTGTATCATTGTGCAATATATTATGATGAAACAGAAGGATATGTTTATCTACCACTTCTGCTATGTAACAATCCAAACATCAATCTGAATGAGGTAATCTAATAAATATTTATAGCCCCTCTTTCCATAAAAAAAAAGGTATTGCAAGTCCAGGACCTTGTGCCATAAAAAAAGAACAATTAATTGGGGGATACATAAACTAATTGGGGGATATTTTTACTGTAGCTGCCGGCATGGTTTTTCAATGATGCCGACATGGTCGATGGATTTCCGGCATTGAAAAACCATGCCGGCAGCTACAGTGAAATATCCCCCAATTACATGTTCGAAAAAAACTGGGCTTTATCCTTGTGATGTCAAAACTTGTCTAATGTTGTCATCAGAAGTGTCTTTTAGATGAATCATGTTTTAGGGCATGCCTAAAAATTTCTGTAAAAATTATTGGGCATACCGAATAAAGACAAAAAGGGGTTGTAAATAGCAAAATCAAAAGCCCCTTAACCAAATATTTTTGGTAATGCAAATCTGCCATTTCAGTATTAGTGTTAATAATCTAGATTAGTGATTAATAATCTTGATTAGTGATTAATACTTTTGATTAGTGATTAAGATAATTTAATTATAAAGGTTTGTGTAGATGAAAAATTTTGAGAGAAAAAAATAATTAGGTTTTCATTGAGAAGGAGAGAAGGAGAAGGAGAAAGTGAGAAACAAATTTGTATCTTGATTCAATGGAGGATGAGGAGGGTCATTATTCATCTAAAAAACCTAGGAAAATACACATCAACTACAACAATGATCCGAAAATGGCTGATTTCTTAGATTATGAGAATGATTTTACACAAACTCAAGCTCAAGCTCAAACTCAAACTCAAACATAAACTCAAGATGATGATTTTTATGAGCCAAATCCAGATGATGAATACACATATGAGGAACCCAATGCTTCTAATACACAGGTACACTTCTATCCTATGTTTAGTCTCACTTTTGTAGCTTGAAATCATCAAAAGTTCGTATTTTTTCATCATGGTTCGGCGAACCAAGATGATGTTCGGCTTAAAATTATGAGTCGAACCCACCCAAACGATGAACAGTTCGGCTAGCTGAAACTGTTATCGTTATGCGCCGAACATATATTTTCCACTTCCAACCTATTTGCTAGATACTAGTTCGGCTTATATGAAAGTTTCATAACAAGCCGAACCTATTCCTGAGAGTTTTGGAAGAAAACATGTTAATGGTTCGGCTTATTCAATGAATATCATAAGAGCCGAACATACCATTAATAATTGTTGGGTTCATAATTTGTTAATGGTTCGGCCCATATTGTGAATATCGTATAAGCCGAACCTTGTAAATGTACTAGGTTCGGCACATATTGTGAATATCGTATAAGCCGAACCTTATAAATGTAATACGTTTGGCACATGTTATGATTATCGTATAAGCCGAACCTGACCATTAATTTTTCTCTGTAGTATCAAAGTGCCCTTTCAAGATCGTTTTCAACCTCAAGAATAAGAATAAGTCCTTGAACAAAGATGATGAATATTGGGTTATGAATAAAATTATGGATTGTCGTCATAACCACCCACGTCCACGTGACCTTCATGGACATGCAAAAGTAGCGCGACTCAAACCCAACGAAATGCTAGAAGTGGAAAAATGACACGAGCACGTATGCCACCGTCTAGGATTCTTAGTAAATTGAAGGAGGACGGCAAGAATAACAAGTCGACTATGCAAACTATATACAACGCAATAAATAAGTTGAGAAGACTCAATTTGCAAGGTAGGATGGTGATGCAACAAGTGATGTGGTTAGGGGTGAAGCATTACTACGCTTGCCAAAAGAAGTTGGACGACTTCGGTCAAGTCACACACCTTTTTCTTGCCCACCCGGAATGCGTCCAATTGGCTCTCTGCTTCCCACAAGTTATTATATTGGATTGCATCTTAATTGACGGAGTACTCGCTGAGGATCGTATATTTCATAACCACCGGGATAAAACAATGGCCCATGGTACATACCCACCGGCATATCCTCATCTTCAATAAATTCACCTTCTTCACCTTCCTTCACATATGGTTGAAAAACGACGTCATCAACACCCATTGTGCCTAACGTCTCTCTCAAACTTGCCACCAACTTTTTTTATTCCTTTTCTTCGAGTCCTCGTACTCGTATCGTGATGCAGTTGGATCTGTATCAACCCACTCGACATCCATTTCAAGTGTTTTGGCCAATTCCAAAATTGGGAAATGGTCATATGCCCACACCTACATCCGAAGAACCATATCCAAAAATTAAAAGAATTGAAGTAATAGAAACAGAACACTAGAAATTGTTTGCTTCGACACAATAAAGTACGAATGAAATTTGAAAACTCAGTGCATGGTTCGTTTTATAATTAAAAGTATTATAAGCCGAACCTGACAAGTAAATTATTCGGCTTGTACGTGAGTACAATTATAAGCCGAACCAGACACTGATGAGCCAGAAAATTTGAAGGTTGATCGTTGAGAATTACCTGAAGCATAGTGAAGTTTTCTCCAATGTTTGTACTTGTCAACCTAGAGGCGTTCACAGGTTGATCCAGGAGGTAAGCTAGCGAGGCCGTTCCCCAAGCATATTTGTTAACGGTAGCAAGATTCTTTACCAATTGGAGATAATTAGCATTCACCTTGTTTCCGGTAAGGTCAGGAAAGATATCTCTGCCAAGAGTATAAAGCAAGTAGGCGGTTCCGGTTTGCTTCACTTTGATCTCGTCCATTACCAACACCCCACTCTTTACTTTCTCCTTTGTGTTCTCAAATTCCTTTTTCAAGTTAGTTAGCTTGATCTTCTTATTCTTCTTATTTTTCCCACCAGGTATGAAAACGGAATCGACATCTTTAATGGATCGACAAAACTCCAACTCAGTTTTGTATGCATCCCAACCAAGAGTTTCCTCGAACAACTGGTAGAGCTCATCCCAACTCATGTCATAATAATTAGCATCCACGCTTACGCCCCTTGCTTTAAGGCCTGTAATCTTACTCGTATCATCAGGAGTGATTTCCATCTCTCCAAAAGGTAATTGAAATGTGTAAGTCTCTGGACGAAATCTCTCGGCAAAGGCGGAGGTCGTCACACTATCATATTCCTGATGTTCATATTGAATGACAGGCCATAAAGCAGAGGATTGTACGTAAGCAAGCACCTCAGGAACCTCTACAGAAAGTTTCCATTCCGCTGCCCTCTGGTGTCTCAATACTCGGACTGCACGGTTGTGATCAGGAGTCTCATAAATTCTTTTTTCCCAAGAATTGGCGTAACCAATCAACACATTTCCTCCATCTTCCGGAAGACCATGAGGAAAACCATTCGATCAAGGTGAAATTATGTCATCTTCAGCAGGAATGTGTAAACCTGTAATCCGTTGTTCTGCAACTTTCTTCTCTTTCTCGGGTTCTCCAACCTTCTTCCCTTTCTTGGGTTTTTATTGGGGTTGTGTTTCTTGATTATCATCAACTTCATCATCATCATCATCTATTCCTGTTAGAGCATTTCCCATTCGAACTCGCAAGCGTTGCTATCTCAATCTTGTTTGTCAAGTTTAGTTTCCAAAACTATAAGTCTTGATTTCTAGTCTATCTACGGTTAAGTCTTGGATAAGGATAGATTGTGTAGTTGAGCTTTAGACTTCACGGCGTTCATCGATTGAAGACGAAGAACCATTAAGGCGATCTTGTGGAACTTCATCAACAAAAATTATGTGAAGACTTGAACTCATCTATCACTCAGAAAGTCTATTTCTACTCTATCTCCTTCTTGAGACAAAAGTCGTATAACGATATAATTTTCAGTTTATACATTTTTGATATTTCGAGCGAGTTTAACTCGCTTACATATTTATCGAAATATGTGTTGGTAAGCTTTTGCTTTAACCAAGTTCATCTTATGTTCTTGATGCAAGTCAAAAGATGGTCATGTGGAAATCGCCTTGTAACAGCTTACATGATTTGTGTGAGACAGTCATTTGATGTAGACTCGGAATGTTTTGTATTGATAATTCGATCACTTGAAAATTGGTTTGAAGCTAATAGTTTGTGTGAGACAGCTATTCCCGTCTTCCGAGAATGTTTCAATGATTGAAAATGGAGTTTAGAACGATTAACCATGATTGGATATAGCAAAGTGTGCGTACTTGTATATATGTTATCCATATCCGAAAACCATGGTATGCATACACGTATGCGTACTGCTTGGTTTGGTGAAAGTCCGGGAACCATGGTATGCATACCCGTATGCGTACAAATTGGTTTTGTGAAAGTCCGGGAACTTAAGTATGCATACCGGTATGCATACTGTCGTAAGTTTCAAGTTCCGGAATTTCAACTGAGGTTGGTGGTATGCGTACCGGTATGTATACTGGCGAACCAAAACTCAGTCCGGCTACTTAGGTATGCGTACCTGAGTAGGTTTAGTTCTAAAATCGGTTTATTCATGAACTAATACATTTATATTTTAAGGAATGCAATCTTTTGCAAACTGTGGCTATAATGTTCATGAATTGATTCAAGTGAATCAAAATCAATTTTGCTTCGATTGTGTCTTGTATACTTCTACGAGAATATAAAAAATTGAACAACTCCATAACTAGTTTCATTTGAGTCATTTGAACTAGTTGTGATTGAGATGAACAAGGTTGATAAGAAAGTATTCATATGGCTAACTTCGGTTAACTATTGTTGAACCAACCGTGTGCACATGTTTAGGTACGGTTACCCTTACATAAATGAAAGCACGTTTCTATTGTGTATAACAAGCTAAGTTCGATCTAACGGTTGAAAGATATTAGCTTGAATCTAATCAGGTTTTCATCTAACGGTGAATAATGAATGCTTTGTTACCAAGGTAACTTAGATTGCAAACCCTGATTTAAAGACTATTTAAAGGAGAACTCTAGCAACTGGGAAACCTAATCCCCACACCTCCTTTGTGATACTAGTTGCGACTAGAGTCGATTCTCCTTTAACCTTAGGTTTTTTTCCAAAACCCTGTAGGTTAACGACTTAAAGGCTTCATTGGGATTGTGAAGCCAGACCCAACTATTTATCTGTAGTTGCGTAATCTGATCTTGCTTTATTCTATCGTATTGAGTACTATCTTCTCTAAGATTTGATAGAGATTTGATCTCCGATAGGCAAGATAAAAAGTAGTCACAAACATCTTCGTCTCATCGTTTGTGATTCCACAATATCATGTTTCACTTCCATGCGATTAAGATTATTGTGAGGTGATTGATATTACTAGGCTTTTCTTCGGGAATATAAGTCCGGTGTATCAATTGGTTCCTGTTCACCTTGATTTATCAAAAGATTGAACAAAAACTCATAGGTATTTCTGTGGGAGACAGATTTATCTATTCAATAGACTTTTCTGTGTGAGACAGATTTGTTTATCAAGTCTTTGACTTTGGGTCGTAGCAACTCTTTGTTGTGGGTGATATCAGCTAAGGGAATCAAGTGCGTAGAGTCCTGCTGGGATTCAGAGGCGTAAGGAACGCGACTGTACCTTGATCAGTGTGAGATTGGTTAGGGCTCAACTACATTCTAGTCCGAAGTTAACTTGCAGTAGGATAGTGTCTGTAGCGGCTTAATACAGTGTGTTGTTCAAATATGGACTAGGTCCCGGGGTTTTTCTGCATTTGCGGTTTCCTCGTTAACAAAATTTCTGGTGTCTGTGTTATTTCTTTTCCGCATTATATTTGTTTATACAATTGAAATATCACAGGTTGTGCGTAAGTTCAATCAATTAGATAATCCAACCTTTGGTTGTTGATATAAATTGATTGACACTTGAACATTGGTCTTTGGTACTGTTCAAGTTATTTCTCAATATTCAATCGGGCTCGCAAATTCATATTTGTTTGATTACAGATTGAATTGAGAAATTGAGATACAACTCTTGGATATACGTTTCTTAAGATTGAGTCTGACTATCTAGTTGATTCTCTTGAAAGTATGTTGGAGTTTGTCCATACAGATTGCTAAACGAATTATTGGGTGTGGTTGTTATACCACAGGTTTTTCAATTACTTCTTCTTGTCTCTACTTCTAAAATTTCAGTTCCTCTACCTCCTGTTCCCAATTTTTTATTACCTCCTCCTCGAGGATCGGGGGTTTAGAAGTAGAAGGCGTTACCTCCATCTTCTTCCTCCTTTTAGCTGCAATGTTCCCTACACAAGTAAAAAAATTATAAGCCTAATACTTCGAACAACAAAGAAAAACGAACTATATGAAATATGGATTTGAAATACCAAAAATTTGTAAACAAATCAAAAGATTTGGCTAACCCGAAGTAACACAAATGAGCCGAACTATGTTTTAATCTTTTGATTATTATACACAGAGAGTGGTTCGGCTTATATGTACAAAATACTTTCAAGCCGATCCTACATATTCGGCTCAACACTAAAAGTATCGAATAAGCCAAACCTATACTTATGAATTGAAACACATATTCGGCGCATAATGAAATCATAGAATAAGCCGAACCCTACACTTGCACAATTTATGAATTTTAACAATACATATTCGGCTCAAAACTAATAGTATCGAATTAGCCGAATTTATACTTATGAATTGTAACACATATTCAGCGCATAATGAAATCATAGAATAAGCCGAACCTCTACACTTGCACAATTTATGAAATTCTAACAATACATATTCGGCTCAAAACTAATAGTATAGGATAAGCCGATCCTAAATACAGGGCTTCTGTGTAACTAAGTTCGGCTCAAAACGAATATGAACTGTAAAGACGACCTATTCAATTGCACTTTCAGAGTTCAGTTTCAAGAACAGTTCGGCGCAAATCTGGACATACTTTTAAGCCGAACCCTACACTGTAATCGCCGTAAAACCCTAATTTTTGACGTATTAAACCTATTATACCAATAAAAAAACATCAAATACGAGATGGATTTGTAGAACTTACTTTCTTATCCTCATTTCAAGAGTTGATTCTTCACTCGGTTGAATTTCCGGTTCGATTTCAGTTTCTACATCTTCATCTTCAATTGGTTCTTCAATTGATTTCTTAGAACGCGTTACCTTATTCTTTGTACGACGACCCATTAAATAGTTGAGTTTAATCGACGATCAAATTTTCACGAATCGACGATTATCAGTTTCACGGCTATGCGATGAAAAAAATAGTGAGGGTTCGGCAAAGGCAGAGGAGGAAGAAGAAGACTTGTTTTTGAAACTGATTTTAGGTTTTTGTATTAGGGGTAAGGATAAATTAGTAATTTAAAAGGTTTAAGGGCATACAGGTAATTGAACTACCCATAGGGTACCCCTTATAAGGTCACCCAAGATGGGACTATTGTTTTGTATGCCCTGAAATTTTTAGGTATGCCCTAAAACATGATTCTTTTAGATAGTATTCAAGTAGGGAAAAATCGCGTACAACTCTCCAAAACCCAAAATTAGGCAAGACATTGTCCAAGACAAGCCCAAAACACAACTCATTCTTTCCTTCTCGCGTAGGCCAATAAAGGCCTAACAACCAACAAAAACTATACCCAAGTTGGTTTTCTTGTTTTGCTCGTAACTTTTCCGTATGAGGTCGCAATGACTTCATTCTTTCTCCGTTGGACTCGTTTCTTCATTGTTTACAAGATAGTGGTGAATATTTCCGAGTTTGAACGAATTCCACCTGGTCTTTGATCCATGTTCACTTCCTTGTTCATATTAACACTTTAGAGTTTCTTTCAGATGATTTAGCCCAACTAAGACAAAAATAAAAACAAGAATACCACAATGTAATATACAAGAGAGATACAAATACTAGCATCAAATAAATACCAATAGATATTAGATTATGCATCTATCATGAAGTTTTGTTTGACAAATCTTACTTTGAGCTACTATGATTTTAATCCTAGAGGAAAATTTTTGGTCACAGAAAAGATTTTATGTCAATGACTCGATTTTAAGTCACAGTGGTACATTTTGATATTTTATCACGAGGCTTTATAACATGTCAAAATCAGATAATGAGGCAGATCTCGGTGCTCGTTACTAGAACTATGCATCGTGACGTTAAATCTACCATGAAGCTTCACTTGTCGGAAAAAACTACTTAGTGATCATTATTTTCCCCACGAACTAAAAATTATCTAATGGTGCTAATGCTGCATCGTAAGCCAAAATTCATGGTAGTGATATCTTCGGGATTAGCCACTTATACATGGAGAGCACAACGATGGCAAAGTTAAAAAAGGATATTTGATCAATATTCATGTATGCTGATTTAATTCGAAATATAATAAATATTGAATTTTTTTTTTCCTTGTTAATCTGGAGTAGTCAAATCCCTTCTTGTGAACGAAGTTGAATCCAGTGTAATGAGTGGTTGTATTTCTTGCATGATCCCCATCCGTGAGATATTTATTTAATTCAGGGCCCAACTATTTGCTTTTTTTTGTGGAGTTGTGCTTAACGGAATGTTTATTCAATTGGGAATTATTTTTGGTGCCCTTATTATTTGAAATCGAAAGTGTACATACAAGAATATCTATCTATCTATATGAATATATATATCAACAACCAATACTTGGTTACATGATAAGTTGCTATAATATAAGTTTCATGATGAAAAGACGAGGGTACCCAAATATACCTCAATCTAAAACTTTTCCACCTATAAGTCCTTTCTCCGAAAGTGATTGTCTATGGACTGAGTCGAGACAATACAACTAATCGGTTCATACTTCGTGTGATTGTCTATGGATACGAGATCGAGACAATACAACAACGAAGTATGTTTACTTGATAAAAGGTTCGGACTTAACCAACACAATAGGATTGCTATCAAGTAAATAGGAATTAACGTTTGTGTAATTTACTTTAAATTATAATAATAACAATTATAATTGCGAAAAATAAAAGTAAATGACACATCAAGATTTTGTTAACGAGGAAACCGCAAATGCAGAAAAACCCCGGGACCTTGTACAGAATTGAATACTCTCAGGATTAAGCCGCTATACAAAATCTAAACCAACTTCGTATAGTTGAGACCAGGCAACTAAACCTATAGTTCACCCAGTTCCGTCTGTATCCCTGCTCCTCCAACTTGCAATAAGTCACGCACTTGGAACAATTCCTTTGGTTCGTATTCCAAACAGTAAAGGAACAACAAATATGTTCAGTAACAACTCTTTTCAATCAAGTGATATGAGTTCGACAAAAGGCTCTTCCGTTTATCCCAATAAACTCCTTTGTCAGGTTCTTAGATCTATCCAATAACAACTACCTAAGTAATTGTCAAGATTTTGCAATCAATACTTTGAATCACAAAGAATTGTAATGATGCCGATATACTCAACTAATCAATCCAATCTATCACAAAGATAAACCGATTATAGTTGGATCCCTTTCCAGCCGAAACAAGTATTGTGCATACCAAAGATTATGAACCCAAAAAGTCTTCTTGTCTTCAAATCTTCTTTGATCTTCAATAAACACCTGCACACAATCAACTTGAATCTCTTGTGATCAATCATACACAGAACGGAGTCTGTTAACATTGGATTATCACAAGACGTCTTTAGATCTACAAACTGTCTAAAAATCCCCGTCGAAACTTCGATCTAGTTTGAGTGAATCTTATATCAGAAGAGAAGATTCTCAAGCATAAAAAACTAGGTGCAATAAAAGTTCAATAACCGTTAGTCAATCAAATCAATCGAAAACTAAAATAAACTGCAATTACCTAGTTTCCCACCAACGGTACTAATAGATCTTTTTAATCCCAAAGAAGTCTTTAAACCGAGCGGCCGTAAGAGATTTCTCCTAATTAGGGTAATTTCCTCTCCGATAGGCGGCTCTACCAGTAACAACACAACTGAGGTAGTTTTGCTGGCTCTGAGGATTAGTTTGCTAGAAATGCAAACTTCAATATTTATAGACAAGGAAGTTTGGACAAAAAGGAATTTCCAAAACCGAATATTCTCAAAGATATGCAATAAACACAAAATCGGTTTTCATAACTCCCGGAAATGCACTGTCCAAATATTGACCGAAATCCCAATAGAAAAATCTATAATCAGTAAATGCACATTACTAATTATTATTTTCTAAAGATATGCATTTAATTGCTGGAAATTAAATAGCATATAAAAACTAAGAAACCTTAATTAAAAGATTCTCAATTTATTTCGATCCTGGGATTCTCCTTTAACTATTAAGGAATATCTTTGAACAATTAATGATAAGAGTTACTGCACATGTTCAAAGTATGTCGACATCTTTACTTTGTAAGTCCTTTTTCATACTTACAATCTTGGAAACGATTTGCCACACTTCCAAACAAGTTTAGAATTGGTTCATCTGACTTCCAAAAACTATGTGATTGATTATCCTATCAAATCACCAATCATGGGTTTCACGGTTCTACCAAAACAAGTTCGGTTCTACCTCCATGTGAGTACTGTGAATAGTCACGCTAGTTACCAAAACTCGGTTGACTAGGTACTAGTATCGGTTCCCCACAACTTATGGTAACTACCTGTATTTGGTGCACATGTCCATAGGATCAGTTCCCTCAAAACTACAAACTTGTTGCACATGTTTATAGGATCGGTTCCCCTATCTACTAAAAACGTGTTTCACCTCTTACAAGGATCGATTCCCCTCTTGTAAATTTGTTGCACCTCTTACTAGGATCGGTTCCCCAATGGCTAGATAAAAGTTGTTATTTACAAGGCATCGATCATACCATCTTGAGTGATTACTTAAGATCGGTTTCACTAATAAAAGTCATACCAATACATAAGTCAGGCCTTGTGAATAGTTTTACCAAGATACATAAACAAGTTTATGAGAGGTTATACTAAACACACATATTGGTAATTCAAAATAGATTTGCAATGAATAACAATACCAATAAGCCTAGCGATTTCCCTTTCGATTCACAAAACAAGTTTATGAACTTACTTCCTTTAAACGAATGTAAAACATTGTTTCCTAGGATGAAATATTCACTCATACCCATATATAATCACAATAGCATTCATATGATCATGTCGATATCTTATATACAAAGTTTAATGGTTAAGCAATAAACCTCGTGTTGTATTCCTTAATACTATGTCTAACTAGAGAATTATGCACAGCTTCGCAGTTATAATTTCAATATGCACGACTTGAAAGATACGTTAGGGAATGAAACAGTTCAAGTCAAATATTACTAACCTCAAGAGGAAGGATGATGTTGTCGTTGTAGCTCCATACTTCTTCACATTCTTCAAGTCTTCATGTAATACTTGTAAGTCTCATATCCTAACACTTTTAAGCTAACCTATACGAAGTTGACTCTAGTATATAATCAAGCGACTCTTTAAATGAGTTTTGATTCACTAAAATATGACAACCAAACTTGACATACCAACGCTTGGTGGGTTCAACCGAGTTATGCTCTAACACATGTTTTCTACCAAATGGTACTAGTTCGAACGAAGTCGCAATCTCGATTTTTCTAAGTCCCTAGGGTTGGTAATCAATATCTTGGGTTGATAATGAGTTGGAACAACATGATCTTCCATTTCTTTATCGCCTTGAAGTTTTCTTGGATGATGAAATGATGAAAATCAGTTGCTTAATTAAGTAAAAAAATAAAAATTAACGTACAACAATTTGAAGATCGAAAACTACATCCTAAAGTTAATATTTGATAACCAAGAGGATTTATCAAGGGCTAGCAGTTCATGATGGTGTACCCGTTGCAGGATTGATACTAAGCTCAAAGGAAAAATTCCAGGTGTGTTACGCAAGTTGGGCATTGGGAAAACATTTGATAATATAACTGGTACTGTATAGGTAACATATTGAGGGGAGATGGCTTTGGAGTTAAGTGGATAAATTGGGTGAATTGGTCACTATCCACTCCCAATCATCTATACTTCTAAATGGAACTTTAACAACAAAATTCAAGCACTCAAAAGGCCTTAGGAAATAAGACTCAATGTCTCATTTCCTTTTCATTTTACTAGATGAAATCCTGACAAAGTTGCTCAAGAAAGCTGGGGATCTAAGCATAATTGCAGGATTTCAAGTGGGCAATGACATAAAGGTATCTCATATGCAATTTGTAGAAGATATCTTAAATTTTCTTAAATATAAGGGAGGAAGTTTATAAGAACTCATTGTTAATACTTGAAGTATATGAGGTGATCACATTCCTCAAAGTAAACCTTGAGAAGAGCATTATTATTAGTCTTGGCGCTGACCAAAAAATGCAATATTTGGACAGTATTCTCCATTGGGAGGTAGAGAAACATCATAGAAGTATCAGGGGATCCCACGAGGTCTATTGCTAGGAAATGTAATGTATGTGAGGTCATCATTGAAAAGTTCCATAAAATCTAGGTAAATGCAAAAGAAGGTTTCCAAACAAAGATGGATAGTGCTCATAAATGGTTCTCTGGTAAGACATATCTATGTGGAAAATATAATGATAAAGGTCAAATGAGATTTTTTTTAGGGTACTACGTCAGAGAAGAGGAAAATATGTTGGGTAGCTTGGGATAAGTTTTGCAAACCCAAGGAATCAAGTGGATTGGCTATCAAAAATCAAAAATACACATACAATGCTTCATTAGAAAAATGGAATTGGAGGTACTCAATTGAGAAAACATCAATGTGGAGAAGCATTGTGCAACATAGATCAAATGAAGTTGTACTATTTCTAAAGAAGTATAAGCTTCCACGGGGTAGTAGGGGTGCACAAAACTGACTCAACCCACCAACCCAACCCACACCCGCCTGAAATTACCCACACCCGACCCAACCCGCCTATGAGTGGGTCGACTATGGGTCACAGCATCAAAACCCATCGTATGGTGGGTCGACTGTGGGTGACAGCTTCCCTCATCCGACCCAACCCACCCACCCACCTGAATATTTCTAAGTTAATTCTAACCCTTAGATTACTTATCCTAGATGAACCACATCCGTTGAAGTAATGATATATAATTCCCTAACCCTAATCATCGCTAACTTCTCTTCAGTTCCCTTCAGTGGCAGCCTCTTCTCTCCCTCTCAGACTCAGTTTTTTTTTTTTACTTTCTCTTCGCTTTGTAAATTAAATCACGGCATCACCAGAAGGTAAAAGCTATTAAATCTGATTTGTAAGAGTCTTAGTTATTTGTATACATGTAAGTTTAACAGTAAGACTATAAGTCTGTAACTGTAATGTAATGTTCATTGTATTTTATGGTGGGTAACCCCCCACCCACCCGATCCAATCCACCGTAATATGGGTCGGGTGAAAACCGACCCATTATAATGTTGGGTTGGTTGCGGGTGACAACTTTTGTTACCCGCCATCAGTGGGTTGGGTGGTGGATGAGGCCAAAACCGACCCAATCCAACCCATGTGCAGCCTTACGGGGGAGAGAGTACTTGAAGGAAATAAAAAAAAACGTGGACAGTCTACCTTCTTCTAGTATGAAAAATGGCTTGTAAGTAGACCTTTGTATCTCTTTCACCAATTTTTTTTTGAACTAGCTGATAACAAGTATTCAAGAAATGTCGGACTTAGTTAAAAACAGAAAATAGAATACATACATAACCTTGAAAAGATATCAAATACGGAGAAAATAGATTAAATAAATAATCTTCTTCTTGTTCTAGGAGATTCATTCTTAATTGGTTGATGAGGAAGACTCCATTCGAGGTTCTATTCCCAACTGGTTTTTAGTAACCCCTTTTAGGGATCTAATTATAAATTGAGAAGAAATATTAGAGTGTAATTAGATTTCGGTATATAGTTAGGGAGAGGCCATGGGCCTTTGTTGGCTCTTACTTTTTTTTTTTTTGCAATAAGATTTAAATCATTTTCCTTCAAAGAAGAAAAAAAAACATTCTGAAGCTGCTGATAATGTTTTGTACCATAAAATAATAGAATTACACATCCAGTTCAATATTATATTAAAATGAATTATGGAATCATTACATATGTTAATAGTCAATTGTATGCAAACTCTTAAAAATTCCCATGTATAAACTACAAATGACAAAAGGAGATAATAACATACTTAAAAAGTTACATCTCTTTAACATGGATAATTGCACTATCTAAGAAGAAGAAGAAATAAAACACCTAATAAACAATTTACCATAATTTTTTTTTACATACATATATTAACTAAACAAAGTAAAAAGAGAAAACGTAGACTTGAAAGCTATCAAACATTTGTTTGCATACTAAGCGACAATGTTCATACCTATACATTTGGATCAAAAATACGAAAAATATCCCAAAGAATAAGTTACGTGTTTCAACACAAAATGGTGGTAAGTATATTTCTCTGTGGGGAACATACATATTAGTTAATTTAGAGAAACAATATGGTTTGAAATGACAATAAGAGTTACTATTACAAAGTTCACCATAAGTGTCTTACCCTTCCTTATATATTCTTTGTCATACAGTATCAAGCAAGGCTCATTAGGGGCATAATGAGCTATCTTTACATGTAACAAGTAGAACAATCCTTGGTCACAATATACTAAAACGTATCGAGTACTGAGACTGAATTTTGGTTGGATGAAATAGTAATGATGGACTTGTTGTTGAACAAAGAACCCAAGAGGCTCGACCTGTTAGAATCCTATAACGCATTGACGCTACAGTTGGCATGATGTTGATACCATTCAACACATTGGAAACACAACAAATATATATTTTCATCCAAAATAATGATGGACTTGTTGTTGATCTCATTTCCAGATATGCAGTTCAATTCAATTTTGCAAGGCTGCCATGTACATACTCGGCGTATTTTTGAAGAAAAAAAAGTTTCAACAAGAAAGTATAAATGCTTGTATTATTTGATATTGAATCTTATATGTGGAAAAGACGTTCTAAATCGGAAAACAAGAAGAAGTTTCAAACACATCTTGGCTGTTGGAATGTTTGCTTTGGCAGAAAGGAAACTATTATTTCAATAACAACGTTTCAAACTATTTTTTTAAAGCATAAATTAGACCGGTGAGAGTTTGATCTTTTGGTTTTCTGTTTTAATACATTATATATTTTCATCAGCGAATTGCAATAATTTATTATAATATAGGAAATTGATGGAAATTAACAATTAAATTAGCAAATCTATACATACTTACAAAGCTGATGCTAGCTACAAATTAGGTAGTAAACTATAATTGAAACATCTGAGAAATTAAAATAAAAGTAAATCAAAACTAACAAAATACTTGAACAATTGAAATTTTACCTTGTGGAAATTCGCGTAATCACTAGGAAGGGTTTGCACATCTCTTCTTCGAGGGTCAAAGACACTATAAATCTAAGAATAGTGGCATTGATATCAATGCGTTAGTGTTATTTTCTTATTTTTTTTCTTCTTGACATTACTCTTATTATACACAATAATGACAGTCTTCTTAATATTGGTTCCAAGATACATGAAAGCTTCAATGTACAAGGATTTGAAGTGAATGATTAACTTGACTCATAAAAAACTTTATTTTAAATTGTTGTTGGGGGATTACTTATTGCAAGAGATAAACAATGCATGGTTGTGTACATATCAAAAGACATTAATTCTGAAATCCTCATTCAAGTATCAGTTAATCAAGAAAACATATTAAGATGTTGATGCATCAGAAAAAAGTGAGAATAAATTATTTGACTCGAAGTGATTTTTAGCCACAACACCAGCAAATCGCATTGAGAAAGAACAAACCCAAATATAACTTAATGGACTTCACTGAAAAACAAGCACATACTTAAGTATCTCTCAAAACCTCGATAGGATTTGGTGAAAGAATGTCAAGTACATCAGAATGTTTTCAATCCAATGTCTGAAGCTTGACCTGAAAACCAAATCAACAAAAATCAGCAAAAAAAAAAAAAAAAAAACACCGATAAACCAACGAGAATTTGATTTTTCTTGTATGAAAAAACTGACCTTTAAAGCATTAACAAATCCAGCATAATTAATCTTCCGCACTCGAAGCTACGAAATTATCAAATAATAAGGAAAACCATAGACACCCAAGGAAAAGCTTATCTTTAAAAAAAGAGAGGCTTGATTCGAACAAAAAACATTGTATGTTAGTATACATTTATTGTGGTAATCAATAGTTTGAAGGCGGATTTCATATGATCTTCAAAAATGTCTTATTTATTTGTGTGTGTCTGAGAGATTCGATCATAGGGATGATGTATTGTGTGTTTAATATTTCATCATTAAAAGTGAGAGGGTACCAAGTACACTAATTTTTTTTTGTTCCTCAACATGTATGGGAAAACCCCTAATACAATCATAAGTAGGTCAGCAGTAAAGACCCTTGAACAAGATTGTATATATAGTTTATCTCTTTCCGTTTCATACTCAATATGTATAGACCAAAGGTGTTAGAGCATCGGTTATTCGAACTCACAAGTTTTGATATCTCAATCTTGTTTTCAATACTAAATGTATAAACCTATATCTTGATTGCTAGTCTACGGAAGTCAAGTATCATACTAGGATTAGAGCATGGTAGTTGAGTATCAGAAATCACTGAATACCTTTGAAGATTAAAGACAGAACGACAACAAAGACATCAACAAGGACTTCACCAACAAAGGTTTGTGGAGACTGATATCATTCCACCTTTATAATCTATCAAAACAATTGCTACTCTATGAAACATTTCCTATGATGGTAAATATACATTTATGCATGCGCTCGAGGATATTTGAGCATAAGGTTTTAGTGAGAATGATCTTTATCTTTCGAAAGGTCCTCATGTCGTAGTGAAGAAAATACGAATACAATGAGCCAAGAATCACTCAATTCCGAGTAATAATGAAGAAGTTACGAGTGATTTACTAAAACATACAAGTGTCTCTGAAGGCAGTTCGTGAATAGGGAACAATTCACGAAGTTTCACCAACGGTTGACAGCCTAAACCACAAAAACATTTAGTCAAGTTTTTTATGTTACCTCTTCTAAGGCAAGATGGTTATTCTTTTACACACAATCTATTGCCATATTAAAGTGTGTGATGTTTTATACTCCTTCCTAAGTTAAATTGTAATTTATCTTATTTTATTAAGAGATAATTACAAAATTATAATTTATTATATTGAATTGTTTACGCTAGAGTTGTAATTTAGAAAAGATTCTCAAAATAAGGAGAGTCTTGAAAAATATAAATAGCTCACGAACTTGATTAGGATTCTAGCTATCTTTCTTTGGCCATTCACTATAAATAGAAGATTCATGTTAGCCACATAAACCATCTCTTGGAAAATTCATGGGTGCTGCATAAGGTTGTTCTCCACAATTTATGTTCTTCAAGAACAAGAATGTGACAATAAAGACTTTGCTTGGGGATCGCAAAGCACATGTTGGTACTAATCTTCTTAGATAATTACGCAACTTGTATCCAGTTGAGTTCAGTAATCCTTGTCTATTCTAAGGTCCTTCTCTTCTGATATAAGATAAGTTCATTCAAGGATTGTTGATCATAAACCTTAGATTTGATGGATTTGAATCTAAGATTGTATACCAACACAAGTTGGTCGAAAACTAGATTACAAAGAAAACTTCATATAAGGTATCCAATAATTTCCTTCAGAAGTTTTACAAGGAATCTTTAGATTTATTCTAGTTTTTCTTTTTATAGAGTAGATTAGATATCTCTATAGGTTTTGAAGAGTATAACCCTAATTTTACAAGTTTGTTTAATTTTGATATATAATTTTTACCTGGTAGTTGTTCGAAACAAACAAAAGATTTCAAAAAACTTGATTCACATCTAAAATAAAACCTAACCGGTGTAAAGTCTTCACTAAGGTTGAATAAACCCTTAGGTTGTAACAGACGTCAGCTAAGAAATCGGGTGCGTGGAGTCTTGCGAGATTCAAGAGACGTAAGGAATACCACTGCAACTTAATTGCTTGGAGGGTTAATCGGGTCTCAATTACATTCCAGTCCGAATTATGTTAGTAGGCTAATGTATGTAGCGGTTTAAAACAATTTGGTTTTCAAAGCTGGACGAGGTCCCGAAGTTTTTCTGCATATTGTATTTTTCCTCGTTAATTAAATTATCCGTGTCTTCCTTTACTTTTACTTCCGCGTTATAATCGTGTGTTATAATTAAAGTAAAATCAATTGATTCGATAATCAACCTAGACAAATTTATCTCAAACTGTATATTTCCTTCAAGACTTTTTTTTTTTTTTGTAAATTCCTATCTTGAAACATAGATTTTAAGACTTGGTCTTGTTAGAATTTAGTCCATGTACAATTCTAGTACGTAATAGGTTTAACTTGTTAAATAATCTTGTATAAAGTTTCATAACTATACAGGTTGTATAGGGAACTCGTTTTAGAATTCAGTTACAAGATCTCAATTGTTGATCTATACTACTGATTGTAATAGGTTTGTCTTATAGGTTCACAAACGAAAAAAATTGGTTGTTGATAAGTGCATATATAATTTACTATATTTTTTGTTAGAGCATTGCTCGGTTGAACCCACCAAACGTTGATATGTCAAGTTTGTTTGTCATATTTTAGCTCCAAAACTCGAGGATACGTGATTAGATTACTAGAGTCAATTTCGTTAGGTTAATTTATCCAGTTTAGAAATATTGAACAAACTCGTGTTATTCTGAAGAACTTGAAGACGTATCGACATCAATGAACACATCATCCTTCTATTTGAGGTTAGTAGTAATACAAACTTGACTTGTTTCCATCTCTATTTGTGTTACTTTAAAGTCGTTTATACTGAAAACATATCATATGGAGTTATGTATATAAACAACTATAATAGTGATGACTTGATTATTTTAATATGATTAAAATTTCAAAGAAGAATATACAAGTTGTGTTACAACTTTGGTATATTGGAATAGGAAGTAGAACGCTTATCTTTTGAACTTCGTATATGTGAAATAACATTATCTTTGTAATTCACTACTAGATTGTATGTTGAACTTAGGGTCGATTAAATGCCTAGAATACTATGTTTAACTACATGAGTTTAAGGAAGTAGACTTGCGAAACTCGTTTTGCAGTTGAAAGGAATCCCAGGGATCTTTTGCTGGACCGGTTCCTATTGGGAATCTATAGTAGGACCGATCCCTACCTTGGGGATCTCTTGCAGAACGGGTCCCTAATGGCAAGTGTATTTCCGATTTCTTTATATACTTTAGGGTTTACAAATATTTCGGAATATGAGTTGCTATTTAAGAAAGTTCACAATGTCGACATAGTATTTGAACATGTGATGAAATCTTATTTATTTATTGTTCAAATATATTCCTTGATACTCAAGGTGAGATCCCGAACCGAAATATTTGGGAATATTTTATTTAGATTTTCGAATTTATGTGTCTTTAGTTTCCCAGTAATTAAAGAACACCAAATTGGGGGATACATAAATTAATTAGGGGATATTTTTACTGTAGCTGCCGGCATGGTTTTCCAATGATGCCGACATGATCGATGGATTTCCGGCATTGAAAAACCATGCCGACAGCTACAGTGAAATATCCCCCAATTAGTTTATGTATCCCCCAATTAACTGTTCTAATTAAAGCATATCTCTGGAGAATAAATTAGTGAATTATACTTGTATGCTAGCTATTATTGAGTTGTTATCCATGAGATATTTTGGTATATTAGTTGGATATTAGCTGGAATTAAATAAAACCGAGAATTGATATTTATTGCATATCTTTTGATATTTTCGATTATGAAAATTCCCTGGTATCCAAACTAACTTGGTCTATAAACATTGACGTTTGTTCTTTTTACAAATTTATCCCAGAACGCACACACTTCATTTTGTAGTCACCATGCAAATATCGCAGGGCCGGTCCAGAGTATTTTTTTCCCCAAAGCAAATCCAAACAATGTTGCCCCCCCTAAAAGAAATATGATCAACAAATATACCGAAATATTTGTTGTGTGTTTTTTAGTCTTCAAGTACCTGCCATATGTTGTGTGTTTCTGGCGCAGGAATTTCAGGTATGGTTTGAATGTTAGACTTTATCAATGTAGTTGGAAAGTTATCGAATAGCGAGAAAGGATATTCTATGTGAACATGTTGTTAACGGAATCAATATTTCTGTCCGAAATTCCGGAAAAAAAGAGGAGTAAATCCCAGAAAAATAGAATGAATTTATATCGCATTCCAATATAAATGACATATAAAAACAACACTAACAAAGCATTAATTAGATTGAATTAAAACCCTAAAGCTTACCTTGAGAGACGGAGAGAAATCAAAATCAAAAACATTTAGAAATCCTAGTAACACCAAGTGAAGTCGATTTCCAATCGATTGGAAAATTACTTCCTCAATCTTTATATTCATCCCAATTATTTTCTCAGCTAGCAGCTAAATACTACAGAGTACTCCTACTTTGTTGCCCGCAAGTGGAGCTTTCCCTGCTTCCCCTTCAGGACCGACCCTGAATATCGATTAGTAGTATATTCGTAATACTCACCTTGGAGAGAAGAGTAACCTAATTAGGTGAATGATACTACCAAGGATTAGTGGCTTAGGACAACATATACCTTTTTTTTTTATAAACTACATACATGTCTTAATAAGTTTGAGCTAAGATGTAAACATGAGAATGCATTTGATTAAAGATAATGTGATAGACTAAACAAAATGTTTGAAGCTTATGAATTAGAGCAATCTCGATCGGCTACTGACCCGGACAAGTCCCTAATCTCTTTTGGTAATGCGATCATCTTGATTTCCTCTGGCCAAGATTGTTTAAGAAACACGATACACGATGCAAAGGACTTGGTATTAAGAAATTAATCTTTTTCTTCGTATTATTTGGCTTTGACTCGAGATTGACCAGCGTTTGATCAACTTCTTTTCCCCTCCTCGTATCCACTATTTCCCTCCACAGGACTCCAAATCTTTTATCTAAAATCTTTTCCGGGCCTACTCTTTCGTTAAGAAAAGTGAGAAAATTAACGGAGAATAGTCTGATTGGCCAGAGGTTGAACTCTCGTATAGATCGGAGGTTCGAGTTGTGCGCTGATTATATAGATCAAAAAGAAAAAAAGGATTGTCAAACTCCCATTTATTCCCCCTCTATTATTCCCCTCTTCTTCTTGCGAAATTCAAACTTAAAGATTCTAAACAAAAAAATTGTTAGGGTTATTCGGGTTCTCACAACTCATTATTCGTTTTTTAGGTATCAATCTTCACCCCCTGACAGATTCTAAATCAGGTTAGTCCTAGCTCGAATCTCAATATTGGTTCTGTTTACATCATTTGGTCATCGGAAAGATTCTTTCGTGTTTTTTTCTTTTTCTTAACTGTTTGGTACATTTCTGGCGTTTTTTTTACTGGGTTTTAGGTTCTTGTTTACTGATTCCTCTCTAAACTGGTAGAATTTTTCTGGGTTTCTTATGGTTTCTGTAATTACATAGTTTGAGTGAAAGAATCAACAAGGATGATGAAACCCTAATTGAATTTGATCCCGTGATTGATTAGATTTAAGAAGGTAATGAAGTACAAATTTTGAGAATTAGGAATCTTTTGATATAGAATTTGAATCATTTGTTGTTCTGCATTCTGTTATTTCTCTGAAAAGGATAAGATTGCCTTTTGGTTTTCCTTGTCTTTCTCTTTTAGGGCATCTTTTTTTGATCTTCAAGTTGAGGATTTTGCAGTTCTGAGGGATTTGGCTCCATTTTTATCTACATTTTGAGGCCTTGGGAATTGTGTTTTTCTTGATCGTAAGATGCCTACACTTGTTCTAGGATATGAGTATCTTTGCTTCTTAGTTCAATCCTGTATGGGTTCTGTATATTTCATTGACATAGATTTTCGTCGTGTTCATAACCATTTGAAAGATGGGATAAAATCTGTCTTGGTGTTCATAACCTTGAAGAAATGAATAGTCTGAGATAGTCAAAATTGTTATGCAACTTATGTATAATGATTTTTTGATAGTACTTTTGTTTTCTTTCACCAATTTGCTAATATTTTTCAATATCTGATGTACCAGAGACGACAGAACAAGAATGCGGCGTAGTAGGAGAGTAGAATCCTCTAGTAATGCTGCTAAACGTAAAACTCATGCTGAAAAGCTGGTTAAAGAAATTACTAGGAAGGCATCGGAAGAATCTCTAGTTCAGCCAACCTCAGATAGTGATTCCTCAGATAGTGATTGCAGATACAGTTTAGAAAAGAAAGAGAAAGCAGCTAAGGAGATAGTTAAAGAATCTGTACGGGTTAATTCGGATGAAAAGAAGAGAACGTTGGATGCAGCATTAGGTAAGTCGGGGTCTGTGGAAGATCACCCTTTGCTGAAAAAGTGCAAGTCTGAGCAATGTTTGAAACCAACATTAGTGGTTGGGCCTACTGCCACCCCTTGATGCAAGTAGAACTCCAGGATCATTCTATAGTAATCAAAGTACTTCTGAGAAGCAGGAACGTAGTGGAAGTTCAGGAAAGCGATGTCGTTGTAGATGGGATTCACAGTCTGAAGGAAAAGGGGTTGGAAATGAAGGTGATAGGGGTAGCAAAAGGAGGAAAACTAAGAGGACCAACAATGGTTCCCTACTTAAAAACTCGGTCCACCTAAATTGTCTGACTTCGTTAAAGTACCTGTTTTCATTGCTGATCTTCAACGGCAGGAGTTGAATGAAAGACTTTCAGTTTTTAGCGGTAAGCTATGCGTAGAAGATCTCCATGATAATTGGCCAGAGGAAGAATGGTCTCCTTTTCCCCCACCACTGGATGATAACTTAGGCTTCGGAATGAACTCAAGGGATGTCAGATTACGTGAAAAACTTATTCAAGAACGACAAGCTATAACATCAAGGTTGATCCAGAAGAACCCCGCCTTCAAAAGTCCCACTCCTGAACCGAAGCCTGCAGTGTTTTTTAAGAAACTTTACTTACCAGTCAGGGAATATCCACGGTATAACTTTTTCGGTCTTATAATTGGTCCACGGGAAATACCCAAAAGCGAATGGAGAAAGAAACTGGATCTAAGATCATGTTTAAAGGTAAAGCTTCAGGAAATGATAGACAAAAAATGGTCGTTTGTTCTGGCAATGAAGATTTGCATGTCTTGGTCCAGGCAGATAACCAGAAATCAGTAGATGAAGCTGTTTCAAAAGTCGAGAAGCTACTCATTCCCATTGATGAAAGACTGAATGATCACAAACATGCCCAGTTACAGGAACTTTTCAATATACGCAAGTTTGTAGTGAAGAGGGGCACAAGAGTTGTGTTTGCCCTTGGAGGTCAACTTTTAATAGCTCTAGCAGCAGATGTCGTAGAAACCATGTATCTTTCACTTGCCCTTTCATGGCACCAACTCTATAACAGTGATCGCAAGAATGTGTCACCATTTTACTGGTGTTGTTCTCAGTCCAGTATTGTGTGAACCCCATCAACTGCTGAGAGTAAATTCCATAAAGAAGTTGATGAGAGAAACGTATTTGTGAGTCATCTACCCTCAACCATGGATAACAATCGATTGATGGAGCTATTTTCTCCTTTTGTTACGCTCGTCGAAGCGAAGGTGATCAAGGACTGAAAGTCTGAAACCCGGGTTTCTATGAAGGTTATGGTTTTGTTAGGTATGCCACTCCTGTAAGTGCTGCTGCAGGTGTAGCAGACTAGCAAACATGAATGGTACCTTAATGATGGAAAAACATTGACTGTGAAGCTATCTCGAGATGTACATGTAGCAAGATCACCCCCTTAGCATTCCCCGCGAACACAACAGTGGTCCTGAACAATATCACGAGTCCGACAGCTTGCCCATGCCCACTAGGATCGATGTTGTCCTCTCGTCGAATTCCCATTCTTAAGTGTCATGCCATTATCTATCTTCCCTGGCCAAGATGATTCTTCTTCAGGTAAAGTTGCCTTCATCTCAAGGATCATCATCATATCATTTCCTAAGTTCATCACCCAGTTGTGTGGTTCCATGGTAGTCCAGGCTGAATCTCCCTGTCACAAATTTCAGTACACCAACAAGCAATCAATCTCCACAACTTTATCTTACTCCCCTACTTGGCAGCAGACTGACACCTCTTTCTTACTAATTAGCCATTGTCCAAAAGGTATATATAGCTTCTAAATCTGAGAATGGATTATATGTCAGGAAGTGAAGTTGGAAAGTCAGTTACATAAAGACACGGAAACTTACATTTGCCCTTTTCTGCAGGACCTGCATCTGGTATTGGTTTAGTGTCTGGGAGCTGAAACCTATGTGGTTCTTGTATAGGAAAGATGTAAATATGCACTTTTGCTGAAAACATAGCCAACTTTTCGGCCATTATAAACTAAGTTTTGTTAAGAAATTGATATTGATTTTGATAAATTGTTTCTCTGATAAATTCAAATTTGTCAACCTACTCTATATTTATGTCATATACTTTTGAAGACTTGATGGTGTTGGGATCCTAGTCCCACATGGTTAGATGGGGCTTAATTGGGTAGTTTATAAGTCAATGGGATCTCTCATCTAGTCCTAACATTTGGTGGTGGTTGGCTCTACTACCAAATGTTAGGGTACCGATCCCAACTCGTCATAAGCCATGGGTAGAACTCAACTCGAAAACCGGTTGACTAGATGAGGGATCCCATTGACTTATAAACTATCCAATTCAGCCCCATCTACCGATGTGGGATTAAGGTCCCAACATCCCGCCACGCTTCCAGACCCAACGTCCTCGTTGGCCCACTCTATCGACACTGACCATGCGGTAGCCCTTTCCCTTATGGCGGCTCCACTCGACTACCAGTATTCAATGCGGGTGACAGCTACGCCCATACATAGGTGCCCCAACACTTTAATCTAGCCTATAGGTCACCCCTTCCGTGGAGCAGGCATGGGTCGTGGTGGTTGGCTCTGATACCAAATATTAGGGTACCGACCCCAACTCGTTATTATAAGCCCATGGGTAGAACTCAACTTGAAAACCGGTTGACTAGATGAGGGATCCCATTGACTTATGAACTACCCAATTAAGCCCCATCTAGGGGTGAGCATTTTATCCGTAATCCGCGGATTTAACCGGGACCAACCATATTTTTGCGGATGGATGCCCGGACCGTTTGCTAATGGGTTGGATGCGGATGAGATTTTTGAAATCCAACGGATTACAGATTGGGTCCGGATCCAACCTTGAAAATCCGTTTGACATCCAAACCCTTCAATTATGGGCACTTATATAGTTTCTAGAAAATATATAAATAGTTTTGGAATTTTTAAGGTATTTGCTTGGAGTGTTGTCCATGACACTTCTATATTATATAGATATATAAAATGTGTAGATTCTATAAGAAGTCATCTATATTGACTTCATTTTTTCATTATAAATTTTAACTACCACAAATCCATTGGATTATCCACATCAAATCCGTTCATCCGTGCATCCATTGGATGCAAATCCGTTGGATGTTGGATTGGATGCAGATGCCAAATTTGAAATCCGTAGGGAATTGGATTGGATGCTGATGGGGTAAAAACCGGTCCATACCGGCCCATGCTCACCTCTAGCCCCATCTACCAATGTGGGACTAAGGTCCCAAAAGATGGATAGTAAATGAAGAGAATGCAAAAGATAAGAATATTTTCTGGTGAACAAATTCTGTCCAGTTAAAGCATCTTTTGATTCCTCGACCACAAAACTTTACTAAATATCAAGGTTTTCCCCCCTTTTTTTTTTTTGAATTAAACTCTTACATTATTGCTCCTAGCTTTTCCTATTTACTTGTGATGTCAAAACTTTTCTAATTATGATTAGAAGTGTTTCTTAGATAGTACCTAAGTAAGGCAAAATCCCGTGTCAAAAGCTCGCCAAAACCCAAAACTAGGACAAAAGCTTGTTCGAGATAAGAACAAAATGCAACTCCTTTTCCTTCAACAAAAACCATATCCAAGTTGGTTTCATTTTTTTTGCTCATAACTTCTCCTTTTGAGGTTGGAATGACTTAATTCTTTCTTATGGATTCGTCTCTTCCTTGTTTACAAGGTACTGGTAAATACTTTTGATTTGAATAAATTCCACCTGTTATTTGATCCATCTTCACTTGTTCATTTTAACACTCTATAGTTTTTTTTGGATGAATCAACCCAACTAGAAGAAAAAAAACAAAAACAATAATAATATAAGGTAATATACATACAAATACCAGCATAGAATCGATACCAATAGATAGTGAATTATGCTTTTATCAGATACGAAATCGCATTAAATACCAATCATGTAAATGTAGGAATGATGTCCAAATCTTATCTCATTAAACGAAGTTTCTATGTCGGTACTGATTTGGAAGACGATACTGATTTTGGGTCATAAACCTTGATTTTGGATCATAATATCCGATTTTTTATTGAAACAATAAGTTTTGTGTGATAAAGTCTTACTTTGAGTCACTATGAGTTAGAGCCTAAACGAATACTTTGGTCACATGCAAGATTTAGGTCAATGACTCTGATTTTGAGTCGCAGTAGTACATTTAGATTTACTAATCATATTTCGACATAGGTAGATATTTTATCATGAGGCTTTATGAGAAGCCAAAATCACTAGAACTATGCATCGTAACGTTAAATCTACCATAAAACTTAACTTGTTGGTAAAAACTACTTAGTGATCCATTATTTTCATCACGAACTAATAATTGTCTTATGGTACTAAAGCTACATTATAATCCAAAATTCATAGTAAAGATATCTTCGGGATTAGCTATGTGTACGTGGAGAGCACAACTGATGAGGACAAAGTTAGAAAAGTATATTCGATTAATATTCGTGTATGTTAGGTTTAATTTAATTCTGATAGAATAAAAATTATTAAAATGTTTTTTTTATCTTGTTTAGTTAAATCCTATTCTTTAGGATTGAAGTTGAATCTAGTGTAACGAGTGTTTAATACTTTATGTATTTCCTGCTGGATCCCGTTAGTGTTCCCAAATAGTAAAGAGTTATTAAATGGGGAATTCTTTTTTATAGCCTAATTATTTGCTTTTTGAATTGAAAACACGCGAACAAAAATATTTATCTGTCTAAATATCTATCAAAAACCCACACTTACATGATAAATTTATTGCAATATATCATTTTAATCAATAATGAAATAAATTTCAAGTTTTGCACCAAACTATGTACTGGTTCGAACAGATTCGAGATATCGATTTTTCAAAGTCCCTGGGGTTGGTAATCAATATCTTGAATTCATATTGAGTGGGATCAACGTGATCTTCCATATCTTTATCGTCTTGAAGTTTGCTTGGCTAAAGAAATGATGAAAATCATTTGCTTAAGTAAAAAAATGAAGTTTGCTTGGATGGAGAAATGATGAAAATCATTTGTCATCCCAAAGTTAGTATCTTATCGCAGGGGGGATTTATCAAGGGCCAGCAGATTCATGATGATGTACTCATTGCAGGATTGATGCTGGGCTCAAAAATCTTAGGTGTGTTATGCAAGTTGGACATTGAGAAGGCATTCAACAATATTCACGGGAAATGCATATCATATTGGAGGGAGCTGGTTTTGGAGATAAGTGGAGAAATTAGGTGAATTGGTCACTTTTCATTGCCCAATCATTTATATTTGTGAATGAAACTTTAAATAACAAAATTCAAGCACTACAAAGGTCATAAGTAAAGATACTCAATGTCTCCTTTCCTTTTCATCATAGTAGTTGATATTCTGATCAAGTTTCTCAAGAAAGATGAGGATCTAAACATGATTGTAGTATTTAAAGTAGGCAATGATGACATAAAGGTATCTCATATATATGCAATTTTCAGGCGATTACTCTGATTTTCTTGGATGCAAAGGAGCAGGTTGTTATGAACTTGTCGTTAATACTTGAATACATGAGGCAATAACATGGCCTCAAAGTAAACCCGGAGAAGAGCATCATTATTAGTGGAGAAATTAGGAGGAAATGATACTAATAAAAAGTATACTTCTTGTTCTGGGAAACCCACTCTGAGATGGTTGATGAGGAAGACTACATTCTTCCCCCACTTTATCTCAGATATCAGTCAAATAAATCTATGAATGTTTGATCTGTCAGCAACTCAACGAAGCTCATTTTCCTTATGAAGGCATTTGGGTCAAGTTTGTTTCACCAAAATTTAAAATCCTTTTGTGGTTTGTATGGCATAATGACATTTTTACAATGGAAAACTTGACTAGAGGGGTCTATGATATTAAGTGACGTTGTGTAGCATGTGCAACTCGATCGGTTCAATAGGATATGAACCATTTGTTGCTTCACTGTAGCATCAGAAGAGATTTTGAGCCATTTTATACCTCATTTTGGTATCCACTGGAGTTACAAGATAGCAGTTAAAAAGCATATGAATATAAGTAAGTTAAGATAGAGAAGAATATTTGGTCACTCTTATCGGCAACAAATTTTTGGGCTTTATGGTTAGAAAGGAACCTGAGGGTAATGTCGAGAAAGAGTCATAAAGACAATCATGAAATGATCAATGAAGTGAAAGGTACTCTCATACCAACGAGTTTTTATTCCCGACTAGTTTTCAATAATCACTTTTAGGGATATCATTACAAATTGAGAAGAACTGTTAGTGGCTTAGGGCGTAATTAGATATAGGTAATTTTTTGGGCAGACAGCTTGGGCCTTTTCCATTTCTTTTAACTATTTTCTTTTTTTTATTTACAATAAGATTTTTAACACATTTTCCTTTAACGAAGAAAAAAAAATCTGAAGTTGTTGATAATGTTTTGTACCATAAAATAAAAAACCACCCATCCAATTTAAAATTATATTGAAATGAATAAAGCAATCATTACATATGTTAATAGTCAATTGTATGCCAATACTTCTCATGCATATACTACACACAACAAAAACAGATAGTACCACACTTAAAAAATATATTATAGGTAGGAAAAAAGAGAGTTGCTGATTGTGTTACTGATTAGGTCAAAGTGTAGAAGTTACTGATTGTGTTATTAATATTCCTTCATTTTTTAACCAATCCCATCGGGTATCATCTGTAGAAGCTACAAAAATTACTGGTATAAATATTTTGTATCTTATCAATGAAACTATCGCTTCTGCAGTAACGTATAGATTGTTAAACAAATCATTATCCAAGAAATATCAAAAAGAAGTGTATTCTCAATCTTATGATGAATTAATGAAATTTGAGAAACAAAATATATTGGTTTTTGATTTAAGTGGTGAATTTTAAGTGTTGCAGTTGTGAAGATTGAAGCAGACCGGAATTTTTTTGATGTGATTGTTGTAGGAGGAGATGTTCATCCTCCTTTCAGTGATGAACATCTCTGAAATTTTTTGATGTGATTGGTGTGGAATTTTCATTGGAAGTAGTTAATTATTGCATTGAAAAGTTCCTAAAAAAGCATCTCCAATCAATTTTTATTAGTCAATTTAAAAAAGAGCATCATGTTAAGTTTATTTGCATGAGTAAGTATGAAAATGATGAAAAGACATTTCGAAGAATACTTGATCTATCTAAAACCATGTATGGACAGAAGATAGTTTAAAAATCCTTGACCAAACATTTTTCATTGAATTGGAGAGCAAAATTCACAAGTGTACCGAAGATTCGTGTGATCTTAATGTTAAAGTTGATCGAGTAATTCTCGTTGGTGGTTGTTTTGAACTCTCAAAGATTGAAGAGATGTTCAAGGATTTACCTCTTTGGAAGTTTGAGAATTCGATGTTTGTTGTTGTTCATGGAGCCACAATTTTAGCGGCCAATTTCAGTAGTAAACTAAACAATTCTGATACTATACCTATGAGTCTGAGTTTACGTGTGGGATTTGTACATAAGTTGATACCTAATTTTATTTCCAATACAAAAAATTCCCATGTAAAAATACATTTGTAACTTCAGCGGATGCCAAAGAAGTAATTAAAATTGAAGTTTACGAATGTGAATCAGCTAATGTTGAAGAAGAAAATAATCTTTTTGGTAGTTTCATATTTGGTCGAGTTGAACCAGTTGAAAAAAGGCCACAACAAGTCACTGTAGACCTTGTTGTTGCTTGTGAGGGACTTATAACTCTATTTGTTGTTGCTAAGGATAGATTGCCTGGCCCTAAGATGTTCCGCAGAAGAGTTACTTGGAACAACGTTCTAGAATAATGGAACGATTTGGTGACTCAAGATTTTTAAGGACAACGTCCTTATAGATTGTTAAACAAATCATTAGTCAAGAAATATTAAAAAGAAGAGTCTTCTCAATGATGAATTGAGAAAGAAAATATATTGGTTTTTTATTTAAGTTGTGGATTCGTTAAGTGTTGAAGTTGTGAAGATTGAAGGAGACTAGAATTTTTTTGAGGTGATTGTTGTAGGAGAGATACTCATCTTCCTTTCAGTGAACTTGGTGTGGATTTTCTATTGCAAGTAGTTACTTATTGCATTGACAATTTCCAAAAAGAGCATCATCATAAGTAGGTATAAAGAGAGAAAAACACTTAATATGATTGAGGAGAATCAGAGGTGAAGAAAGGAGATGTAGAGATAAGAAGGAGAACAATCATATTAGAGAGATAAGTGGTTCTATTACATAGGTTACAGTATATACATATGAAATGGGTAACTGGATGGACCGCACATCCATGGGTCATAGGCCCTGTAACACTCCCCCTTGTGCGGTTCAATAACAAAACTTTATACATAGTGCTTCACATATAGTGTTTGGAATGTATTTCTTCAAATGACGTCCTCTCTTTGATGGCTTGTGCCGAAATCAATCGCCTTATTAAAACTTTGACAAGTAAAAACCCAGTGGGATAAAACCTTGGTACAAATCTTTACATGTAGTACTTCACATTTTATCTCGTACTTTACATGTAGTTCATCACATGTAATACGATCTTCAAGGACCGACTAGTCTAAGTTAATTGCCTCGTTAA
>JAJJMB010001367.1:207103-217753 GCA_023531105.1 Papaver atlanticum
CCCCCCCCCCCCCCCCCCCCCCCCCCCCCCCCCCCCCCCCCCCCGCATCTAGTACTTTAGAAAACACTTATTGAGAGAAATGCCGTCATTTCGCATTCTGTCAATTTTTATCTCGTTTTTGTTCACTCAAATAAATTGATGTTCGTATGAGTCCTTTAAAATGATGATCATGTCACAACCAAAGTGGCTTTATGGTTATGCCCAAAGCCTGTATGAGTCAATTCGCAACATTTCATCGTCGGAGTCAATATGGATTCAATAATCCAAATACTATAGTGATTTACATTTCACTAGATTGACTCACTAATTTCTCAAATACATTAGAGACTATAAAAGATGCATTCAATTACATTCTCATCACTGTGACTTACCACATGGTATCCACTTGCATGGGTTTCTGTGGAATGTAACAAGGTGTGATTATCTCTTGGTACATGTAGAGAACTTGTGACGTCTTTGTTCTATCTTGAAAACAAATTTTGAGTAGTGCTTCGCTCGATGATCCAATCCTCGAAGTCACATTATAAGGAAATAGTTCAACAACTAGTTTAAATTCCTTAAGCTAGTGGAAGAAAAACAACTATGAGTTAGACACTTGGGTCTTGAGAGTTTTAATAAGTGGTATGGCCTTATTACGTAATAAAAGTGGGATTCAACTCAAGTACTTTAGAGTGAATATATATTACGTGTCACCCAATATATCTCAAGTGCTTTAGAGAATTTATGTCTCGTGTTTTCATTCCATAAGTGCAGACATTGGATCTAGTTCAACTCAATAAGATAGTCAATTTTCCCAGCAAAGTTCTTGTTGCCATTAAAGTTTATGTGAAAATTGGTTGCTACTATGATACACACATTACATTGTATATACCAACACCTATTACCAGGTGCATTTCCAACTCTTTCATTTATGATGGGAGCTACAATTACATTTTAGCTTATCCCATACTTGGTTGATACTTGTTTATTAGTGTTATTACTACCGAAGACAAAAGTACATCTTTGTATCATGATACATATGTCCCTTTTCACATGCTTTATATGAGTCGGTATGTCTAACCCTCATTACTTTGGGGTTCCATTTTCAATTTTGCTACATTTAGCTTAATTTGAGAAATTTCTTTATCTCAACAGGCCAAGAGAATCTCACTACACATGTCAACCAATTACTTTAGGTTGAATAGATTACTAAAGATAGTTCTCTTGTTGTCATACTTCAACATATACTGGTTCGTTAGTATCATGGATGAAGAATAGAAATGGAAATTTACTGACTCATATCACCTTTTGTGAGTTCTTGCACAATATTTGGAATACATGTGATTTTATTTGCAACGTATCTTTTGAAACTATCGACTCTTTAATAGTCGAGCCAGTGGATTACACCCCACAGAACATTTCAAATTTGGGGAGAAAAAAAAAGCATTCAACCAATTGAATCGAGTTGGTACAACCAATTGAACAAAAGACACCATTCAAGTATAGCCAATATCATATTCAAGAGAACAAAATAATATTAAAATCAAAATTCTTAATGATCGAAATAAACAATCACTAATTTAAATTGACCGTTTATATGTATGGACTTATCTTAAGAAAATATAGAACTAGACATGTTCTAAAAAACAAATAAATAAGCCCAATAATAGTTACATACCTTAGACTTTGGTTCCCACTGTACATGGACAGAACTAGAACACCCTTGGTGGCGCACAGCCCAGGCCCATATCGGAACAGGGACAGAACCGAACAGAAACCCGGCTGGAACATGGACAAAACCGAACAGAAACCCGGCTGGAAAAGGGACAGAACAGTACAGGAACTGGAGCCGGAACGGGACCGGACAGGACAAGAACTGGAGCCATAACGGGACTGGACAGGATAGGACAAGAACTGGAGCCATAACGGGACCGGACATGACAGGAACTAAAGCCGGAACGGGACCGGATAGGACAGGAACTGGAGCCGGACCCGAGTTTTGGAACACGGAAAGATTCCTTTCCCAAGGGATTTCGTTCCCCTCTTTTCCTTCGCTTTCCTCTTTACCCAGATGATTCCAAATGACGGATTATTATCACATGAACATAATCAACCACAATACAAACATACAATATTATTATAAAATGCAAATCAATTGATATGGGATGCATCCTGCATAGACATAGCTTGTATAGATCAGGTTAATTTTCACCATGGATTTAATCAGTTAATTATGGGATACATAGATATAGCTTGAACAGATCTTGAACATACATATCAAATTAATTTTCATCAACACCAACAGATTTAATAGCTAGTTTGTTACAGTCAAATCAATTTTAACAATTAGCTAGCTTGTATGTATGTATGGGGTCACGGTTATATTATATTGATATACCGAAATCATCAAAATCAAAATCGAAATCGAAATCGAAATCAAAAACAGGAAAAAGAAAGAAAAAAATAGGAGAAATAGATCCAACTTAGCTGTCCAACATTAGCTTGACGATAATTGCATAACCGCATCGATGTAAATCATCTATGTAGGAAAAAAATTCCACCCATTCAATCTAGCTTTGCGGTAGCTTCGTGCATGATAACGTGATTGAGGAGAATCAGAGGTGAAGAAAGGAGACGTAGAGATAAGAAGGAGAACAATCATATTAATAGATAAGTGGTTCTATTACATAGGTTACAGTATATACATATGAAATGGGTAACTGGATGGACCGCACATCCATGGGACGTAGGCCCTGTAACATAATAAACATTTTTTTTAATATACATATGTTAACTAAACAAAGAAAAGGAGAAAAACACACACTTAAAAGTTATCGAGCATGTATTTGCATACTAAGCGACAATGTTCATGCCTACAAATTTGAATCAAGGTTACGAAAAATACACAAATAATAATTACGTTTTTCAATGCATGTGTATTTCTTAGCGGGGTACATACATTAGTTAGCTTAAAGTAAAAAACCGATGATTTGAAATGATAATAAGAGTTAGTATTACCAGGTTGACCATAGGTGTCTTGCCCTTCCTAGTGGTTTTATTCCTATCGGACGACAAGTTAGAAAATTTGTTTTGAATCACAAATATAGGGAGGAGATCAGTAACAAGTTCATAACTATTTTTAATGTTTCTATTATCTCGTCACCATGTCGAGTGAAATCAATATCACACTAACTGTATCGTATAAGTTGCGGATGACTACTGAGTGGGAAAATCTTTGGTTCCGAAGTTTAAAATCACTAAATATATTATCTCTAAGTGTTATTTCATTCTACCAAAATGGAGTCTAAATTATCGGCACATTCTTACTTATTGTAACCTTGTTCTATTTGCTCAACTCAAAGATTACATATTATATTGGTCATGAGGAGATTGTACTACTTCTCAACCTATACACTATATATTTTTAGTAAGATATATGCAAAACCATTCCATGTCTACAAATCTATTAGGTAATGAACATAAAATCATATTTAAGCTCATGGATGAAATCGTACTCAGAGTTATGCTTATATTTTTTGTTGACCTTCAATAAGAATATTATTATATTTTCGTATTGAGCTGTAGTGTTAAATTTCTGGCTCTATTCCCACGTACGTTTTATTGCATCCTGCTAATTGAGGATATACTCTTTCTTTTTTAAATGGATAATTTATAACATTTTTTCAACTTGGGAACTCTGGTGTGCTTGCACACTTGAAGCATGAAGGGTTTTTAATAATGAAATTCACATATTGGCTTTTCTTTATTTTTTGGAAGATAAACACTCATCGTATTTTCGAGAAAAAAAAAGTTCCAATAAGAATGTATACATGCTCGCCTAGTTAAGTATAAAGTAACTTCTTTGGTATTATTTGGTTTATAATATTGAATCTTATATGTGAAAAAGATGATCCAAATTTGAAAACAGAGTAGAAGTTTCAAACACATCTTGGTTCCTGGAATGTTTCGATTTGACATAAACTAAAATATTATTTTAACGATAATGGTTCAAACAAATTCTTAAAGCATAAACTGGACCAATAAGAGTCCGATCTTTTGGTTCTTTATGTTAGAGCATCGTTCGGTCGAACTCGTCATTTTTGGTATCTAAAGCTTGTTTTTAATATCAGATGTACAAAAATACATCTTCATTTCTAGTCTACTAAAGTCAGGTCTCGAACTAAGATTAGAGCACGGTAGTTGAGAATCAGATATCACTGAATAAATCTCGAAAATTGAAGACCGAAGAACAAACGACGACATTTACGAGAACTTCATCAACAAAGAGGTATGTGAATACTGACCTATCTTATTTACTCATCATATCTACCATTCTATCTTATGAAACGATTTCGTATAGGTTTAGTAGTTTAATATTGCAAAGAATAAATTACAAACTCAAGCTTGTCTTGGTTAAACTCTCGAAATATGATGGGAACAATGGATGTTCATAGATCCTTAACAATCTTATTTAGAAAATTTATTGTTCACCAACTATTTTTGTTTTAAGTTGATTATTTGGAAATTTCCTTAGCAAACAGTTGAACTACTTTGTACAAGGTACGTATACTCTTTATGTATTACCTAAGTCAGTCTGAATTCCGGGAACTGTAGAGGTTTGCATACCCGGTTGCATACCCTTTACATCTGAATTTGGGAATGTGGGGAAGTAAGCATACCCCTACGACCTGACTTTGAAAACTTCCCAAAGTTTGTAAACCCGGTATGAATACTCTTTGAGCATCACTTCGCAAACTTCCAAAAGGTTTGCAAACCCGTTTGTACCTGTCCAGTTTCAGATTAGAAGAAGCTCACGAACTATTCTATGACTTAGTTCGCTTTTGCTACAACTCTCACAAAAACTTCCAAGATAACTTTATTCACAAAATCATTGTTTTATCTTGAGAGTTATTGAATATTGCTAGTGCTTGTATGTTCAAAGGCTTACTGAGCCGCTGTGGACTATCATTGTGCAGGTAGTGCATGTTCTTCTATGTAATTTTAAGACTCTCAAAGGCATACATGAATTCCTAACTAGAAATTCCATCTAAACTGAGAAAATGTTTTTATGTGTAATTTCATAGTATTAGTCGTTCAGAGAAATCCAGAGAAAGAGATATATTGGTGCTGAATAATAGAAACAGAATTGAAGAAAAGGAAATGAAAGTGAAATCAAACGAATTTCAACAACTAGTTGAAAAAACACAAATTTGTACCTCATCTCTTTCATTTGTGTTCAATAATTCCGATCTGGGAGTACTAAAAAAATGTTTGTCTGCATAAAAACCAGTTCTTGTTTTGGGAAAAAAAAAATTAAACAAAACTTTGATTCGACATAATCAATTGTTAAAAGATTTCCAACAACCAGATCATATTTGGAAAACCCAATTATCTTTTTTTTTTTTGAAAACATATGTATCACAATTTCGCTTGCTTTGGAGATTTTTCCCATCAATCAGCGAGAACTTGATGGAGCCGAGAATATGATTTCATTTAACTTTTCTTTCGATTATTAATTGCTGCAACGAGACAAATTAAAACTCCTTCTGTACCATAATACCTAGTGAAGAAATCAGGGATCGTATAGTTTCAGAACGAATCTTCAGAACATATATCTTTTTTTAGGCGAGCAAAGGTTCGAATGACAATTCCATCATGTTCAATGAGGAGATGCTTCGTCATAAACCAATAACAAAGCTTATTTTTAGATCACTCACCGAGTTGATTTGTTGTTTGCATCTATATGTGGTTAGAAATTTTCTGAGCATTAACTATCAATGATGAAGGAGGAAATCAATTAGTAACTGCCAAAACTTATCGGGAAATTTTCTGATATCCTATAACTTTAACATAACGGAATCGTATTTGATTTTCAAATGTATGTCGGAAGTTATAGAATACCAATACCCGATAACAATTATCGTAAAGATGACCGATGAGCCACTATCCATTTGGATAAGTTTGGTTGACAGCCGAGCCACTATCCGTTTGATAAGTTCCGTTGACATCCCTAACATTATTATTTAGAGTTGCTTAAAAAAAGAACTCTAGTCTCAACGGCCTTTACCAATTTAGTTACACCTCCCACTTTTTAGAAGGGTAAAAGGGAGAGGGTGAGAAAATCGGATGATGTTTGTGATTGAGCACGTGACTACCGGACTAAAGCACCATCCTTAACAATCTTATTTAGAACAATTTATTGTTCACCAACTATTTTTGTTTTAAGTTGATCATTTGGAAATTTCCTAAGGAAACAGTTGAACTACTTTGTACAAGGTAAGTATACTCTGTATGCATTACCTAAGTCAGTCTGAATTCCGGGAACTGTAGAGGTTTGCAAATCCGGTTGTATACCCTTTACATCTGAATTTGGGAATGTGGGGAGGTAAGCATACCCCTACGACCTGACTTTTCTAACTTCCATAAGTTTGTAAACCCGGTATGAATACTCTTTGAGCATCACTTCGCAAACTTCCAAAAGGTTTGCAAACCCGTTTGTACCTGTCCAGTTCCAGATTATCAGAAGCTCACGAACTATTCTATGACTTTGTTCTCTTTTGCTACAACTCTCACAAAAACTTCTAAGATAACTTTATTCACAAAATTATTGTTTATCTTTAGAGTTATTAAATATTGCTAGTTCTTGTATGTTCAAAGGCTTACTGAGCCGTTGTGGACTATCATTGTGCACGTAGTGCATGTTCTTCTATGTAATTTCAAGACTCCCATAGGCATACATGAATTCCTAACTAGAAATTCCATCTAAACTGATAAAATGTTTTTCTGTGTAATTTCATAGTATTAGTCGTTCATAGAAATCCAGAGAAAGAGATATATTGGTGCTGAATAATAGAAACAGAATTGAAGAAAAGGCAATGAAAGTGAAATCAAACGAATTTCAACAACTAGTTGAAAAAGGACAAATTTGTACCTCATCTCTTCCATTTGTGTTCAATCATTCTGATATGGGAGTACTAAAACAAATTTTTATCTTTCGTAAAAACCGGTTCTTGTTTTGGGCAAAAAAAATTTAAACAAATCTTTGATTCGAAATAATCAATGGTTAAAAGATTTCCAACAACCAGATCATGTTTGGAAAACCCATTTATCCTATTTTTTTGAAAACATATGTATCACAATTTCGGCTTGCTTTGGAGATTTTTCCCATCAATCAGCGAGAACTTGATGGAGCAGAGAATATGATTTCATTTAACTTTTCTTTCGATTATTAATAGCTGCAACGAAGTTAAATTAAAACTCCTTCTGTCCCATAATACCTAGCGAAGAAATCAGGGATCGTATAGTTTCCCAACAAATCTTCACAACATATATCTTTTTTTAGGCGAGCAAATGTTCGAATGATAATTCCATCATGTTCAATGAGGAGATGCTTCGTTATAAACCAATAACAAAGATTATTTTTAGATCACTCACTGAGTTGATTTGTTGTCTGCATCGATGTGTGGTTAGAAATTTTCTGAGCATAAACTATCAATGACGAAGGAGGAAATTAATTAGTATCTGCCGAAACTTTTCAGAAAATTATCTGATATCCTATAAATTTAACATAACGGAATCGGATTTGATTTTCAAATGTACGTTGGAAGTTATAGAATACCAATACCCGATAACAATTATCGTAATGATGACCGCTGGGCCACCATGCATTTGGAAAAGTTCGGTTAACAGCCGAGCCACTATCCGTTTGATAAGTTCCGTTGACAGCCCTAACATTATTATTTAGAGTTGCTTAAAAAAAATTATAGTCTCAACGGCCTTTACCAATTTAATTACACCTCCCACTTTTTAGAAGGGTAAAAGGGAGAGGGTGAGAAAATCGGCTGATGTTTGTGATTGAGCACGTGACTACAGGACATTCCAACCCCCCATCCCACCCCCACCACCACTTCTTTCAAAATTCAAACTTTAAGATTTTGGATATTCGAATTTCCCTGACATATTCTAAATCAGGTTAGTCCTAGCTTGAATCTCAATTTTGGTTCTCTTTGTTTACATAATCTGGTCACTATTAAGGTTCTTTCATTGATTTTTCTTAAATTTTTGGTAATTTCTATAAAAAAATTAAATATTTGGTTTACTCTATGGTACGGTGCAGGAGCAAATTTAGTCGAGCAGATGTTTAATCAACGCCTGAAATCAAGCCCATGTATAATCTACGTCAGACCAACGGGCGGACATATTATCCACATTTGAGTTGGGCGAATGTAATATGAACGCCTGGTGAGGAGCGCATGTATAATGCACGCCTGATATCAGATGGGTGTATCAGACTATGCGCGAGTAACAAGCGCACATTATGTCACCGCTTGATGGGGTGGATTTATTATCCACCAAATTTAAAAGTTAGCTTGTCATGGGGTGGACTTTATATCCAGGCACACTTTAAACATTCGCCCCATTGGAACGTAACTTAAATTTACGCCTCACTAATGCACGGATAATATACATCCGCCTAACGTCAAACATAACTTATATCTGCGTCTGGTATCGAACGCACTTTTAACCTCCGCTCGACCAAATATAGTTTTGGTCCGGATTTCAGACCAAATATACTCCGTTTTTAGTTTTACTCCACTTTTTACTCTTTACACCGCTCCACTGTGTTTAGTTTCTGGACCAAATTTTTAGTTTTGGACGCTCTTACCAATTTACTTCTTTTTAGAAGGGTAGAAGGGTGAGGGTGAGAAAATCGTCTGATGTTTGTGATTGAGCACGTGACTACCAGACATTTTCCCCACTTCTTTCAAAATTCAAACTTTAAGATTCTGGATTTAGGGCTTGGAATTTTCAAATCTCTTTGTTCGTTTTAGTTATCGATCTTCACTCCCCGACAGAATATAAATCAGGTTAGTCCTAGCTTGAATCTCGGTCATTTGAAAGATTCTTTTGTTGTTTTTCTTAGATTTTTGTACATTTTCTGGCGTTTCTACTGAATTTTAGGTTATTGTTTACTGATTTCTCTCTAAATTGGTAGAATTTTTCTGGGTTTCTTATGGTTTCTGTAATTACATAGTTTGAGTGAAAGAATCAACAAGGATGATGAAACCCTAATTGAATTTGATCCCGTGATTGATTAGATTTTAGAAGGTAATGAAGTACAAATTTTGAGAATTAGGAATCTTTTGATATAGAATTTGAATCATTTGTTGTTCTGCATTCTGTTATTTCTCTGAAAAGGATAAGATTGCCTTTTGGTTTTCCTTGTCTTTCTCTTTTAGGGCATCTTTTTTTGATCTTCAAGTTGAGGGTTTTGCAGTTCTGAGGGATTTGGCTCCATTTCACTCATATATCTATCTACGTTTGAGAATCTTCTTGATCATCAAATGCCTACATTTGTTCTAGAATATAAGTGTCTTTGCCTCTTAGTTCATTCCTTTATGAGTTATGTGTATTTCATTGACATAGATGTTCGTCGTGTTCGTAACCATTTTTAAGAAATGAATTGTCCCTAGATAGTCAAAATTGTTATGCAACTTATGCATAATGATTTTTTGATAGTACATTGGTTTTCTTTCACCAATTTGCTAATGTTTTTCAATATCTGATGTACCAGACAGAAAAACAAGAATGTGGCCTAGTAGGAGAGTAAATTCCTCTAGTAATGTTGCTAAACATAAAGCTCATGCTGAAAAGCTGGTTGGAGAAATTACTGGGAAGGCATTGAAAGAATCCGTGGTTCAGCCAACCTCAGATAGTGATTGCAGATAGAGTAAAGAAAACAAAGAGAAACCAACTAAGGAGATAGTTAAAGAATCTGTACGGGTTAATTCGGATGAAAAGAAGAGAACGTTGGATGCAGCACTAGGTAAATTGAATCCGTGGAAGTTCTTTCTTTGTAGTTGTAGTGGTAAAAAGATTCGTTGCTCGAACTTGTGAAGGATTTTTGAAAATTAAATAAAGTTGTTTCAATAATAATAAAAAAATACCGAGACTCTGGATTCCACCATTAACCAATTAAGTTATATAATCTAATCAACATTCATGCAACTCTTTACGTTTAAAGTGATCCTAATATTTTGCAAAGGTAGATTTTTGGAATAACAAGTGTATTTCGAAAGCATAGAATATCAAAAACATAAGTCTAAGCATAATCTATCAAGAGAAATCACAATTGTTTAATAAAAATCATTCAATCAATTCTCAATCAAAGCAAATAATCATATAAGAAATTGAAAAAATAATAAAAATAGAATTATACCACTTTTCATGGAACAATGGCTTCCTCCGTCGCCTCGGCTAAGGGGTTTAGCTCCTCATATTAATCATAATCTCAAAATACATGTTATGGCTCAAAAGTTGATTAAAAAGGGAGAAAGGTGTTAAAGCAGCGGATTCTGTAGTTGCTGAAGGTCTAAAACAGAAGTCGGAATTGTTGCTGAAGAGCTTCGGTGACTGCAGGAAGATGCGACCGTACCTCGTTGTCACTGAAAATAAGTCTGCCTCTGAGAGTCTTATGTTCTTCATGTTCTTCTTCGCAGCAGCAGCAGAAAAGTTTCTGTATCGACTCCAGTTGATTTTTTAAGGCTCTAAACTTTTCCAAACTCTCCCAAATTGTTCGTACCCCTAAATATGACTCGAATCAACCTATATATAGCCACCAGATACAAAATTTCTCGAGTTAATCCACAAATATTCTCTGTTTTCTTTTAG
>JAJJMB010001367.1:217763-245029 GCA_023531105.1 Papaver atlanticum
CCTGTTTACTGAAGTCACGTGTAAAACTCCTCTTTTCTCGATTCAATTAGTGTTACCAACCCTGTTTTATCGTACAAGATTGATGCCAGCTAAAATCCAAGACAAACTCCTCAAAAATCTCATCCAAAAATCGATCCAGAGAATCACGCAGGTGATGAGAATTTTCCCGCCTTTTTCGTTTTCAAAATGAAGGGGGTGACCTCCCCTTATCCAGAGCAGGAGTGCAAATAGCAAGTGGTCACCCCTTAGTAATTTTTCCCATGAGTGCAAAAACCACTTTTTGAGCCAAATTCGCCGCAAAAGCCCATTTTTCCAAAAACACATACAAGAGATAAAATACCAAAATTAGTACAAAAATGGGCACTAACACTATACATAAAAGAGATGAAAGTAGACACATAAATGCGTTTATCAAAGTGCAAGTCTGAGCAATGCTTGAAACCAAAATTAGTGGTTGATGGAAATAGAAATCCAGGATCATTTTGTAGTAATGAAAGTACTTCTGAAAAGCAGGAAAGTGGTGGAAGTTCTGGGAAGCGAAGCCGTAGTAGATGGGATTCACAGTGTGAAGGAGAAGGGGAAGGAAATGAAGGTGATAGGGGTGGAAAAAGGAGGAAAATTTAGTGGTCTGACAATGGTTCCCTACTTAAAAAACTCGGTCCATTAGAATTGCCCGACTTGTGAAAGAAACTGTTCCCATTGCTGATCCTCCAAGTCAGGAGCTGAATGAAAGAATTTCAATTATTTACTGTAAACTGCAGGAAGAATGGTCTCCTTCTCCCCACCACTGAAAACATGGGTTTGGAGTGAACACAAGGGATGTCAGATTGCGTGAAAATTTTATTCAGGATCGACAAGCTATAATATCTAGGTTGATACTGAAGAACCCCACCTTTAGAAGTCCCACTCCTGAACCAAAGCCTGCAGTGTTTTCTAATAAACTTTACTTACAATGAAGATTTGCATGTCTTGGTCCAGGCAGATAACCAGTAATCAGTGGATGAAGCTGTTTCAAAAGTCGAGAAGCTACTCATGACGAAGGACTGATTTTCACCAGCATGCAGAGTTTGTGTGAGGAAGGGCACAAGAGTTATGTTTGCACTTGCCAGAGTTCATCTTTGAATAGCTCATGCAGCGGATGTGGCAGAAACCTCATGGTACCAACTCTGAGTAACAGTGGTGGAATGAATTAGTCGTAGTTCACCATCTTACTGGTCGTATTCTAAGTCCAGCATTGGGTCAACTCCATCAACTGTTGTGAGTAAAACCCACAAAGAAATTGATGAGAAAAATGTCATCTACCCTTAACCATGGATAGTTAGTCTGAGCAATGTTTGAAATCAAAATTAATGGTTCGGTTTGATGTTGCCCATGGATGTTGAACTCCCGGATCATTCTGTAGGCAAGAAAGTACTTCTGAGAAGCAGGAACATATGAAAAATCTATGAAAAGCGACAACGTAGTAGATGGGATTTAATCTGAAGGTGAGGGGGAAGGAAATGAAGGTGATAGGGGTGGCAAAAAGAGGAAATCTAAGTGGACCGACAATGGTTCCCTGCTTTAGAAAATCGGCCTATTAAAATTTCCCGATTTCGTTCAAGTTTTAGGGCATACCTAAAAATTATTGGGCATACTGAATAAAGACAAAAAGGGGTTGTAAATAGCAAAATCAAAAGCCCCTTAACCAAATATTTTTGGTAATGGCAAATCTGCCCTTTTAGGATTAATGTTAATACTAATGATTAGTTATAATTATTCTGATTAGTGATTAATGATTAGTGATTAGTGATTAAGATTATTTAGTTATAAATTTGTGTAGATGAAAATTTTTGAGTAAGAAAAAAAAAAGTTTGGATTTTTTGGAGAAGGAGAAGGGAAAAGTGAGAAAAAAAGCTTGTATTTGCTTTAATGTATGAGGAGGGTCAATCTTCATCTAAAAAACCTAGGAAAATACATATCAATTACAACAATGATCCGGAAATGGCTGATTTCTTAGATTATGAGAATGATTTTACACAAACTCAAACTCAAACTCAAGCACAAACTCAAACTCAAACTCAAGGTGATGATTTTTATGAGCCAAATCTGGATGATGAATACATATATGAGGAACCCAATGCTTCTAATACACAGGTACACTTCTATCTGATGTTTAATCTCACTTTTGTAACTTAAAATCATAAAAAGTTTTTGTTTTTTCACTTAGGTTCGGCGAGTCTGGAATATTTTCGGCTCAATTTATCAGCCGAACCCACCTGGCTATTGACAAATAATGAACAGTTCGGCTAGCTGAAAGTGTTATGATTATGAGCCAAACCCACTTTCTAGACTATAGTTCGGCTTCTTTTAAAATGTCATAAGGAGCCGGACCTACTCCTGTATGTTCTGGAAGAAAAATTGTTGAAGGTTCGGCTTATATGGTGAAAATCGTAAGTGCCGAACCTTATGGAAGTACATGGTTCGGCTTTTTACATAAGTAGAATACAAGCCGAACCTTATAATGGTTCAACGTATAATGAAAATTGATAACAAGCCGAACACATTAAGTCAAGGGTTCGGCTACCCCGTAAAACACAATATGAGCCGAACCTACACCTAGTTTATTTTTCAAACTAACAGAGCATGGTTCGGCTTAAATTCAATATTCTATAACAAGCCGAGCCTATATTGAAAATCCTAACAGTGACTAGGTTCGGCGTATATTTGGTATACTATTACAAGCCGAACTGTTCATATACACTTTCAGGCTGAAATTTTGAAGAACAATTCGGCTTAAAAAACAACAACATTATGCGCCGAACCTATGCCTGGAACCGTCTAAAACCCTAAGTTTTATGGAATTAACCCTATTGAATCGATTAAAAACATCAAATAAGAGATTGGGTTTGTAGAACTTACTTTCTTATCCTCATTTCAGGAGTTGGTGCTTCGATTGGTTGATTTTGTGGTTCAATTTCAGGTTCAATTGGTGATTCTTCTTCAATTGAGGGATTTGAAGACGATTTTGAACGCCTACCAGTTGCCTTTTCCTTTGTTCGACCCATTATATAGTTAAGTTTAATCGACGATCAAATTTTCGCGAATCGACGATTAATCACGGCGATGATTTTTTTTTTCTCGCGAGGGAGAAGAAGGGTTCGGCTAGAGAAGATGAAGAAGTTATAGAGAACTGATTTTGATTTTCTTAAAACTGATTTTAGGTTTTTATATTAAGGGCAAGGGTAGATTAGTAATTAAAACAGTTGAAGGGTATATGGGTAATTGAACTACCCAAGGGATACCCCTTATAAGGATACCTTAGATGGGATTATTGGTTTTATTCCCTGAAAGTTTTAGGTATGCCCTAAAACAGGGTTCAACAAAAACCATATCCAAGTTTGGTTTCATTATTTTGTTCATAACTTCTCCATCCGAGGTTGGAATGACTTCATCGTTTACAAGATATTTGTGAATACTTCTAAGCATAGACGAATTCCACTTGGTCTTTGACTCGTCTCCACTTCCTTGTTCATTTTAACACTTTGTAGTTAAACCTAACTAACACAAAAAATAAAAACAAGGATAATACAAGGCAATATACAAGAAAGATACAAATATTAGCATGAAATTAATACCAATAGATAGTAAATTATGTATCTACCAGATATGGAATCGCGTTAATTACCAATCATGTAAGTGTAGGAATGATGTCCAGACCTTATCCTATTAAATGAAGTTTCAAGACGTGTACTGATTTGGAGAACGATGCAGTGTTAAGGTTATAAACCTTGATTTTGGATCATATTATTAAATTTTTTATGAAATAAAAAGTTTTGTGTGACAAGCCTAAGGGAAAGTTTTGGTCACGGGTAAGATTTAAGGTCAATGACGCGGGCATATTTGGTAGAGGTAGATATTTATCACGAGGTTTTATGACATGCCAAAAATCAGATAATGAAGCAGATCTCGGTTATCGTCAGCAAAACTATGCATCGTGACGTTAAATCTACCATAATGCTTAACTTGTTGGGAAAAACTACTTTCCGTTATTTTCCACATGAACTAAAAATTACCTTTTGAAACTAATGTTGCATTGTAATCCCAAATTCATAGTAGAGATATCTTCGGATTAGCTATTTAAATGTGGAGAGTACATATTTGATCAATATTTGTGTATGCTAACTCAGTTTAAAATAAAATAGAATTTACTGAAATGTATTTTCTTTTGTCTTGTTCATCGTGAGTAGTTAAATTCTTTTCTTAATGATTGAAGTTGAATCTAGGGTAATGAGTATTTAATACATTATGTATTGTTTGCGTGATCCCCGTCAGTGAGATATTTATTCGATTCAGAATTTTTTACTCGGACAACTATTTGTTTTTTTTTTAATTGTGCTCAATGAAATGTTTATTCAATTGGGGATTTTTTTTTTGGGCTAATCATTTGGTCTTTGTTAATTGAAAGTATAAATGCAATATGTATCTCTCTTTATATATATGCATACCAAAAAACCATACTTGGTTACATGATAAGTTGATTGCAATATATCATTTTACTCGATGATGAAATAAATTTCATGTTTTTTACTAAATGCAACTGGTTCAAACGAATTCGCAGTGTTGAATTTTTCTAAGTCCCTAGGGTTGGTAATCAACATCTTGGATTGATATTGAACTGGAGCATGATCTTCCGTATTGTTATCGTTTTGATGTTTGATTGGCTGGAGAAATGATGAAAATCATTTGCTTAATTAAGTAAAATATAAAAATTAGCATACAACAATCTGAAGCTTCAAAACTTTCATCCCAAGGTTAGTATTTGGTCACTAGGGGGATTTATCAAGGGCTAGTAGATTCACGATGGTGTGCTCATTGCAGGAATGATGGCAGGCTCAAAGGAAAATAATTCAAGGTCGGTTATGCAAGTTGGACATTGAGAAGGCATTTGATAATGTTAACTGACACTTCATAGGAAACATATTGAAGGAAGCTGGTTTTGGAGTTATATGGAGAAATTGGGTGAATTGGTCACTATCCACTCCCAATCATCTGTATTTGTAAAAGGAACTTCAACAACCAAATTCAAGCACTACAAAGGCCTTTGGATAGAAGACTCAATGTATCCTTTCCTTTTCATTTTAGTAGCGGAAATCCTGACAAAATTTCTCAATAAATATGAGAATTTAAGCATAATTGTAGGATTTCAAGTGCGCAATGACATAAATATATCTCCTATGTAATTTTCAGATAATACCCTGATTTTCTTGGATGCAAAGGAGGAAGTTTATATGAACTTATTGTTAATACTTGTTGAAGTATACGAGGCAATCACATGCCTCTAAGTAAACCTGGAGAAGTGCATCATTATTAGTCTTGGTACTAACTAAAATGTGCAATATTTGGCCAATATTCTCCATTGTAAGGTAGAGAAACATTATACGAGTATCCGAGGATCCCACTAGGTTTACTGCAAGGAAATCTAGTGTATGCGAGGTCATCATTGAGAAGTTCCATAAAAATCTAGATAAGTGCAGAAGAAGGTTCCCAAACGAAGCTGGAAAAATAATATTCACAAATAGTGCTTTGGCAAGTTTGCCAATATACTTTATGTCCATCATTCAAATATATGTCTCTATGGAAAATAAAATGATAAAGGCCATAAGAGATTTTCTTTAGTGTACTATTACAAAGAAGAGGAAAATATTTTGGGTAGCTTGGATAAGCTTTGCAAACCCAAGGAATCAGGTGGACTAGCTATCAGAAATCTAGGATACACAAATAATGCTTTATTAGCAAAATGGAGTTTGAGGTACTCGAATGAGAAAATATCAATATGGAGAAGCGTTGTGCAACAAATATCAAATGAAGTTGCATTATTTCTAAAGAAGTATAAGCTCCCATAGGGGAGACAATATTAGAAGGGAATTCAAAAAAAGAAGTGGCTGGTAGAGAGGATAGCTAGTATCAAAGTTTCAAATGGACATGTTGCCACCTTCTGGTATGAAAAATAGATTGTAAGTTCACCTTTATATCTCTCTCGCCAAAATGTTTTTAAACTAGCTGATAACAAGTATGCAACAATAACAGACTTAGTTAAAAACGTAAGGAATTAATATATATATATATATATAATTGAGTTAAATAGTCTACTTTTTGTGCTGGGAGACCCATTCTTAAATGGTTTATGAGGAAGATTTCATTTCTCCCTCCACTTTATTTCAAACTTTAGTCAAAGAAGGCTATCAATAGTGGATTTCTCAGCAACTCAACGAAGCTAATTTTCCTCATGAATACAATTGAGTCAAGTTTGTTCCACCAAAAGTTAAAGTGTTCTTGTGGTTTGTATGACATAATGCCATACCTGTGGTGAAAAACTTGACTAGAAGGGTTTGTGATATTAAAGTGCGTTGTGTAGCTCGTGCAACTCGGTTCAAGAGGATGTGAACCATTTTTTGTTGCATGAGAACTTCTCAAAAAAAATTTTGGGCCATATTATATCTTTTTTTAGTATCCACTGAGTTACAAGCTAGAAACGAAGAAGCATATATTAAAGAAACGAAGAAGCATATATTAAAGATTGGTTGGTTAACAAAGGGAAAAAGATTTGGCCACTCTTGCCGGCAACAAATTCTTTGAGCTCCATGGTTAGAACCGCAGGGGTAAAATCGAGAAAGAAGCATAAGACAATCAAAAAACGATCATCAAGTGAAGGGTCTCATATATATACTAATGAGTTTTATCCGCAACTGGTTTAAATAACCACATTTAGGGATCTCATTATAAATTTAAAATAAAGTGTTAGAGTGTAATTAGATTTTGGTATTTAGTTAGAGAGAGGCCTTGGGTCTTTGCTGGCTCTTGTACTATTATTTTTTTCCAACAAGATTTAACTTATTTTCCTTCTATGAAGAATTTTTTTTCTGAAACTGCTGATAATATTTTGTACCATAAAATAAAAGAATCACCCATCCAATTCAAAATTATATTTAGATGAACTAAGCAATCATTACATACGTTAATAGTAAATTGTATGCCAACTCTTAAACTTCCCACGTATAAACTACACACAACAAAAAGAGATAATAACACACTTTAGAAGAATAAAAAAAGTTACACCTCTTAACATGGATAATTACACTAACCAGGAAGAATAAGAATAAAACACTGAATAATTTTTTTTTTTCTTTTTTCTTTTTTACATACATGTATTAACTAAACAAAATAAAAGAGATAAAACACGCACTTAAAAGCTATCAAATATTGGTTTGCATACTAAGCAGCAATGTTCATGCCTACACAAGGATTCAGTTAATCCAAACATATGAACCTAAGAGTCTTCACTTGTGTAATCCTCTATCACATGGGTGCTACAGTTGGCATAGATGCTACAATTAGAATGATATTGATGCCACTCTGCAACACTAACTCTAGTTATCATTTCATCTCTTCCGATATTGGTAAAAGATAACCAATGTATATAAAAGCCGTGAAATATGCCTACTAACCTCTCGTTTTCAAACTCGTAGTCATTAATATGTTGGAACTTTACTACAGTCCCTACTCTCAATTTTTACCCATGAACACTATTGCTTAGTTTTCTAACGAATGTGTCATCGCGAAAACCAACAACAAGTGTATTCATAAACCTTTCGCTCTTCTCAAACTCCAAAACAATATTGACGTATTCCTGTATTCCTTAGTAGTAGGATTCCAAACCTAAACTATGTCATCTCTATGATCGAATTCTTCACTCACACACAAACAAATAAGCCCTCTTGAAGATCCAATGAACTCCACTTTGGAGTATTTCAATCAGTTTTGTCTTGTAAAACTTGATTATCAGAGACCAGGACCCAACGGGCCACAAATTTTCACATTCAACATATACTAGAACACCATGTTGTTGGTTCCAATCGAGTGCCGACTCTGAATTCACCTTCATTTCGGTTACAAATATCAATTTGTGCGTCTCTTTTCTAACGCGAGCTGCTGATGTTATAACTAGAAGTTTCTTGAATCGAAGTATGTTTCAAACTCTTACTTATACATCAACATTTCAATATTTCCTTGAATGATAAATGAATGATATGTCCACAACAAGCTCTTCTAGTAGATGTACATTAAACTCTGATATGAGTTTTTTGCTAGAATCCATCTTGCACATTCATATTTTGAGTCTCATTCTCACTTGGTTTATTGTGTTTGGTCAAAAATAAATTTACCTTTTACTTTTTCAAAGTTTAAGTTACAACATTTATTCGACTTCGAAATTTTGGTACATATACATACTCGAAAGGTTTGTTTAGTCCAATTCACACTGAAAATATGTATGCTCGCCGTACTTTTGATAAGAAAACGATGAAAAAAAAATTATGAAATAAAATTACCCTCATCTAGTTGATTTGATATCATCTTGTTTTATTCTCATTTTTATGGTTTATAATATTGGATCTTTTTTGTGAAAAAAGAGGACCAAAGTTTGAAAACACGAGAGTAAAAGTGTCTAACACTTATTATCTGTATGGATGTTTCGGTTTGGTGGAGGTTGGTGTTTTTTCTAATGATTGTTCGAACAAAATTCTAAAGCATGAATTTGACCACCCAGAGCCAATTTTGTGAACACACATTATTGTTTATTTATTTTTGTAGGAAGAGGTAAATTTCCTGATGTTATTAATACAGATACGTCAAACGTGAAAACAATGAGAAACTACAAATATCTTATTTCAAAGATGAAACTGAGGATATTTAGAAAATGGTATGTAAATTTACTATCAACCATTCAAAGTTTCTTCTTTATTAAAACTTATATATCCCAAAGGAGAATAATATGAATAATCCATCATCATCATCTCGATCACTTTTAGTAGCCGTTGATCATCATAGAATTGTAGAACGAAAACCACTTCCAATAAATTTCCTTGAACGATGAATTTAAAATGATTTTGGCAATCAAACAAATCACCATTATGTCTATAAGAAATATATAACTTGGGTATAAAAACCATTAGAGATGAAATCAAATGTTAAAAACCATTTCAAGTAATATGATATTCACGTTAAAAACAAATCCCTATAATATCTAGTAATAATTATTAAGAAACTCACTATGTCATCTCTATGATCGAATTGTGGAGTTCATTGGATCTTTAAAAAGAGCATCTCCAAATAATATCATATTGTTAAAAACAAATCCCTATAATATCTAGTAATAATTATTAAGAAACTCTAAAATTGCTTAGAAATGGTAGTTTTCTCACATAATATTTTTACTAATTACTGATTACTATAGCCAAATTTGTCAAAAAGATATGAAAATTGCACATCATATCTGACATATTTGGATTAAAATTGAAGAGAAATCCAAACATTTATAGTTCGGAGATAAAAAAATTATTAAAGACAAAAAGGAAAAAGGAAAGTGTAAACAAAAATATTTAGAGTTTAAAAGAGGAAATCATTGGTGAACACTCTTTTCAAATAATGTCAATTATGACACCCATATATAACAGGTAAGTTATTTTACTCAGTTTAAAATCAAAAGTGTTAAGCATTTTATTTCAAGTAATATGATATTCACTAGATATTACAGGGATGCTCTTTAAAAAGAACGCGCGATTGGAGGATACTTGAACTAATTGGGGGATATAAATTACTTCCCCCAACCAATAGTGTCTGCTAAGGGGTGTTTTTTGGTGGCGAAAATACTAAAATACTCTTTGGTTAATTAAAAACATTATCAAAAGACTATACTACCCTTCCCACAAAATAGAAAACTTAAAATCAAAATCAAAAAACCAAATCAGTTATCCCTCATTTCCAGCACACTCGGTTAGGGTTAGGTTTTGAAATTTTTTTCTTCTTCCATCTTCTTCTTCATCGTTCTTCGTCGTCGATTAATCGTCGATTCAAAAATATCTTCGTCGATTACCCGAATCTATCTATAACCATGCCTCCACGAAAGAAATCAAATTCCCAATCGAAGTCAAAATCGATTGTTCAACAAAAACAACAAGAAAGGATCAATCGGATTGCTCAAGAAGAAGAAGAGAACTTGGACAATCAACCTCTCGTAAACATGGCTTCTGTCAGAAGGTAAGTGATTTTGAACAAGTTTATAAGTGTTTGAATCGATTTACAACAGTGGGTTTAGGTTAGAATCGCAAACCCTAAATCAAACAGTTGAGTTTCAGTGAGTTTCGGCATTGAAATTAATATGAATACAATGCCAGTACTGAATTACGACATTGAAAATAGTATGAATACAATGCCGGTACCTAGTTACGGCATTGATTTTAGTATGAATACTATGCCGGTATGGAGTTACAGAATCACCTGAAACTGAATGTTCTGTCCCGGCATTGATTTTAGGTTGAATACCATGGCGGTAGTTTGTTACGGCATTGGTTTAAATTTATTCGATTATGCTGGCAGTCCACTTTTAATATACATGAAACCCTAGGAATTTCTTATCGGCATTGATTTTAGGTTGAATACAATGCCGGTACTTGATTACGGCATGGATTTGAATTCCTACCTCTATGTCGGCAATGATCTTTTGGTATCCAGGAACTGCTTAGGAATTACCTAAGAATACCGTCATTGTCCATAATTATTCGGCAATGCCGGCATAGTGTTTTTGTTAAATTACTATGCCGTTTTTTTGTCTCGGCATTGTAGATATTTCTAGAATCAATGCCGGTACTGATGATTCTATGCCATTTTTCAGTGTATCTAGGCCGACATCAAATATGAAAGTGAGTTGTCTTATATTTTTTTTATTTTTATTTTTTGATATAGGGCTAAAGCAAAGGAAGCTAGGAAAACAAAAGCTAAGGATGCTGGCATTAAGAAAAGAAAGAAGAATGATCTTGGTATTCCTCAGTCTCTGCCTCCTCGAGGGATAGAACAAGGTCACAACAAGAGTTTGGGGGAAGGCTCTACAAGTGGGGAAAAATGGAAGAGTGGTGACCATAGTCGACTCGTAATCCGTGAACCTACTGGAACAGTTGAGCACAATGAGCACGATGAAGAGGAAAGTGAGGAGGAAGATAATGAGCTTGATCCAAGTCAATTAGCAACCCAAAGCCAAGTTTTAGAGGAAGAAAGTGGGCCAAGTCAAAAACCGACACAAAGAAAAGGCAAAGGCAAAGTAAAAGTTAAATGTTCGAACCTTCCTCATGCTGATGACACGATACCTGACCTTGATTGTGGTAGAATTTGGGGTCAAGATTCAGATCCGAGAATGCAATGCCTGCATTATTCACCTGCACAGAGTGATTTCCATTAGGAACAGGATTATGTTCAACCACAATTTTGTGCAAGAACTCAAAGATACAAAATCACATAAAAAGATGGAAATACTCTAAGGTTTATATAAATTCTTACCAAGATATCAAGCTTTCGAAAATGGGTCTTGATGAATTCAGCCAAGGATGAGACACAAGTTAGATTCATGACATCTAATTGATGAAAAGTAACATTTGAAAGTCCAGATTTTTTGAGATTTTCAACAGCTTCAAGACCCTTGTTTCTATCTCTAGATGTCAATACAACAAAGATCCCATTAGAAGCTAATTGCCTACAAATTTCAAATCATATTCCCTTGTTGGCACCTGTAACCACAGCACACCTGGAAAAAAAACAAAATGGGAAGTTATTTTGATGCTCTCCCATGGAAGAACTTATCAGCATCACTTTCCAATAGTATGAAATTACCTCTTTACTTAAGAATTCAGGAGTGTTTCTGCCATATTCATCTGTGAATCTCTTACTTGTAGTTAGCTTAATCTGAGATTTGCCATTAGGTGAACATGGTCTACTCTATATTTATCATTTTCTGAGACTAAAAATAAATACCAGTACATTTTTGGTCTCATCTAGTTGCTTTCATATTACTGAATTTTCATTTTTTATGTTTGGATCATGACTTAGAACGATTTTTTTGGGCACTCTACTCAAAAATGGTGGGGGACTACTAAGTGATAAGAATATCTACCCTATAGTTATAAGGGGTGTCCTAAAGTGTGGAAATGACTAACCTACCCTTAACATATATATATAACCACCTACTCCCATCACCACCACCTATATATATATAACCACCTCCTCCCATCACAACCGACCACCACCACCGACCACCTCAAACCATCACCACCACCACCTCTATATATAGCTTAATTTAAATCATTAACAAAACAAAAATCAAAATCAAAATTATAACAAACCCATTACTTGTCATTCGTTTTTGGTTGAAAAAATGAGAAGTAATCATCAAAGTGAGTTGAAAATGGAAGTTGCAGAGAGAAGTTCGGCTAGGAATTATGTGAAAAACTTTGTCGAACTAGCCGAACTCAACTTTAATGGAGGTTTTTCTTTTTTTCAGAGAAAAGTTCGGTTACGTCGCAAAAAAGTTCGGTTTCGTTGCAAAAAGTTCGGCTATGTCACAAAAAGTTCTGTTATGTCGCAAAAGTTCGATTTCGTCGCAAAAAGTTCGGTTACGTCACAAAAAGTTCGGTTACGTCGCAAAAAGTTCGGTTACGCCGCAATTTTTTCTCCTAACCGAACTTTACTCTGAAAAACCTATATATTGAGTTCGGTTACGTCGCAATTTTTTTTCATAGTCGAACTCCTAGTTCGGTTACGTTGCAATTTTCTTCTCCTAACCGAACTTTTCTCTGAAAGAAAAAACTCCATTAAAGCTGGGTTCGGCTACCTGTGTTTTCAGAAACATTAGCCGAACTACACTTGTAGATGAGTTCGGCTACATGTTCTTTAGATGTAGTAGCCGAACTTTGTTTACCAAACCGAAATCAATTTGTAAATTGTTTATTTTTAGGAATGTTTTGGCCAATTCAAGCACCATTAACTAAATTTGAAGTATCCGTGAGTACCCAAAACATCATACTCTTGTTGTGGCTCTTAAAGAAAAAGATCTAACTTTTTTTCTTCCAAAACCCTCATCTTCATTATCATCTTCATCTTCATCTTCATCTTCTTCTTCTCCCTCTCAATAATTGTTCTTTTGAAAAAAATCAAATTATTAATTTAATCTCACTAATCATTACACTAACTTGTTTAATTACCAAGGACAGGTTTGGCATTAAAAAATAAATAGATAAGGGGTGACTCAAAATTACTTCAAATATCCACCCAAAAAATGAAGAGTAGTCCCTCTCCATTTTTTAGTAGTGCCCAAAAAATCATTCATGACTTAGGTGTTTGGTCCATGTACTGTTCACAAATGAGCTTCGTGACCGCTCATTTATCGATGTGATCCATTTTATGCATACCACAAAAATTCCAGGGAATACATTTTTAAGGGGGGTCTTATAAAAGGTTAAGTTACTAAAATACCCTTAAATCTGAGAAATTACACGGATACCTTTGGATAATGAATATTACATGAGACTAGTTGGAAGCCTAACAAGCTAAGCTCCAACGGGCGTACTACTACATTAATTGAACAGGTTGTCATGCTAGCCTACCAGCGAGCCTCATGAGAAACCAACCAAGGGAGCCGAAGCGGATAGGGGGATGATTATGTTGCAAGGGGGGCAAACTAACTCTACCTTCCATGTCAAATACTGCAATATTGCGCCATCGGGGACTCGAACCTGGGACCTCCTGGAGCGCATCAACCTTTGAGGAACGTGGATGACCAGCTGAGCTAGCTACCCATTATAAAAATTACTTTTATATTTTTTTATTTTCTAAAATTATTTATAAAATTTTTCTTATTTTAAAATTTTCTTTTATACATTTTTTTAATTATATTTTTATTTACAAAACTTGTCAACCGAATCTAAGTTTTTGTAAAACATACCTTGGTTCGTCTAATAACTCGAACCTTGGGTGTTCTTCGTAATAATTTTTCAGCCGAACCTAGGGTTTATGAAAACATACCCAGGTTCGGTTGACAAGTTAACAACCGAACTTCACTCTGTAATTTTCGAATTTAGATTTCGCAGATTCAAGTAAAAGATAGGACTTCCGAACTTAGCATTGGTCTTCGTAAAGTAAAGTTCAGCTACATTTTCATGTTTAATGATCAACAGAACTGTTCATTGGCAACTTTAGAATGAAGAACAATTAAAAGTTTGACTGATAATTTATTTCTAATTATCAGCCAAACTTCACTCTGTAGCTGTCATAAATTCCTGATTTTTCGATTTAATTATAATCTATCAATTAAATACAAAAAAAGTAAGACATGGGTTTGTAGGAAATAATTCTTATTGTTCATTTTCTCTTCTATGAGGGAAGAAAGAAAAAAAGAAAAGAAAAAGTTTTAGAAAAAAGTTGAAAAAAGATTAAGAGTCTTAAAAAAAGTTCAACAGTTTTTGTAGTATAAAAGATAAGAAAAGAGGAAGAGAAGGATTCTATATTGATTAGAGTTCTATATGTTACATGGATATAATACATGTGTATATATGGAGATGGGAAAACCAAAATACATCTGTTTTGGACCGCACATCCATGGGCATGGGCCCTTTAACACTCCCCCTTGTGCGGTTCAACAATGGAACTCCAGATGTAGTGCTTCACATATAGTGCTTCGAATGTAGGTCTTCAAATGTCATTCTCTCCTTGATAACTTGTGCCGAAATCAATTTCCTCATTAAAACTTTGACAAGGAAAAACCCAGTGGGATAAAACCTTAGTACAACTATTGACATGTAGTACTTCACATGTTGTCTCGCACTTTACATTTAGTTCATCACATGTAATACGATCTTCAAAGATCGAAGAATCTAAGTTAATTGCCTCGTTAAAACTTCGTCAGGAAAAATCCAGAGGGACAAATCCTGAACTAAAGAAAAGAGTACGATATTAATTAAACTTAGAACATAGTTGGATGCGTATACTTTTCCTCATTAAAAACCTTATCGAGTAACAAAACCCTGTGGGAAAAAGCAATCTCGGTGAAGGAAAATAGTTCAACACACCATTAGATGCTCCCCCTGATGTCAGAAAATTTCATTAGTCTAATGCAGTCAAAAGGAGTTTATCACACTTTACTTTGGTGACTTGAATGTTTATAAGACCTTGTTGTTGATTCTGGAAGTTACGTTGCTTAACAGACTATCGCGTTTCATTTCTTTGATTCATATATTTTTAGTAATATCAACACGATCTTTATGTCTTCAACGTTCAACATACTTGATGTTTTTAGTGTTGTCTCGCTAAAAACCTTGTCGAGTAACAAAACCCTTTGGGAAAAACTATTCTCGATCGAAGGGAAAAAGAGTACAACACATCTTCAATTTCGAAGTAAAATACGTCGACATCATATCCTTAGATCCTCCCCCTGATGTCGTCATATCCCCTTGATTACTTTCAGAGTTGATCCAGACAGTTCCTTTAGTCATGTACTTTTCGAAACTGAATATTGGTAATGACTTTGAAAATAGTCTACCATATCTCCCCCTGATTACTTTTGTTGGAGAAGAGATTATTGTTCCTTCATAATCAACAACCTTTGGATTGCAGTTCCTTTATCATTCCTTTTTATGTCTTTGTAGGAATAAAACAAACTCATGTCAATGGTTACTTTTTAAGTATATGATTACATTCATTGTACCATTCCAATGACGTTGCGTTAGCGCTGAGCTATATCTAGCTAACAAGTTCCCAGAGGATGTAAAATTTAATCGAGTATATTATTATACTAAGCACAACAATGCGTGTATTGTACTTAGATATGGGAATTTTATCCCCAACACATCTTCGTCATCTTCCTTTAGACGAAATGGTCACTTACTTACATTTGAACCTCGACTAATCATGGGAGTGCTATCAGGATGCATGTCTTTATTAAATTTCCCGACAACTTTAGATATATGCAAACTGGTGGAATAATATACCACAATCTCAGTATTCGGTCGAGCTTTCCCCAGATTTTTCATCTCAAATTCGGATTTCAAATAGCTTTTAAGGTCTCTTATTACATCAAGAGTACTCATCATGTCTGTACCATTGACATAGATAGCTATAATTCCAAATCAGGAGCTTTCTTGTGAATATGCAAGGAAAAATAACTTACTTGTCTATCCCCTCCAAATCAAATAGCCACTTAGAAGGGTATTCCACATCCGCATGGTTGCTTCTATCTATAAGTGAGCGTTTTATCTAACTGTAAACGCACTCTGTGGTTTAGAGTCACTTGATTTGGGTAACAAAAGGCTATCAAGTACTTTTGTAAATATCTTCTATCTCTTGATTCTTTAAGAGATACGTAACAACCACATACATATGCTACATTTCAAGTCCTTTTGAAATTACCAAGCTAACTAAGTAGCGGAAAACATTATAAAGTTCATTACAAGAGAAAAATTCTAGGGCTTTGTGAGAAACCTCGCACCACAAGGCGAGTCTTTACACTTTAAGACTGCTTTCTTCTCATTATGCTTTGTGACAAATTAATCATGTATGTCCAATAGGCTTTACACTTGGTTGGTTAGCACTACCAAACCAAATACCTGTATATTTGTCAAAGAACCAAGTTCTACCTGGATTGTATAGGCCAAATATGCTCTTTGTTGAAATTAAGCAACAAAGGAACTTGGTTCGATCTCATCTTTCTTTATTTTATTAAGCAAGTGTATATGAAATTAATCATCAATATGCTCGCATGATCTTTCCATTGACTCGTGAGCATTCTCATAATCCACTTGGGATGTCATTGTTTTCTGGAATCATTAAACTTCGGAGCGTCCTCCAGTATTGATTCATGGACATAGTAAGTGACAATCAAATGAGATGATTTCATTAATGATACAAATTAGGTTGTGCCTTACTCATCTACTTCCTTTCTAGGTGAGCATTGATCGAACCTGGTGGTCTCTCCATTTTCCTTTATGGATCCACGGCCTCAACCACACTGCCACTAAGTGTAGTTACAACACCTTAGTATATGGTGTATATCCCTTATTGAGGATTCGTAACCTTGCAGGTAGGTTTGCAGCTGGTATGTGTGATCTCATCACTTTAGCGACATCAGTGTACATTTTGAAAATCGATTATTCTTTGTCACTTCACATTTACATTTGTGGAGTACAAGAATCAATATGAGACACAGTGGGAACACACCACGACAATTCCTGTCGTTCCCTTAGAAAATACTTTTTCTTATCTCCCCTTAACGACGGGAAGACTGTCTCATTAAAATGACAACCCGCAAATCTAGCGGTAAGAGATCTCCTGCCAAAGGTTTTAAAATGCGGATAATTGTTGGGAACTCATTTCCAACATAACTACTTAACAGTTTTTAAGACCCATCATAGTACGATGTGGATTCGTAATGGAACATATATAGTGCAACCAAAAATGCGTAAGAACATGAATGTCAGGCTTAAATCCAGTTACCAACTGGTACGCATAAAAGGTTGACTAATATTGGGTTCTAAAACGAATTATGTAAAGATGCGTCAATATTGCATATTCCCCAAGCAGTTAAAGGTAGGTTTGTACGCATAACCATGCCTTAGGCACTATCTTTAACCTTTGATGATAGCCTTTGCGAGACCTTAGGGTATAGGATACTCTGCATTGATCCTATTAAACATGCAATAACCATCAAGTCCTTTTGATGTACACTCGCTAGCATTTACAAGGGGTGGTGAGCCCTTACATGTAAAATATGTGCTAGTAGTTTTCCAAACGCAAATTTATTGGGAACTATAATTAGTCCAAAATGTCAAAACATTCACCAGAGCCATAAGTTACTTTAATGGTCCGCATTCTGCATGAATATTTTTCTGATTTTCACCTTGTTTTCTTTGTAATATGTAAATTTTACCATTTGCATCTTAGGATGGTCTCGATCTTGTTTTACTGAAGACTTTGTAAAAATGAGTGATATGCTTTCTTACCTAAAAGCATAATGGGAAGGGGGTTGTGCATCTAGTACTTTAGAAAACACTTATTGAGAGATATGTCGTCACTTCGCATTCTGTCAATCTTTTTCCCATTGTCTCGTTCACTCAAACACAGTGATGTACGTATGATTCCTTTCAAAATGAAACATCATGTCATAACCAAAGTGCCTTTATGGTTATGTCAAAATCTGTATGAGTCAATTCCCAACATTTCATCGTCGGAGTCAATATGGATTCAATAATCCAAATACTATAGTGATTTACATTTCACTAGATTGACTCATTAGTTTCTCTAAGATATATTCCTTCAAAATATATTAGAGACTATAAAAGATGCAATCAATTACATTCTCATTATTGTGAGTTTCCATATGATATCCACTTGCATGGGTCTCTTTGGAATTTAACAAGGTGATTAGCTCTCGGCACATATAGAGCTTTTGTGACTTTTAATCTTTGTTCCATCTTGGAAACAAAATTTGAGCATTGCTTCTCTCGATGATCCAATATCGTAGTCACATTATAAAGAAATAGTTCAACAACTAGTTTAAATTCCTTAAGCTGGTGGGAGGGAAACCACTATCTATTAGATATTGAATCTTGAGATACTAAATAAGTGGTGTGGCCTTATTAGTAACAAAAGTGAGATTCAACTCAAGTACTTTGGAGTGAATATATGTTACGTTTCAGGGGGGATAATATACTTTTCTTCCAGATATATCTCAAGTGCTGTAAATAATTTTTCGTATCGTGATATATAATGATGTACTTTTCACAAGTGCTAAAAATGGGTCTATTCAATTGAAATCAAATGGCTAGGCAAAGTTCTTCTTGCCAATAAAGTTGACGTCTAAAGTATTCCTACGAAATCTATTGCTACTATGGTACCTGCATTACATTGCTTGTACCAATACCAGTAACAAGATTCATTCCCAACACTTTTATTTTGATGCAAGCTATAATTACATCTTAGCTTGATCCAATGTTCGGTTGATACTTGTACTTTGGTGTCATTACTACTGGGGAAAAAAATACATCTTTATCTCATGATATATATGTCCCTTTTCACATGCTTTATATGAGTCGGTACGTCTAACCCTCATAACTTCGGGGTTCTTTCCATTTTCAATTTTGCTACATTTAGCTTAATTTGAGAATATTCATTATCTCAACAGGCCAAGAGAATCTCACTACACATGTCAACCACGTACTTTAGGTTGAATATATTATTAAAAGATAGTTCTCTTGTTGTTATACTTCAACATATACTGGTTCGTTAGTATCATGGATGAAGTAGAGAAATGGAAATTTTCTGACTCATATAACCTTTTGTGGGTTATTCCACAAAAATTGGGATACATGTGACTTTATTTGCAACGTATATTTTGAAACTACTGACTCTTTAATAGTCGAGCAACTGGATTACATCCCACGGAACATTCAAATAAATACATTGGAATCGAGTTGGTACGATCAATTGAACATGAAACACCATTCAACTATAGCTAATATCATATTCAAGAGAACAAAAGAACAAGACCAAAATTCTTAATGATCAAGATCAACAATCATAATCTAAATTGACCGTTTATATGATATGGATTTATCTTAAGACAAAGAAAAATAGAACTAGACATGTTCTAAAATAACAGAACTAGGCATGTTCTAAAAACAAATAAATAAACCCAACAAATATCCAACGTTAAAAACCCACAAATAGTTACATACCTCATGCCAAGCTTTGATTCCATCTATACATACACGGAACAGTTCAGTATCGGACATCTAGGTCGGAACAGTTCAAAATCGGATAGCTGAGTCGGAACAGTTTAAAATCGAACAGATGGGTTGGAAAAATTCAGTATCGAACAGATGGGTTGGAACAGTTCAGAATCGGACAAATGGGTCGGAACAGTTCAGAATCGGATAGCTTTGTCGGAACAGTTCAGAATCGGACAAATTTTACAGTTCAGATCTGGGACGGGATTTCTTTCTCTTCTCGGAGCTCAAGCAGACGCCCAGATTTCCCCCGATCTAAATCTAGATACGCAAGCACAAATCCCAAATTACAAAACGATTAAGATTAATTATTAATCAAAGTAATTTCTGTTTAGTATATACGCATACGAAGTACCAAAATAAAACAAAATAATTCTTGATTAGTACATACACAATACGATATGAAAATAATAATCATCAAAATAACTTTTGATTATAAATTTTTAATCAAAATAATCCCTAATTCCTGATTAAATCAATTTTCGCCGCAGATTTAATATACCCAAAATTGAAATCACAAAACAGGGCAGATTCCAAAAATGAAATCAAAAATAGGGAAAAGGAGGAAAAAAAATATATGGGACAAAACAGATCCAACTTATCTGATTTAATTCAGGCGATTTCAACATTAGCTTGATGTTAATTACAAAACTACATTGATGTAAATCGTCCATGTAGAAAGAAAAAAAATCTACCAATCCAAAATCTAGCTCTGCGGTATAACATTGTGCATGATAACGTTTTGTAGTATAAAAGATAAGAAAAGAGGAAGAGAAGGATTCTATATTGATTAGAGTTTTATATGTTACATGGATATAATACATGTATATATTTGGAGATGGGAAAACCAAAAGACATTTGTTTTGGACCGCACATCCATGGGCACGTGCCCTTTAACAAACAGATCTTTTTTATAAAAAAAAACGGAAAATTCAAAAAAAAAAATATATATATATATATATAAATTTAAAAAATAAAAGTCCCCGAAAAAACAAATAAATAATTAATTAACCAATTAAGGGTATCTAATTAAATTAAACAAATCATTAATATTAGAGACTATTCAGTAAGGCTAATATTGCCATTATGAAAAACGGGTGGATAAAGGACTATACACAATTACTATTTCATGACCTAATTTTGTTCTATTCTGCGTACCCCAAATTAAGATTCTTATTTTACTCTAGTCTCATCGAAAGTTAGCAAATCAAAACAAAAGCAGGAGACACTTGTAAAAGTAGATATCATGAAGAGAAGGAAGGAATACCATCAAGGATTAAAGGAATGGTTTCCAAATCCACTTTAACTTCAAATTTGTCATGTGAGTTCGAATGACATAGATAAAATCTTTCTGGTCACCATAAATGACAAAAATTAATAAAAATAATCCAAATTATGATCCAAAATTACAATGTAATTGAGAATTTATCATTTCGTTTTTTTCTTTCTTTGTTGTTAATTTCTTCCTTTTGATCAGTAAAGAAAGGAATCTATTGATTAAAAAAACGAGAGCATAAAAGACTTATACCACCCATAATCAAGCAAAAAAACAAAGTAAAGAAAAACTAGTAGAGGTAACAAATTATCCATTACGCCATTTGTCGGATCTTGTGGAAGGAGAGAAACGGAAGAGTTTTTGGTGGTTGTTAGAAAAATGCAGCGGAGACTATAGATCTTGTGAAACAGCTTGTAGTCTTATGGTCTCGTGAGATCAATACTTTCAATTTTGTTACCTCTAGGCTTATTTGGAATAATTGGGAGGATCTTATGAGTGAGCGATTAATTTTGTTCTTTGAAAGTTTTTTTTTTCTTTTCCTTTTTCCTTTTTTTCTTCGGAAAAACTAGCGGCTATTGCGGAGGGTTAAATTGTACTTTGTGCCAGTTTTCCGCAACGTCCAACTCCCAGACTCAAAGTCTTTGATAGCTAAAAACCAAGTGCATTTTTCTTACACTCTTTGTCGTGACTTTTACCAAGTTTTTCTTTCTTTGTTGTCACTTTGTAGTTTGTATTGCACTAGTAGAACAACATTGCTAATAGGGGGTATCATATTGCTTGGGGTATACCAAAAACCAAACAGGACAAAACATTTCTTGCCTTTGGGTTGGTACACCCCCAGGCAATATGACACCCCCATTAGCAGCCATGCCAGTAGAACTAGATTGATGTTAACTCCAAGTTTTTGTGTAGTAAGCCGTCACTAATGACTTCAGTTGAACTAATTTACTATACCAATTAATCAATAGAGAGCATAGTAAACTAAACTTTCAGCATCAACTTTTGTAAACTTTTGTGTATATATATTATGTAGTACTTAGGGTGGTCACTAATGAAATCACTTCCTAATTTTCCAGGCTCTATTATATTAGCATCTAAGAAACAGATCGATCATAAGAAAAAGCATTCTAAGAAACAAAATTGCAGAAATGAATTCAGATGCCCCCCAAAAAATCTAGTATTTTGGTAACAAAATTAGTGTAATCTGAACATTTAAATTGGTATGAAACAGTGTGTTCTTATCCATGTTAATTGGTATCTGTATTTCCAGGTGTGCAGTTGTTACGGGTGGAAAAAAGGGAATTGGATTTGAGATTTGTAGACAGTTAGCTTCTAATGGCATTTCAGTTGTGTTAACAGCTAGAGATGTAACTAGGGGATTAGAAGCTGTTGAAAAGCTCAAGAACTCATTTGGAATTTCTAATGTTGTTTTTCATGAACTTGACGTCATGACTCCAATAACTATTTTTTCTCTTGCTGATTTCGTACAAAACCATGTCGGAAAGCTTGATATCTTGGTAAAAAAGAAAATCCGATCACTATAAATCATTACAACAAAGATGGCACAATTTTTGCTTTAATGTAAATTGCTATTAAAATTCTAGTTTTGAAAACTTTAAAGGTGAATAATGCTGGAATTTCTGGAATTATTACTGATGATGCTGGTTTTATGGCAATGGTGCAAGCTCTTGGTGAGGTAAATTTTTATCTAATGACATATCTTATCATAGATATCGCAACATGTCTTGCTACATAAAATGAGTACTATCTCACTGTTCCAGAAAGACAAGAACAAAGAGAAACCGAATTTGAAACAAATGATGCAACAGACTTACGAATCAGCGGTAGAATGTCTGCAAACAAATTATTTCGGTGTCAAATCAGTGACTAAAGCACTTATTCCTTTACTTCAACTTTCTGATTCACCAAGAATTGTTAATGTTTCCTCCGGAGGAGGAAAGCTGAAGGTACTTATTACAGCCCATGTTTTTACATTTTGTTAGCATCTTGTCAACCTATACGCTTACGATCGTAGAGCTAATATTGTACTACATAGTACATATCCTCTGAAAAGGTTCCGACCGCCGGCTCACCAAATGTGTTCATTGTTTTCTTTGCTTTTAGTATATCTCCAATGAAAAGGTTTTGCAAATGCTTGGTGACGGTGATGGCTTAGTAGAAGAGAGAGTGGATGAAAGTGTGAACGTATTTTTTAATGATTCTTAGGAAGATTCGTTAGAAACAAAAGGATGGCCTTCGTATATACCTGCGTAAACAATCTCAAAAGCATGTTTGAATGCTTACACAAGGATTTTAGCAAGGGAATTTCCTACCTTTCGCATAAATTGTGTATGTCCTGATTGGGTCAAGACAGATATTAACTACAATACTGGATTCCTCATAACTACAGAAGGTGCGGAAAGAATTGTAAACTTCGCTTTTGTACTTGACGATGGACCTTCCGGCTTGTACTTTACCGATGGAGAAGTAACACCGTTTTGATGCATAATGCATATTAATAGCAATAAAAATGTCATGTTTACGTGTCAAATGGGGCTTTAAGTGAATATTGACTTTACATCAATTTACACCGTATAATTGGGCTCTTACAGTGAATAGGCAACAGTAAATCTCTGTAATAGTCCTAAATAGTTATTTAGTGTAGGATGGGGATCTTGGTAGCTACTAAATCAGCAATCAAAACATCTTTGTTTTCATATCACTCGCCTTTTTGTGTAGTTTGGTGAGGCTGCTCTTCTGCCCGGGTGCTACATCCTAAAAGATCCCCATGGTTCCTCTTTGTACTTCCTTTGTTATTTATAAAAACAATCGTTGTATTGATTACTTTTTACTTTGTATACTTGGTAAAAGAATACTTGTTGCAAATATATAATGTATTGTATTAAATGATAATGTCTTAGCCACAAACAAAGATACACCTCAGCATTTATAAGACATGACCAGATGGATATAACAGACGCTAAACAGAACCCTAACATACTATAAAAGTAACAGATGGAAAGGAGAAAACAGAGTGACACATTGAGTGACATATAGTCTCTTATATACCCCCAAGGTGATGCCTCTGGTGTTGTGAAGTGCAGGTTGTCGCGCAATCTAGAGAACACAGGATAGGTCAAACCCTTGGTGAGAATATCTTCTAACTGTAATGATGTAGGAATGTAAGCAAACTGAACAAGACCAGCTTCAAGGAGATCTCTGACATAGTGAATGTATTTGGTGCGAGCATGGAAAATGGGATTTGCATCCACACCTCTAGCACCATTGTTATCACAATAGAAGGTAAAGGGAGTATAAAGAGACAAATGAAGTTCAGATAGTAGAGCTGAGATCCACATAACTTCAGATGCCAACAATGAGAGAGCCTTGTATTCAGCTTCTGTGTTATACTTAGACACAGTTGGTTGTTTTTTTGAAATCCATGAAATGACAGATGATCCAAGAAAAACATAATAGCAAGCTGCCCAATTAGAGTCAGAGTATCCAGATAAAGTAGTAATATCCCCTGCAGTGAGTTTGGTGCCTGATCCAAGAAAAGATTTGATGTAGCGTAAAAGTTTGTTGACAATTATCATGTGTGAAGTAGTGGGAACATGCATGAACTATGAAGCATAGTTAACACCAAAAGTAATGACCGGTCTAGTAAGAATAAGATATTGTAATGCACCAAATTCTTGAGGATCTTTGAGTGGTTCACCATCCATAATAGATACTCTTGGTCCATGTACAACTGGAGTAGAGCATGGTTTACAGTCCAACATATCAGTTCTTTTAAGTAGATCCATTGAGTACTTGGATTGAGTGAGAATAATTGTCTGATTGTATGATAAGGTTTCAGCTTCAATACCAAAGAAGTAATTAAGATTTCCTAAATATTTCATAGCTTAGGCAGTACTTAACTTTCCAATGAATGATGAGAGAATATCTTGAGAGCTACCAGCTAGCAAGATATCATCAACATATAAGAGAAGAAGCAAAACTAATTCAACAGAGAAATAAAAAAACAGTGAATGATTTGAGTCTGACATTGTAAAACCCTGTTGAAGTAGAAAATTAATGAACTAAGTGAATCAGACTCTAGGTGCTTGCTTTAGACCATAGAGTGACTTGTTTAGTTTGCACACATGTGTAGGATTTTCAAGATCAACAAAACTAGGTAGTTGTTGCATATAGACTGTTTTAGTCAGATCACCATGGAGGAAAGCATTGGAGACATCCAATTCCCTTATCTTCCACCCTCTTGAAAGAACAACAATAAGAATAGTTCTTAGAGCGGTGAACTTGACTATAGGACGGAAAGTCTCTATATAGTCAATACCATCTAATTAGTGATATCTCTTAGCTACCAACCTGGATTTATATCTTTCAGCAGTGTTATCATACCTTATCAATTTGATTTTGTTTACCTATTTACATCCAAGCACGTTCATTGATGGATCATATGATACCTTAGTGCATGTGTTGTTATCTTGAAGATCTCTATATTCTTGATGCATATAGGTAACCCATTTTAGATTTTTAATCGCAGTCTTGAAGCTTTTGGGTTCTTCAAGAGAGATTACCTTTGAAGTTAATGCCACAAGAATATGATGTGTGGTAGTGAAGTAAGTAAAAATGTATGGAAGATATTTGGGCCTGTGAACGCCCACCTGAAACCTTGTAGTCATAGAGTGTCCTGGTGAAGGAGTAGTAAAGATGACTGGTTCATCAGTTATGTGTATATTAACACCAATAGGCTCAGCTACATCATGTTACATATCTTTATCAATATTGGGTTCTTGGACAACAATTTGATCAGGATAGGTCTCCTCAATGATAGTGTCGTCAGTTGGAGTAGGCGTTGAATAAAAAAAAGGACTGGGTATTGAAATAGTGACAGTATGGTCAGATGGTGTAGTTGTGGGCTTAGTAAAACAACAGAATGGGAAAGTAGTTTCATCAAAGACCGCATGCCTGGATATGTAACCTTTTTACTTGAATTATCATAACATCAGTAACCTTTGTGGAACTGACTATATCCAAGAAAGGTACAAACAAAATATATGGGGATTAACTTGTCCTTCCTTTACTGTCCTAGAAATGGAAAACAAGCACATCCATAAACTTTAAGACAAGAAAGATCAAGTAGCTTATTAAAGAGTACCTCATATGATGTCTTGAAGTCAAGAAGTTTAGACTTTAGAGGGTATAATCTTGATCAAGAAAGTTGCAGTAAGAAAAGAATCAATCCAAAAAATCTTTGGAAAATAAGCTTCAAAGTGAATGGTGTTGCCAACTTCAGTTATGTGTCTGATCTTTCTTTCAGCTGCACCATTTTGCTAAGGGGTCTAGGGACATGGGCGGCACACAACAATACCAGAAGTATCAAGAAAATTTCTGAACTCTCCCTTGACCAATTCATAAGCACCATCACATTGAAATGACTTGATAGTAGTAGAGAGAGTTTTTAGATATAGTTTTGAAGTAATTGAAGCCTACAATGCTCTCATCTCTGGTCTTCATTGGATAAACCCATTGATATTTTTACTGTAATCATTAATAAAGAGTATATAATATCTGAACCTCAAGGTGGATGATGATGGAGTACGACCTTAAATGTCACAGTGAATCAGTTGTATGCAGTGGGCTTTCTGTCAGAAGTAACAAACGGTAATATTTTACTCTTTCCAATTTGGCATGATTGACAAACAGAACTAGAGTCATATGTAGTAATGTGGATGAGTGAAGATGAGTGAAGTTTCTTCAAAATAGCATTAGCAGGATGGCCAAGTCTCTTATTCCATAGTGTTGAGGTTCCCTTTGTAGTCACATTAGCTTGAGTAAGAGGCATTGAAATAGAAGCAGTGTGAAAAAAGAGTATGGGCTAAAGATTTCAATCTTTAGGTCATTCAAAAATAACTTGCTGAGAGTTAAAATCCTTTATAGAGTAACCCTAAGGAGAGAATTCAACCGAATAGTAGTTGTCACTAGTGAGTTTACCAACTGACAAAAGATTTTTCTTCAACTCAATGTTACAAAGAACGATAATTGTAAAGTGTTGTTGTTACTGTAGAATATAAGACTGTCCTCGCACTGTCGCGTCCACTGTAGCAGTTATGACTGTTCTTTGGGGTCTTATGTTCTTCGTGTTCTTCTTCCCTGCACCAGCAGAAAACAGCAGCAGGAAGCTTGTTGTTCGTCTTGATTTCTCAATCCTCAGCCCTCCTAAAGTCCCCAAACTCTCGACACCCCTTACTTGTACCTGGAGCAATCTATTTATACTCCTAATCCTCCTTTAATCCGGCTATATCTCCCAAATAATCTTCATTTATCAATATTATTCTCCACGGCCA
>JAJJMB010001367.1:250029-273238 GCA_023531105.1 Papaver atlanticum
ATAGTAATTTTTCCGGGGTTCCTCCGACACATTTTTGGGGTGCTTCCGGTGCATTTCTGGGGTGCCTTTAGTACTCTATCCTGGGGTGTAAAACACCACTTTTCGAGCCAATTTTGCCGCAAGAGCTTATTCCCTAGAAAAGACTTAAAACAACTTTATTAGAAATAAAATGAGTCCTAGATAATGTAGTTATGGGTGAAAATGCGTCACACTTACGTGCTTATCAGTCAAGCACATACAGAATATCGTTAAGAGAAATTTGAGAGTCAGGATCCTCCAAGACTGTATCACCAGTCAATTTAATAAGAAGTAGTTTACCATCACCAACTAAAACTTTATTTTGACCATGATAAGGTGATGGATTCTTAAAAAGGCCTTCATAGTTAGTCATATGGCTAGTAGCTGCAGAGTCAAACAACCAATGAACATGGTTTGAGGTTAGTGATACTTGAATAGAATTGTGAGTTTGTGGCTTAGGTCCACTGAAAACGCAGGGGATACCAAATGCACTAAATTTTTTCGTTTTGATAGGAGTATGAACGTATGTAGTACTTTTAACAATCAAAAGATGCAGAAAAGTAAAAAAACACACACAAACACAAAAAACAATTTAACGAGGAAACCGCAATGCAGAAAAACTACGGGACCTCGTCCAAATTGAACACCACACTGTATTAAGCCGCTACAGACACTAGCATATTATCATACTTCGGACTGGAATGTAGTTGAGATCGAATCCCCTCTCTAAGTGATTTAGTTACAGTTGCGCTCCTTACGTTTCTTGAACCTCGCAAGGTTCCATGCACTTGATTCCCTTAGCTAACGTCCTTTATAGCCTAAGAGTTGCTTCAGCCGAAGTGAAGACTTTTGCTACCAATCTTCCTCTAACATATAAGCCTATTTGATTTCCGTTTAGATCAAAGATCAAGGTGTGAAAATATGTTTGCAATAGCAATCTAGCAAACCTCACAAATACGGAACTTACGACTCCCGAAGAGCAGCCTAGATGCTTAACCACCTCTCAAGCACAATTGTCGAAAGATCAAATAAGACGAGTCTTTAGATATCTATCTTCAGGAATCATAAAGTCAGAGACGAAAAAACTTTGTGACTACTATCTATGTTTCCTAAAAGATATTACGAAAACCTCGATAACAGAAAAGCAAGATTAGGATTCACGAACTATCAATGTAAAGATAGTCAAACCTGGATTCACGAATCCCCAAGCGAAGTCTTTTTAGTCGTATACCTAAAAGGTCAATAGAGGAGACTATAGGATCAACTAGGACACAAAGTGTAAGGGATTTATTTTCCTAGTTGACAGATATGCTTTATTTATAGTTTTCAAAGACCAGGGTTAGCTTAGAATTTAAACTAAGATAACTTGAGAATCAAGCATACAAAATAGGTCTTCAAACTACAATAAAAGACTATACATACATAGGTTCGGTTAGAAAGAGTTCAGTAACCGTGTATAATGGTTGTTCGATTTGGCAAGTTAGCAAAAGAACTAAAATCTACTTGATGTTCATTTAAACACCTAAGAAATTAATCATGATTCAAACACCTAAGTATTCTAATACATCAATGAAATGTTAGAAGTGTTTAAGAGAGTCCTAGCAATGCTAAACATATTAAATAATTAGTGTTTGAGCACCTGTTAAACATTGTCAGGACAGTTGGTACAACGGTTCGTGAACCGCAAGGTTTGTTCATGAGTCAGGGTGCAACGGTTCGTGAACTGAGTTCGCCAACCCTACTAGACTCTGGAACTCAGTTGACCACAGTTCGTGAACTGGGTTCACCAACTGCTAGCCAATTAATCCAACCTATAAAATTTATTTCACCAAGATTCGCCAACCAGGTTCGTGATCTGTTCCCGACTGAACTTGGTTTGCGAACTGAGTTCGGCAACCTTCTTGTATTTCTGAATCTCATATATATATATATATATATATATATATATATTGTTTGTAAAATAAGTTCGCCAACCTACCCGGAGTAGAAATTCAGTAAGTTCATGTATCTCTCTTTTAATAGTTGAGATATTCTCAAGTGATATAATCATTTGCTTGCTTGGGAAATTTTCAATTGATCCACAAATTAATTCATAGAAGTATATAACTAATATTGTTAAGGACCTTTGAACATCCAATCGCTAAATCATATTTCGAGATTTTTTACAAAATAAGCTTGACTCGAAACATCTTCCTTCTTAATATACAATAAGTCATACGACATAGTCTCAATAGATATAATGATGGTACAGTGAGTAAAATAGAATGGTTCAGTCTTCACATACCCGATACAGAAGTTCTCCAAAATCTCTTCGTTGATCTTCAGTCTTCAAGGGTGATCTATGATACTCACCTACAATTCTAACCTATCTGAAACTTGACTTAATAGACTAGAAATCAAGATATAATTTTGATAACCTAACATTGACAACAATCTTGAGATAGCAAAACTTGTAGGTTCAACTGAGCAATGATTTAACATCCACGTTGTTTAGTGTTACTAGAGTATTTGTATGGACATCTACAGGAAGAGTAGCCTTTTTATTTGCAAATCTGACAAATATAGGTACTATAATCTGGTGGCACATAAGGTGCATGTGGACCGGCATCATTAGTGGGAAAAGTCTTTTTAGTAAAGAATACAGAAGACGTGACACTTTCAAGAGAAATAATGGTTTCAGTAAATTGATTCCTCATCCATAGCTCATGTTGAACGAGACGAGATTTCAACTCATTATATGAAAAATCTACATCACGACTTTGTACATATATAACAAATTTATCAAAATCATGACCAAGACCATTCAAAACATGCATAACCAAATCTGGATCACTCACTCGTTCACCAATGACAGATAAAGCATTAGAAATTTCTTTAATTTTTTGTAAAAACTGACTAACAGAATCAGACCATTTCTTCATGTTAACAACTGATTTCGAAGAATCGATTTGCAAGCAACAAAATGAATAGAAAAGGTTTTAATTAAACAAGGTAGTTTCAAACCTGTAAGGAAGTAGTCTGACCCAAAATATCTTTGGAAACTGAAGTAGAAAATGTTGCATTCAAGCAACTGATCACAAATCTTTCCCACTTTATCCATAGAGCAAAATCAAGATTTGGTTGTTCTTTACCGTCGGTTTGTATAGTAGAAGGAGTTAATAGAATGTTCCCATCAACAAAACCATACACATCTGAGCTGATAAGTATGGATTCCATCTGGAATTTCTAAAAAAATAAGTTTTTATAATCTAGTTTTGTAGAGACATAGTTCGATATGTTGGAGAAAAGAATTGATAAGGGAAAATTATATTTGTAAGAAGATGCTTGTGATTGATCGGTATGATTCACAAGAATTTCATCATCAGATGACATTGAAGATTATGGCGGCTGGAAGTGTCGGTTCAAGGAAACGAAAACCTAGAATATCGATACCATAATAGATAAAGTGTTGTACTAAATGATAATGTCTTAGCCACAAACAAAGATACACCTGAGCATTTATAAGACATGACCAGGTGGAGATAACAAAAACTAAACATAAACCTAACAGATTATAAAAGTAACAGACGGAAAGGAGAAAACAAAGTGACATATAGAGTGACGTATAGTCTCTTATAGTTGGAAACTACACTCATACAAATAGTAAGCACATTTCACGATATGTAAATCCTCAATCCAGCATTTTAAATTTCAACCTACCGTAAATTAACGAGGGTATGACCAACTATCACTGTGAACTTAATATTATAAGAGCATCAACATACCCTAATAAAGTACAATGATTATTGAATATGTAGAGCTAAAACATTAGACATGACATGTTTCTTACCACTAATATGCATTATGCATCAAAATGGTGTTACTTCTTTGTTGGTAAAAAAGAGGCCAGAAGGTCCATCGTCAGGTATAAGAGCTAATTTTATGACTCTTTCTGCACCTTCCGTAGTAGTGAGAACTCCAGAATTATAGCAAATATCCGTCTTGACCCAACCAGGAGATACACAATTTATGCGAAAAGTTGGAAATTCCCTTGCTAATATCCTTGTGTAAGCATTCAGACATACTTTTGAGATCGTATATGCAGGTAAATATGCATGCCATCCTTGTATTTCTAAAATATCCTCCTTAAAATCTTTAAGAAACATATTCACTATTTCATCTACACTTTCTTCCTTTAAGCCATCCCCATCATTAAGTATATTCAAAGCCATTTGATTAGAGATAAACTAAAATCAAAACAAGGGAATACATTGGTGAGATTATTATTAAAGAATGAGAACACAAATCCAAATAAAATATTAGCATTTTTGTGTTAACCATATATATGAGTCCACAATAGTGTACACAACTATGTTTTTTTTGCTTGGTCCAATTTTTTTTATTTAATACCTAAAAAAGTTTACTAAAATTTGAAAAATAAACCTCAAATAAAGATTGCACACAAGGTGTAATAACATAGGGTTGCAGTAAATACCTTTAATTTTCCCAAGGCAGAGGAGACATTAACGATTCTTGGCGATTCAGAGAGTTGAAGTAAAGGAATAAGTGCTTTAGTCACTGATTTGACACCATAATAATTTGTTTGCATGCATTCCACTGCTGATTCATACGTCTCTGTTATCACTTGTTTCAAATTTGGTTTTTCTTTGTTCTTGTCCATCTGGAACAGTGAGATAGTAATAATAACTTAGTATGAAAAGAATAAGCAAGTTTGGTTGTTATTGCCTTTTGTTGTTATTTGGGAGTCGAAAGAGCGCAATAACATGTAAAAGTAGGAAAAAGAATGCAGAAACCGTCATTATGCTTGGCAGAATCAAGCGATTATGGAAGAAGTTAAACATGAAATCAATTTTAGTCCCAATTTTCTAGTTTTTTTCTTTGTTTCTAGAAAGCAAAATTTTACTCTCACTTTCTTAATTGGGAAACTCCTCCTAATTGTATTATTAAGTCCTTAGCAATAGATAAATCTAATGCCAGATTGCCCACGACGCATGGCTCTACTTCTTTTGTATCACGGGTTCCTAACTCCCTAAGTTAATTCTTTTTAACGAAACCAATTTGCTAAAATAAAATGCTTATCAAGAGTTCTTTGGTTGGGTTCTTTACATTGTAAATTTGATCACATTCTAAGATTTTGTTCAATTGGAAGGGTGTTATCCACTTATAATATCTAACGATGTAACTTGAGATCTTGTTGCTGATTCTTACAGCTTTCTAAGTATTTTTATTTCAGTATAATCTTCTCTTGTTCAAAATCTTTTTAAGAATAAAATTAGATAGGCATACCTCAATAGCTTCCACCAGTGCTCTAAAACTAGCAGCATCTGTTATAGCTCCAAGAATTCCAGCATTATTCACCTTTCAAAAATTTAAAACTAGAATTCAAATACCAATTAACTAAAGCACAAATTGTCTTTATCTAGGTTATAAAAACTAATCATGTTGTTACGGGGTCGCCAACAAGCACACTACTGATTTTGCTTGCCGGCTATGGTAGCACTTGCACCTAGCAGTATATGAAACCAGAAACTAAGTGATCGGATTCCTTTTACCAAGATATCAAGCTTTCCAAAACGGGTGCAAATGAATTCAGCCAAAGATGAGACAGTATTTTGATTCGTGACATCAACTTGATGAAAAACAACATTTGAGAGTCCAGATTTTTTCAGATTTGCAACAGCTTCAAGACCCTGGTTTCTATTTCTAGATGTCAATACAACAAAGATCCCATTAGAAGCTAATTGCCTGCAAATCTCCAATCCAACCCCCTTATTGGCACCTGTAACTACTGCGCACCTGAAAAAAGAATATAGAAATGAGAAATGGGTTATTAATAGGATTATTTGGATTTCATGTTTTCCCATGAAAGAACTGATCACTTACTAAAAGTATGAAATTACCTCTTTACTTGAAAATTATGGAGTGTTTCTGCCATGTTTATCTTTGAGTTCTTAGCTATCTAACACACTTCCATTAGGTAAAGAAGGTCTACTCCATTTATTGTTTGAGAATTGAGAGACTAAAAATCTAGTTGATACTACTCAAACTTATTTTTGTTTCTTAGTGTTTGGTCTAAGAATCTGATGACTAGATTCTTGCTTTATTAACTTGTCAATTAGCACAAAAATCTATGATTAAGAACGTTATTTAATGGGAATGCAGGGAAATTTGTCAATATATGACTGAATATCATTTGTATATTCACCCCTGGATAGGAACCGATGATAAACTTAGATTGGCATGATCTTCTTGCAATTTTAGACACTAATTTTTTCAAATATATATTGTTTAGATGGTAACCCTCAAAGCGGGGCTGCCTGAAAGTATACTAGTCAAGTCAGGGAGGTCTAAGTGCCGATTGAGCCATCCCATGCTTTAAAACTTTAAGATGGTACGTAGTGCAGTGATCCGGGAAAGCAACTTTGGGCTAGGTGCTAAGTAATATTACAATCCCCACCACGTAATAGTGCACCTACACGTCTTCGTCGACGTTGTTTTCAAGAGGGCGCTTATGCCCCTACGATGGGCCTTATGGGGAAGGGCCCAATAAGGCTATATTTCTTGGTTTCAATAGGACATCTTACGAGCGTTGTTTCTATCTACTATTATCTAAAAATAATCAAGTTATTAATGACTGGACGAAACCAAGAAATAACCCCTCGTCTTCGAGGATTTTGAAAGTCATCCATTTATTAAATTTGATCGCTTCTTGATCCACTCGCTTATCTGTAGGTTGGCCGCGGGCAACATTCCCACAAAACATATGCGCTGTGCGCATTTTGCGACATGTAAACCCTTAATCTACTTGGTTTGCATTTATACCGACGATTACGACTGATTATCATTGTCGTTGTGAACTCCTATTACTAATATAAGAGCATCAACATTCTCCAGTAGAGTACAATGCTTCTTGGATACTTAGAGCTACAACATTAGACATGACATCTTTATTGCTACTAATTTGCATTATGAATCAAAATGGTGTTACTTCCCCATTGTTAAAGTAGAGGCCGGAAGGTCCATCGTTAGGTACAAGAGCCAATTTTACAACTTTTTCAGCACCTTCTGAGGTAGTGAAAATTCCAGAATTGTAGGAAATATCTGACTTGACCGAACCAGGAGATACACAATTTATGCGAAAAGTTGGAAATTCCCTCGCTAAATTCCTTGTATAAGCATTCAAATATACTTTTGAGATTGTATATGCTGGTATATATGCAGGCCATCCTTTTATTTTCAAAATGTCCTCCTTGAAATCCTTGAGAAACATATTCACTATCTCATCAACTCTCTCTTCTTTTAAGCCATCACCATCACTAAGCATTTCCAAAGCCTTTTCATTGGAGATATTCTAAGATCAAACAAGTAAAAAAAATTGGTGAGGATTATAAAGAATGAGGACATAATTTCTATAAAAATACTAGCATTTGGGTCTCAAGACTATTAATCAATGGGTCCACAAGATAGTGTACACAAGGTGTAAGAACGTTGGGTTGCAGTAAATACCTTCATCTTTCCCATCCTAGAGGAAACATTAACAATTCTTGGAGAATCAGAGAGTTGAAGCAAAGGAATAAGTGTTTTAGTCACTGATTTGACACCATAATAATTTGTTTGCAAACACTCTTCTGCTAATTCATAAGTGTCTGTTATCACTTGTTCCAAATTTGGTTCATCTTTGTTCAGGTCCATCTGGAACAGTGAGATAGTAATCATTTCATCTAACCATATGTTTGTATAATCTCGCTAATAAAGTAAGTCATTTGGTAGATATGTACCGCATTGACAACTTGCAACAGTGCCGTAAAACCAGCGGCATCAGTTATAGCTCCAAGAATTCCAGCATTATTCACCTTTCAAGTATACAAAACTGGAGTTTAGATAAGAATTCAGATACGCAGGACATCTCATGTGCATGGTAAAACTCTCCATTAAAATGGCTTCTAGGTTATAAGCGGTTGCCATGCCATATGACAATTGAAGTTATTAACAGTAGATCAACAAACCCCAGGATCATACCCATGGTCTATGTGTCCTTCACTCTTCTTGTGTATTAATTTTCAATGAACCAAGAAACCAAGTGATTGGATTAGTCTTACCAAGATGTCAAGCTTTCCTAAATGGGCTTTAATGAATTCAGCCAATGATGAGATAGTAGTTAGATTCGTGACATCAACTTGATGAAAGATAACATTTGAGAGTCCGGATTTTCTTAGACTTTCAACAGCTGCAAGACCTTTGTTTTTGTCTCTAGATGTTAATACAACTAAGATTCCTTTAGAAGCTAATTGCCTACAAATCTCTAACCCAATCCCCTTATTGGCTCCCGTGACTACTGCACACCTGAAAAAAGAAAACAAAATGAGAAATGGGTATCGGGAAATAACATTTGGACTTCATGTTCTCCCATGAAAGAACTGAATTCTGTAAATGTCACCATGTCGAAACAGTTCCAAAAAATTAAGTTAATTATCCTTCCATTTAGCCATCAGCCAGTTACTAAGTACATACACAAACCAAGCCATTATATTATGCACTTACCTTTTGATCGGGATATCCAAATCAGCAATATGATACAATGTGGAATTGATAAATTCCTGCAAAACGTAACCACGAACTGTAAGAACTCACTAAATGTATGGAATCCATTAGACGGCAGCTGTCAAATTGTTTACAGATAACAATTTAAAATATGTAAAGCATAGTTATGCGTAGCAAAGAAAGGAATACCCTGAGTTGACCGTCTGCAATGAAAGATTTCAAGCTCTAGAGGGGTACAAAGGCAAATGAACGCCCATTAAGACGATGAATCTTCTAAATAGACAATCAAAATGTTTCCAAACGGAATTTTTAATATGTTCAATAATCAAAAGAGTACCTCAGTGCCAATCAACTTCCTATCTTTGTGAGCAACAAGACCATTTTCAGGAAAAACGTAATCGTAATCCGTTATAACTGACAACAATCAACAACCAAGCGTTTTTTCAGTCAAATAACATCTCTAATAGCCTCCTACACAAGCTTATGCAACCATCAATGTGCATAATATAACGTATTTCAAATATACCTGATTTCCCAAGTTGACTTGTAATCTTAACGAGATCGGATCCCCCAACAACACCAACAGCAATCTCCTGGGATGTGTGTAAACATTTTAGTAAGAAAGTGATTGAAAAGTATCTCAGACAATATGACAGAATATCTCAATTTCTGTTTTCTAGAGACACACAAGAGAGATCAAGAGAGAAAAAAGAAAAAAGAAAAAAGTATACGCGTGTACGACCGGCTGTTGTAACGAGTAACAGAAACTGTCACTGTCACCCCATACCAACAAAAGGCACATTGACCAACAGTCAGTTTGGATCACATTCATCTGCTATTAATTAAACAAATTCAATGGTTGGAGCAAGCACTATGCAATGTATGGATAGTCAAGGCTTTGATATCTAGCAGATGGTGGAGAAATCTGCAACCATAATGGTTGCTTTTCTCTACAATCTGGACATAAATCCACAATGTGGCCACCCATAGGTTATACTGCTAGAAATGTGTATATAGAGTGGATATACATATACCTTTCTTGGAGCTGTAAGTGTTCCATCAACATCTAACAAAGCAATCAAACCTGATCTCCTGACAGCCATTTCTCAAACAAAATTTCTGCAAAAAAAAAAAAAATGTTTTTGATTGAAGCACAAGAAAGCTATGAATCGTAAGAAAAGATTCAGTTTCATTAAGAAAACTAAGGTATTTTTGGTACCTGAACTGAAATTTGATTTCAAAAAACTCTAAGATGAAAACTTTTTTTGATTTTGATTAAGATTGGGAAGTTGGTCCTCTTGGTTGTGGTGATTGGTAATATTTATAGAGAGGGAAGAGTCAAGCAGTCAACTGGACTTGCTATTTTATTCACTTGATGTTTGCGTCTATTGTATTGCATTTGAAAGGGAAGGTATTTGAGTCTTCTTTTTTCCCGCTCATTTTCCTTGCATCTTCATCATTTGGATCCTTTCTCTAATTGTTAATTAGAATTAGGTGGTCATAATTTGTTTGTAGCGGATTTATTAGCAAAGCATTTTGAACCATTTTAGCATTTTTTTTTTATTCATCAAAGGGGAAAATAAAACAGAAACCAGAGGGTTTTGATCACCCCTCAAACCCTCCCGATTTAGGCCGATAGGACTATGTAATGTCACTTATAAAATTATTTCAAAGATATCGGTCATCGCATCAGACCTCTACACCCATTTCTCATAAGCCCGTATCAGAGTGCCTTTATGCCACAAAGATCCATTCACGACAACATAGCTATCGCTGCCGAACTTTTTCACTACATCAAAACCTCAAGTCGCACTAAAGATCCCAAAATAGCTCTTAAGCTAGACATTCAAAAAGCTTACGACTCCTTGGATTTGGTCTTCATAAAACAAGCTTTGACCACCTTAGGCTTCCCTCCACCCTTCGTGTATTATATTACGATGTTCATATCAACAATTACCTACTTTATCAATATCAATGGAATTCCATGTAGCGCCCCCAAAGCTAACAGCTGACTAATCCAAGAGATTAACTAAATAAAGAGGCACTGAGAATCTAAATTATTTACTTAAATATTCAATTAAGAAACCTGCTACAAAACTCAATCCAAAAACTAGCCCCGCTCTGAAATATATATATACAAGAACTCCTCTCAAATGATACATGAACAATAGTCATTTAGTTTACAAATAGAATATACAACATAATAAACAAAGCAGAAGATAACCAACTAACGAACTCAACTCCTCAAAGCTTCCGCTGCGCAACTCTGATCTGCCTCTGAAACTGAAAGTGGGAATGAGTGAGCACATCATCTCTAAAAGGGGTGCCCAGTAGAAATAACATTTAACTTTCAAGTAATCACTGAAATGATTTGGAAAACATTACATGTTTTCCCAACACTAAAAGACGACCAACGCACTGAAATAAACAATCATGTATACGGACAAATTCCTTCACTAATATTGACGCCCGTTCCATGCCTAATAGGGTACTAGTGACGCCCGTTACACGCCTAATAAAATTCTCGTAAATATAAAGAAGGGTGAAGGAACACATCTTATATACCACAGATGGAAATTCTTATTTCCCACATTACGTTCATAAAGACGAACAAAACAATAATTGGAAAGGTTAAAAGAATCAACATAACTTTCAGAAATAAAATTAAAACAATGCATGGAATACACCATCAGACAATGCATGAATTTGTTAAACATAAACTCTTGTAAAAGAAAACAACAATAATCACAAAAGAGTAAATGTAAATTCCCACCTCTTTTGATGACAAGCCACGCCTACCTCGAGATCCACGATCCACTGGTTCATTCTTTAGATCGATCGTTGTTAATACAGACTAACTGTTAATCACACAAGAACTCTAAGAATCTAGCCGAAATGGCTCACACAAGAATCATACAAGTCTACCAATTCAATTAGGTTGATTCTATAGTCCATTAGCTAAGTCTTATGAATATCTACAATTTTGTAGAAGAAGTCAAAGGATAAATCAAACCATAAGGGTCCAATACATCAAAATAGGAAAACTAAACCTAAGCCCAAGTCCATCAAACCAGCCCATTAAAATAAGGTCTAGTCCACCAGAGTCAACTAACGGTCAAACTGACGGTCACATGTTAATTAACAGTCAACGTCAAAGTCGGAGTCAATGGTCAATGGTGAAGTCCCGGTCAACAGGTCTCGGTCAAGTCAACGAAGTCAAAATGATTCAACTCAGTCAACATTCACTGAGTCAGGTCTGGTCAAGTCTAGTTAACGAGTTAACTCGGTCAGATACACAGAGTCAGCTAAACAAAATGAGTCAGCTAAACTGACTGGGAAGATTAACAAGCCTAACACTCAAGAACAGAAGTTAAGACAATCATTATACATTTCATTCATTCAAATAGAATTCAATAACTCAATACAACTGTAATTTAAGCCTACCTGCAATTCAGCAGTTCCAAGCTTCTACAGCAAACACTAACTGCAACTCTATAATAATCACCAACAATTCAGTTTATTTGCAACTCAATACATTCAACCACAACTGTGAATCCTTATCAGATATTCATTGGATATACTCATTCATATAACTCCCACAGTTGCAATACTAACTCAACCTTCAATTGCAACTAATCTAACACCAAGGCAATACAACCATCTCTCTGCATTTTCTCAAACTAGGCATACACATAACCATCACAACTCTCCCTTCAAGTCTGTAGTCTCAACTCCAACTAATACCAACACCATCACCTAAGTCTTGAATCACTAAAGTTACCACCATCTGGAGTTGTATCTTCTAAACACAAAAATTAAACTTCCTATAATATGAGAAACTCCAACTCCATTCACTTTACAAGACCATCTTCACTATAATCTCTTCACATTACAATCAAACCCAACATTCCTCATTTCAGTTCATACCTGCACAACAAACTGAGCCTCTACTAGCTATGTTAACTGCACCTGCAACTTCAGTTGAGATTATACTCAATCCAATATTCTCATTTCAGTTCTGGCCACCATTTCTATTCAACCATTCAACATTTGCTCAATCACTACACAACAACCCAGCAGAATCTCAACTCCACCTCCATCTCAATTTATACAATTTATTAACAAACACATAACTTCATTATCATTACTTCACTAACACAAACAGCACTAAGACCATCTGCAATGCCAACTGAAAACTTTATCAATAACTTCTTGTAATTTATCACAACTAAGGCCACAACCACAACACCACCAGTTCAATTTCATCACCTCCAAGTTCAGCTCAACTCCATCACAGGTTGAACAACTCCGCTGCAAAATCAATCCCTTTTTCCCTATCATCTCCTAATACCTCAACAACAACAACAGTTCAATCTTTCCCTTCTCAAGGCTTATATCATCAACACGCCTCAATTTCAATCTCATTCATAATTACTTGATCTCAACAATTTACACAATCCAATTTAAAATCTCAAATTAGAATAATTAGAAGCTTACCCAAACTTTAGCATCCCATGAATTGCTAATACGCCGAATCAATTCCACCGAAGACCTAATTTCTGTTTTGGGAAGAACAGAAAACCTAATCATTCTTTGATCTCGAATTACTCCTCATCCTTAACTCTAATTCATTCAGTTGATCAACACCCATCTCAAATCCCCTTTCTAAACTATCAATTTCATCTTCTCTGAACTTATTAAGAAACCCTAATTCTTTGATCATCTGCAAAACAGCTTCAGAACTGAAATTAAACCTCAACCGATTGCTTCTTCACCTACCCACAGCTCTATTCTTCGTCTTCTAAGTCTTCAAACCATTAATCAAAACTATAAACCCTAACTTCGATTAACAGCAGCAACCTTATCATCATCCTCCTGTATTCAAATCAACCACAACACCACCACCTTCAACTCCAATCAAACAGGTTAACAAGCTTTCTAAGAAACTCTCACACAAAAGGCCTCAAATCTCTGAGATTGGGATCGACATAGAGGAGAAGAGGAGAAACAGAGAAGAAGAAAAGAGAAGAAAAGAAAATGAAAGAGAAATAGAAAACCTCGACCTTCTCGATTTGCTTTTGAGTTATCCACAGAGGGTGCCCTGAGAAGAAAAGTCGTTTGCCTTAATAACACGTTAATGTGAAATGACCAATTTACCCTTCACCTAAATAACATATATCTTCTTCGTCCGATGTCCGAATGACACGTTTGAGTAGTCCATTTCGCATAACTTTTCGATATCTATTCAACGGTACTAGTTTCGTATCTAGATCGTTGTTAGATTAATTTCTATTAACTAACGTTCGTGTCAAACTAATCGAGTCACTAGCGTCTTAATCGTATCTTGACCATCGCTAGACCAGTCAAATAGCGTTGACGAGCTTGAGGGTCCATAAATTCCACATGGGTACATCACCCCAACTAGGGGAATAAGGCAAGGAGATCCTCTCTCATCCTATATATTTATTATATGCGCGGAAATACTATCCACAAATTTGAGAATTCTTGAAAACCAGAAAAAGATAGAAGGGCTTCGCGTTTCCCGGAAATCCCCGCCAATACTACATCTCATGTATGCAGATGACTTATTGATAACATATAAAGCAACTCCTGAAGGAACCAATCATCTCAAACATCTGCTACAAGATTATGTAAATTCGGCGGGTCAACACATCAACACATCAAAATCCACAATCATCCATTACCCAAAGCTAGAACAATACCAACTGGATGAACTAAAACAAACCTTCGATATGCCAACAACATCAAACCCACCCACCTACATAGGAGTGCAATTTAAACATGGTAGATCTTCCAGCCATATCTTTGCCTCAATCCTTCAGCACCTAGCTCGTAAGGCAAAAGGTTGGATGACTAAATGCCTAAACCAAGTTGGAAGATTCGCACTCATCAAGTCGTCCCTTACCCCTACAGCCAATCACCTCATGTAAATACAAACCCTTCCTACACACATCCACACAAAAATAGATCGTATTACAACAAATTTCTTTCGGGGCCATGACTCTTCCATCAAGAAGATCCACCCTCTAGGAAGAGACAAGCACCCTAAGCTCAGGGAAGATTAGGCATCAGAAGCAGCAAGGAGCACAATAAAGCACTTCTCATGAAACGAATCTGGAACATTCACGAAAAACCTACTTCCGTACTAGCCACATCGTATAATGCAAAATGCCTCAAACAGACACCCATTTTCGGCAACATCCCTCCCTCCCATCATCTCCCAGCCCGCAACGAAGACAACTAGCATCGCTCATACCAACCTTCAAACATCATCTCTTTCATCAAATTGGAGACGGATTAAATACCCATATCCAATCAAACTGGATTCCACAATTCAATAAAAACATTAATACATCCCTATGCTATCCCATACAATCAGTTGCTGACATCATCGACCTGTCAACAAGGAACTTGAATCATTATAGGATGAATCTACTTCCCAGCCCGTAGTTCAACGGATTATCAGCATTCCCATCCCACGGAACAACTAACCAGATAAGATATACCAAAAGCGTAAAATATACGACGGCATCAGGATATAACTGCCTCATCAACGACTCTGCACAAACCCAGAAAAACCCTCTCCCACCAACTACCTTCCTTTGGACACTCCCGTGTCCTCCAAAAGTACAACTTTTCTTGTGGAAAGCAATTAATGAGGGTCTACCAATCCTCAACATTCTCAACCGCATCCAATTCACCAACTCCAACCTATGTCCTCAATGCAGTTCTAGTCCTGAAACGTCTAGTCACATTCTGCTTCATTGTCAAATATCCATTGATTCCTGGAACCTCCTTCTACCTCATCTCACAAACAACCAAAACCCTACTCATAGCATACCTACTTCATTGCCCCAACAGACGAAAGCCTCCCTACTTCTCAAAACAAAAGCTCCGGTCCCAGTAACCACAGCTTTTTGCTTCCTTTTTTGGTCCTTATGGATCGCTAGGAACAATGTAGTCTATCGCCAGCAACCGCCAAATCCGATGAATATAATGCAGATGGCCATCAAACTCTAGCGGGAATATACCTGGGCTCAAAACCTCCTACCGCCAGTACTACCTGGGCCGGATACATCCTTATCCAAACCCAGCGCAAACAACACTAGCAACAACAACCATCTTCGTGGATGGCTCAAACCCCACTTAGATTGGATCAAAATTAACACGGACAGAGCAGCAAGGGGATATCCTGGAATAGCGGGAGCAGGTATTATATGCCGAAACGAGGAGGCCAGCACAATCTTAGCAATAGCACAACCACTGGGCATCACCACTGCACTTGCAGCGGAAACTTGGGCCATGCTCATCCATTCTTGGACGGCGACGGAACGAAGATGGCCAAAAGTTCAATTTGAAACAGACTCGGAAAACTTAACGAGATTTCGAACCTCGGACACCGACGCTCCTTGGTATATTTCTAACCAGATTGCAGAAATCAAGTACAGGTTTACCCAAATTCAGCAATATACTATTAGGCACGTCTACAGAGAAGGAAATCAAGTAGCAGACGGTCCGGAAAATCGAGCGGCAGATGATTGCTCCACAGGGAAGCTCACAATAACAATGTGGGATAATATAATTCTCCCACCTATAAGTTCTGTTGTAATAGCAGACTCTATGGGCGTAACATTCCCACGTGTAATCTCAGTTTAAATTAATAAAATGCATGCTTCAAAAAAAAAGAAGAAAAAAAAACATGAAGCCGAGACCTCTAAAAGATAAAGGAAGAGAAAAAAGTATCAAAGAAAAAGAATGCATTAACGAAATCTATAAAAAAGGCAAGATATCTCTATCTTCAGAAAGTCAGGAGCCGTGTTCCGTCAATGACAAGTATTTGAAAAGGCACCCCATTCTGCCAAAACATTAGCGCAGCTATTATCCTCTGTAATGTGAGAGAATTTGAACTGGATTGAAAATCCATAGAACTCTCCAATTAAACTTTGAAACGTCAAGGAATTAGGTTTTGGGTATCTCATTGACTCGCACTCAAACCAAACACGCTGGCTGCATATTGTACGCTTGAGCAGTTCTGAGTGCATGAATTTCCCACCAAAATTCCGCGGTTACGGATTGTCAACTCTCAAAAAAAAAAGTAGTGAAGCTCCTCATGGACAACCCCACATCCAATTTTCCTGGATTCCCAAACGAACAACCGCTTCTGTACCGCACAAGAAAAGAATACCGCACAACGGCACAAGTGGGATTAACAATATCCATTTTTCTTTTCTCATTTTAAATTCTCTCTCTTAAGCCAATTTAGGCAGTTAGAATTAGGTAGTATCAGAGTTCACACTTCACATTAAAACAAAACCTCGGGCTTAAGAGAGACATTGAAAATAAAATGGCATCTAAAATAAAATTTGAACGTGGTGTAAAACATTGAATTGCACACTGCTCCAAAATTTTTGATCTAATAATGTTACAAACAACTATTGAAAAATATCAATCCAGTTAATTTGGACAAGTTCGAGTCCTGGTTTAATTGGGGGCCATGGATTTTAATTGGGGCCTTGACATTTTATTTGCACCCCAAAAAATTTAGGAGCGTATTAAACGGATTATTAAAATACTGTTTTACCCTTTTCCAAAACTAAATCTTAAAAATCAGTTAACCCCTAATTAAAAACCTTAATTAGGCCCCCAATTCATATACCCTAAACTAAAAGAGAAATCAGTTTCTCTTATTTCTTTTCATCTTCCTCTCCTCCCCTTTCTTTTCTCCACCACCACCATTAACGACTCGTGAAGAAATTATTATTTTTCACCCGATTCATCGCGTAATCGTCGATGATAAAACTTTAATCGACGATTAACTTCTTCTACAAACATGGCTCGTACAAACCAGACCGCTAGAGAAGCTATTTAAATCCCTAATCTCGTAGATACCGTCAAAGCCAAGGTATACGAGAGAAGTACTCCCAAACCCAAAAAATCGAAACCCAAGAAAGAAATGGCTCCAATTAGAAGGTATGTGAACTAAAACCCACCTTCTATTCGATTTTTTGTTGTGTTTTGATTGTGAAACTCAGTTTGGTAACTGAAAATTAGCAGTATAAGTGTAAGGGTCATTAGTATCGAAATGGAAACCCCTAACGACTTTTCATTTGCATGCGGATTCTATGAAAAATCGTTAGTGTATTAGTTTGAAGATGACGATCCTAATTCTGCTGCTTCAACTTTTTTGCCCTAGAATAGCGTCGTTACTGTATTAGGTTGAAGATGACGACTCTTTTTTGCCGACCCTTTTTTATTTCTTAACGACTCTAGATGGAACTCGAACAGCCTTCTGTTTAAAAAATTGATAGTGTCATCATTTTGGGTGGCATAGAGTCGTCATTTAGCTATATGCTCGAGAATCGTCAACCCAAATCGTAGGATCGTCATTGCCTTTTTGACGACCCATTGTTACACGATAACGACCCTGTAAGAAAAAAAAATCATCCTCTCTGTCCAAATATTTGGAAGGGTCGTCATTATATATATTTGAGTCGTCACCTTTTGTTGAAGGGTCGTTTGCTTTGTAGATCATCCCGCTGACGACCCTTTAACTGATACCATAAAATTGATATCTTATTGGTTCTTTTTTTTTGTGTGTGTTTGGACTATAGTACCAAGAAGACCAAAGACAAGGTTCCAATGATGATAACTCCTCCTTCCAAAGCTCCCCGACACGATAAATACTTACTTTCCGGGCCATTACGCGGAAAAAAGCCAAGTGAGGTAGCATTTTCTATCACCGAACCAAGAGACAAAGGTAATGAGTTGTCGGATTCATCGGGATCATCCTCTTCTGTTATTTCTGCTAACGGTAGCGATGATGAAGAAGAGGAGATACAAGAGATACAAGAAGATCCTCCCGTACGAGGTGAAGAAGAAGAAGAGGAAGAAGAGAGTGATAATGATGATGAAGATAATGGTAGTGGTGATGATTCTGATGATGGTAATGGTGGTGATGATGAGGAGGAAGGGGATGAAGGTAATAATGGTGGTGATAAGGAGGATGAAGAGGATGAAGGTAATGATGCTGGTGATAAGGATGATGAAAAGGATGAAGGCAATGATACTGGTGATAAGGAAGAGAAAGAGAATGAAAAGCCGAAGCCGGCAAAGAGGGTAGAGAAGGATGGAACGGATATTGCACCCAGCGCGAGACACGTTCCCGCTACTCGTTTGTTGCTGGAACCTCTTCGCAGTGGTAAACCTAGAAGAGAACCTAGAGATGGCTGCGAAGTTCTATTTGGATATCCCGGATCGTGGGCTCATACCATCTATGAGACAATCGTAAGAATCCCAACTTTTCTTGTTATCTGATTAGTTGATGTTAACTTTCTAATTATTTTTTTAATATTTACATGTTTCTCTTTTGTAGGATCATAAGAATGTCGCACGTCTTTTCAGACACCAATCTTCTTTTAAGAAAATTGAGCTGTGGCCGCTAGAAGGTGAATGTGCAAGAGTTAGAGAGTATGTTGAAAACTTATATAATACCGTTCTGAACTCTGTGATTGCGTATGACAAGGTCGCAGTATCTAGTTTCTGTGAAAGGTATTACAGTGAAGTCGACACATTCCAACTCCCTTTTGGCGAGATAGCAGTGACTCCTGATGATGCCAAACAGATATTAGGGTTGCAGGTCGAAGGTAAATCAACCAATGACAAGTTCAAGAAAAGGCTTAGTTGGGATGAAATTTATGCATTGACCAGTAACTTGTTTGGATGGGATAAAGAGAAGACTAATGGGCTTTTCGTGCCGGGAACTAAATACCCGAAGAAAGAGTTCAAACTTGTAGAGATTAGGGAGATGTTTTCTGACACATTAACCAAAGAAAAAGATGGTCTCTCTGATATGGAATGTCATTATGCGGCAGCTGGGTATTTGTTGTATGTCCTTGAGTCAGTTATATTTCCCGACAACAAAGGTAATAGGGTCAGCGCCAACCTTCTTCAGCTTTTGGATCCCTTGGAAGATGTGAACAAGTACTCTTGGGGGACTGCCATAGTAGCACATTTGAATGGTCAGCTTACCCAGGGATCTCGTGAACGAACTTCTCAAATTAATGGGAATTTGGCTCTAGTCTAGGTATTTGGATTGATGAAAGTTGTCTTCTTTTTGTATGTTTTTTCCATTAATGTTTTTATGTTTATTTGATTGTTTTAAATTTTTCAAATCTGCTTGTTATAGGTGTGGATTTATGATCATTTCCCCTCGCTGTTCAAAGATAATGAAGACATGCAACTCAACCCAGATTACTGCGAAGGTAGTCCAACAGGAAACCGATACTTGTTCACTGGTTCTCAGGATAAGGAACAAACTGATGCGTTGAGAGAAATGCGACAAAAATTGGACAACATCACGGCGAAAGAGGTAATCTTTAATCCGTATAAGGATGGCAGAGTTGGCGCAATGGAAGATGTCGTGTATTACCATGGCCCTTTGTTTCACCCATATGGTTTTTCAATGTATAATCCGATGAGAATCATGCGTCAACTTGGGTTTATTCAAGATTCACCCGATGACGACTATGTACCTCCGTTCAAGCACAAGTTGGACAAATTCGAGGCTAATGTGTCGGACATAAAGGTGGTTTACGAACCTGAACCTAATACCAAGCATTGGAATACTAGACACTCTAGGATAGTAGACATCACAGATTGGGTGCATGTCAATGAAGGTCACGAGGCAACAACAGATTACTATGCATGGTACGAAGGCTTCTCCCACGGTCGGGTAATACGGATAGATCAGACTACGGGTAGGAGGACCAACAGAGCATCCACCTCTGCTTCTCAAGCTGAAACTAGAGATGATACTACCATTCTTAAACTAGTGGTGAGAATTTATTTTTGTAATTATGTTATTCATCTACATACAAATATAAGTTAGTTAATGTGAATTGGTATTTGAATGCATATAGAGGAAACGAATAAAGCTTTTTGTCAAGGGACTGTGTTGCTCGGCTGACAAAGGGGAAGTGTTTGATCCTGAGAAGAAACGTCGGTACGCTGATTACTGTAGGCACATTGAAAATCCCAATGCAAAGAAGATGTTTGCTGAGCTGGCTAAGGAAGGTAAGAGGACCCGAAAAACACGTAGTCAGCTAACACAAGAACGTGCTGAACAGGGACAATATAGCCAACCTCATGATGAACAAGGTGCTAGAGGAGATGGTGGTTCCCCAGAGGGAAGTGCAACTCAGGGTCCTCCTAAGAGAAGCCGAAGAGTTTCAAGGTCAGGGAGGTAAAGAGGAGGTCGAGGTCGAGATAGTGGTCTTGAGTGAGGAGATGTTACCGTCTACTTGAACTTATGTTTCATTTTACTGTTGACTTGAACTTATGTTTCTTAACTTTTCTTAGATCCAACTTATGTGTTTGGTTTGGATGGTTTGTTGAAACTACTTTGTTTTCATAAGATTTTAGAAGGATGTTTACAAGTATCTTTGTTATAATTTTTTAGGACTCTAAAGCAGACAAGATTATACACTGTGTAGAGTAGGGGTCGTCAGCTTTAAATCTAACAGAATAACGACCCTAAATTTGATGAGTTGGATTTTACCATTTCAGCCAAAGAGTCGTGCACTCTATTTTTATCAAGATGACGACTCTAAACATAATTTTTTAAATTTTTTTCAGACCAATAGTCGTCAGCTTGATATTTAGATCCAAATAACGACTCTTTCCTAAGAAAACTTCCAGGAGATTGCTTAAAAAAATTAGTGAAGGGGTCGTCAATGTATTAGTTTTAAGTGAATGACTGTACCTTTCACAAAAGGGTCGTCAATGAGTATACTTAAGAGACTAACGACTCTTCGTAGAAACTTTGAACTAATAGGAGAAAGGCAATGGATTTCAATAATAAGATAACATTACATAAATCTAGCATTACAGAAGAGCTAGTAAGGGTAATCAAGAATCTGACGCATCAAATGTTCGTCAATGAACCTTCTTGCTCGTCGATACAACGTTGTATATTCTTTATGGTGAATGAACTTAGTTTCCCCATTACATATTGTCCATAACCCATTGAAACGTTCCAGCTGAAATTAAACGAGGAATGTTATACGTTAGTAACTTTGAACCATGATAAAAGTATAAATATTATCGGATTACTCACTTTTTCCCTAAGAGGAGCTCGTGGATGATGGTCGTACACCATATTTCTAACTTTTACGTACTCTCGCATTGCGTCTTTAATGTAGTTGAATCGAAATGCCAAATCCCTCCATTTGCGGTTATTAGGATTCCCGGTACGCCCGTAGAAGAACTCCTTAACTCTCTTCCAAAATATTGAATAGATTTCATTTGGACGTTCACGAAACGTATTAGCAAACGATTTAAAGAGACACAAATCTTCATACGGTTCCCATTCCGCCATTTCCACTAAAAGTTTAAGTATTTTGGTAGAAAATGGAATGTTTTGGGCCATTTTCTCAAGAGGAGGGGGTTGTATTTTACAGAAGGAAACCCCAACGGTCCGATTTTTTGAAATCCACAACAAGGGTCGTTAGGATAGAAATAAATATATTGACGACTCTAGAGTCGTCAGTATGGAACTTCTAGGTGGTAACGACCCTTATTCAGAATGAAGAGAAATTACATTTATTCAGAATAAATGTAAACTCCATTTAGTTGAAACTACAATACATCAATTCTATCATAAATCTTACTCAACAAATTACATGTTACTCATTTATCGGTGCGAGATTTAACTACCACTGCGGCTTCGATGTGATAAAACGGCTCTCCTCTCCATTTGGTATATGCAGCCTGGGCCACACGCCTATCTCGTTTGTGCCTCACGAGAAACTCGTTGTACTTGGTGCACAATTTCATAATGTGAATCGTCCTATCACGAATGTGGGACGGTTCATAATCATAGCGTAGTTTCTTGTTGTAATTAACGAAAGGACTACAACCAACTTGAGTCCAAAATATACTCTCATGTTGATGTTCTTCGAGAAGATCCTTGACGATGTAATAATTTTTAACCCATTCGGTCTCTTCCTCGACTTGCTTGAATATTTCCCGGAGATGGGCTTGTTCTTTTCCTCGTTTTTTGACCCCGCGCATCTCTTCTTCTTCCTTCGTAGGATATGACGATGGAGTGAATGGTTTTTTAGTAGGTTGCATGGTTCGTTTGCTTAACACTTCATCCATTATATTAATATATTTGTTAGGTGATGAAGACAAAGTCGCGTTTGTAGTTTTTTGTTCGTTTCTTTTGCGTATCTCTTCTTCCATTGCCAATATTGATTTGGTTGCTTGCTTGCATCTTCAAAGTATGTTTTCAATTGAATTGCTAGTTGATGACGGAGTTTCCATTGAAAAATATATTTTGTGAGGTTGTTTTCAATTGAATTTGGTAGTCTATGTCTTCCTCTATATATAGAAAATATCCCAACGACTATTTTTTTGGGGAAAACTATACACAAAAAGAGTCGTTGAGGGCATTTTTAAGAAAGTCGTCACTCTATAATAATAAACCAAACGATTTTACTTACTTTTTTAAGAGAACACCAAAATTCGTACCACTGGAGTCGTTATGGTATACAGTGATGCAATGACGACTCTAGAAGGCAAAAACATACAGGAGAACACCAAAATTTTAACCATTAGAGTCGTTAGGGTA
>JAJJMB010001367.1:273248-361844 GCA_023531105.1 Papaver atlanticum
TAACCATTAGAGTCGTTAGGGTATAGAGTGACAAAATGACGACTCTAGGTTGCAAAAACATACAGGAGAACACCAAAATTGTAACCCTAAGGGTCGTTAAAGTATAGAGGGATTCAATGACGACTCTTTAAGGCTAAAATATACAGGAGAACATCAAAATTTGTACCATAAGAGTCGTTATGGTATATGGTTATCGTCGTAAACGACACTAAATATTCACTAAGGGTCGTTGGTGTTTCAATCCATATAGGATAACGACTCTAACTTTTAAAAAACGATCAAAAGAAACAAGAGTGAAAAATATTTATCCCGCAAGATAAAACACATTGTATTCATTAAGCATTCTTCAAAATACAAATATCTGGGTTCAAGATACAACCATTGTCAAAAAGTATGCTTAAAAATGCAATGCAAAGTTAAAAATAAACATCTTCTCTCACGATTCACCGCCCATGTCTAAGTAAATCGGGGTTGGGTCCATAGCATTCCAAATGTTCATTCCATACTCATACTTGTTTGTCCACTCCTTGGTGTTCTCTCCCCAATCACCATAGACCCGTGGTAGAGGACATTCTTCGGAAATCTTCAAGCCTATGTAATGGTTATGGTTGACATGTGCCATTACAATTCTTCTTTTCTTTATCGCTGCCTCGCACCTAGTTTTTGAGGGTATGTACATACAAGACGCTCCGGGGAAGCCTTTGCTGAATACAATTACAACACAAGTGAATGTGTCCGCTAAAAGTTGACCACCAAAAGGCATGAGCCAAATGGTCCCAATCTTTGCATAAATCCTTCAATAGATCCTCCTCTTCATCATATTTTTCCTTATCTTTCCTTTTCTATTCCGCTCTCTCTTTTTTTGAAAGTTGACATAGACGCTCGTCTTCCTCCTAGGAACGTTGATTACCCTTCGCAGGTTTGATCTTTTGGATATGATTCTTGCAATTAGAAAAAAGATTCATTTGGATGTGCTACGTACAAAGGAAATGTTGATCAAGTGGAAAAACTTGACGTATGTCACTCATAACTACAACATTCATATCCGTAAATATAACATGCGGTGTCTCTTCGCCACGGTAAATCAACCTCACTTGTTCCAACGCCCAAACATAGTCCTCTATTTCTTCTTTTTTCCGTAAAGCACCATGCAACGGTGAATGATTGTTTATGCGAAGTATGACTAACCACGTTCAACATAGGTATGTTATACCTGTTAGTCTTATAGGTGCAACCTACGAACAAGACTTGATAAAAACACTGAGCCAAATCCATCATCCTAGGATGGGCAAGAAAAATATGAGTCACTTTGTCGCCCGAACCCACCCTTGTTTGCATGGCGTAGTTAAGTTTTTCTTCCAACCACTCTGATTGTTGCATAATTAATCTACCATCCCATTCGGTTCTCTTGATCATTGCTTTGGCAGCGTAGATTGTGGAAATAATAGAAAAGTTTGTCTTATCTTTCGACCTTATTGCATTTAGGATCTTAAGGGGCCTACATCCCTTCATCTGCCAGACCTTTTCCATTTGATGTGGTTTCAATCGGGGATATGCTGGGTGACCTAAAAGACTTTTAGGTGGAGGATGGTTGTGACGACCATCCGGTATACTATACAAACTCCATAGATGAGTTTTAGGATGCCTTTTGAAAACAATCCTGAACGGGCATTGAATCTTCTTCGACGAAGTTTTGTAGACCCTCGTCGTCTTCTTTTCATACTTGTAATTCTTACCTTTGTGACTTTCTTCCTTATCCCCCGCTCTCTCGCATACCATCTCCATTTGCTTAAAATCGACGTGTTTGCTTTGAACAACTACGCACATCTTCTCTTTTGCCTTGGAAATAATCCATTCCTTGACCTCAGCCTTAGTTTCCCACGTCTACATTGAACAAATAACACGTTCATGAGAACACTAATTATACAATTTTAAAAACGATATACATCGATTTAAACAATAAAAACGTACCAAATCGGTCATATAGTGTTGGGAGGTATCCGGACCGATAGTGGAGACGGGTTCAGGTTGAGAGCTCGTCTGTACAACCAACTACAGAAAAAGTAAAAATCTGTCATTACAGAATCATAAATGTATAAGATGTTAAAATGACGACTCTTTTTTTTTTTTAATTTCCCATTTAAAGGGTCGTCATCTTTACATTTGCAGAACGACGACCCCCAAAGTCGCCACCTTATTGTACAGGTTAACGACTTATTTGCCTGAAACTCTAATCTTGAGTCGTCAGGGTGCGTTTTAGCATAACAACGACCCTTTTTTCGAAAATGGACGATCCAACTTAAACGATGACGACTCTACATTGACAAATATACACCAATTCTGTACAGTTTTCACCTTGATTCGTTAGTGTATATATATCTAACATGACCACTCTAAACGAAGTTATTGCAAAATTTGAAATGAAACGGTAAGTTTGACTAGTACGAGCAGTTATTACAGAGTTGGGAAAAAGGTAACCGTTTTTTTTTATTAAAAAGTATCCGTTGGGTATTTTTTTCCTATAAAAGGAGACCTATCCCTTTCAAAGTTATTCACCCATCACTATCAATCTTCCCAAATCAGTCACCCATCACTTTCAAATACTAAAAATGGCTCAAACTCCTTTCAATAATCAAGAAGATGTTGATATTGTTAGAGCACACATCACGGTCATGAAGCACGACTTTGAAAGAGCGCATTGGGTCGCCAGTAACCACGACCAAACCAGAGATCCGTACCTTAACATGGATCAAACATCCAATGCTTGGTGGAAGCGTGTATTTAAGGTTTTTAAAGAACTAAACGGAAATCGTTATAGAAGGACGCTCCGGCAGATAAGGGAAAGGTACGATTATTTATACAATGAATGCGTAATGCTGAGAGACGAATTAAAAGCTCGGGCTGATGCTCTCCCAAACGAACCTCGAATGAATAGAGTAAGTTTGTGAATCAATTGGCCGTTCATCAAAAATTATTTCTTTGGTTATTTTTATTCAACAACACTAACTTATAAAAAAATTGTTTTTCCAGTACTCTTTGGGTCGCAGCCAATACGAATTTAAGTACGTCCATGAGTTTTTGCACGAGGACTGCTATCGTCTCTTGAGGAAAAGTGAATAGCAATTCGACGCATATGATTAAACCCGTTTAGGTGTTCAAGCGCAATGTAGTGAACTATTTTATACACTTTCCTTCTATTTTATTTCATAGTACATGTATGATTTTTTCGGATTCAATAAAATGCATGAGTTCAAATATTGATTCAGTAAATATAATTCCCAAAATGGGTCGTCAGGCTTTGTAAATATACGAGTGACGACTCTATAGATTTTTTGAAATTGTTGGTATGAGTCGTCACTGTTGGAGAAAGACATATTAACGACTCTAAATGTTTTTTAACACAGAGAATTTATGATAGTAGAGTCGTCAGCCTATAAACATAACAAAAAGACGACTCTTTTGATCTGCAAGAGTCGTCACTTTATTAATATGTAAGGTAACGACCCATCTAGCAGTTAATGTGAATTTTGAATTCACCCAATGTGGTTGAGTCGAGCAACGGTTAAAAATTCAAAAAAATGACTATTGGGTCGTTGATTTCTATAAATAGAGACCCATATCTCACCCCTTCTTCACCCAAACAATAATTATCAACCTTCACATTCAATCTCATTCATTTATCATCCAAAAGCAAAAAGAAAAGGAAACACCATGACTATTCCCTACGCTTCCGAAGAGAATTGCGCCATTGTGAAAGATTGGTTGACAGTCACAAACCACTTTGAAGATCTAGGAAAAAACATTGATCAAACATCGAATTCTTGGTGGAACCCTGTATTCATCGTTTTTGTGGCGTTAAACGGAAATTGTAATTCAAGGTCTTTGAAACTCGTCAAGGAACGGTTCGAGGAGATATTCTTCGAATGTGAAGCTTTCAAAAGAGAAATTAAGGCCGTAAGGGAAGCCTTACCCAATATGTTGGGTGCTATAAGAGTAAGTATTTAAACAAGAGGTAAAACTTATCGAAATCTTTGAACAATACTAAGTACATTATTTTTGTTTTGCGTTTTCAGTTGGGGAAGGCGTATGCCCGATACGAGGTGCTTCGTGGAAAAAAGTTTGAGTTCGGTGATTGCTACCTCATCTTGGAAGGCACTACCTATAATTACAACCTTTATGGTTAAGTGTTTAAGTGCACCGTTATTATCTATTGTATTTCATTTCCTTCAATGCAACGCTATGCAAGATGTATGCCTTTTACGATTCAATGAAATGATTCTATGAAATCAAAAATCTTAAAAATTAACAGTATGGGTCGTTAAGGTATATAAATATCGAAAGTGACGACTCTAACTAAAATTATTAAAGGTTGGTTAGGGTCGTCATTATATATAAATATCCCTATGACGACTCAAAAACCAAAAAACTTGCGTTTTTTACAGAGAGTTTGGATTCGAGAGTCGTCCGGGTATTAACAGAATCAACTAACGACTCTAGGTGAACTATCAACAAAAGTCGTCATTGTTTAGCACACCAACAGACTGACGACACTTTAGGGTCGTTAGTGTATACAACACCCGACTATAACGACCCTCACTCTGAGTAGTTCCATAGTGACCATGAATCGACCACTTGGAGCACCATTCAGACAATTTGAAGAGTATAGGAAGTTTACCTGATTGTTTTGAGCTCCGGGTTCTTCATTTCGAGGATTGGTTCCTTCATTTTGATCAATAGGTTCTTCATTTGTACCATTATTCATGGCTTCCTCTATTAACATCCTTTCATCAAACATCCAATCCATAGGATTAGTTGAGACAATCTTACCATCAACACAATCATGGTTTGTACCTTCACCAACCTCATTCCCTCCACTTGAATCACTCATTTCTAAAAACCCTAGTTTTTCCTCTCAAAACTCCTCTTCTTCTTCTCAACACATAAAAACTCAAAAATAAAATCTCCCAAAAAATTTATCCCAAAATCAGATCTTAATCTAAACAAAATTACCACACTAATTAACTTAATTAATTTTTAATACTAATCATTCAGGGGCATTTTAGCCATTTAGAAATTATTTTGATAAGGGGTGACCCAAATTAGGGTGGGTGACCTTTTTTGTCCTCTAGTGCAAGGCCCCCAATTAAAATCCATGGCCCCCAATTAAACTAGGGTTCGAGTTATCAGACATTTTACAAGTATCTGCTAGATCAAAAATACTTAAGCAGCGTACTATCAAAATTTATTTTTGATGTGCAAGGATGGAGCCAGCTTAGAGCATGGGTATGCAATTACACACCTAGCGCAGTTAACTCCCCAACCCATATATAACTATTTTGGTCCCATCCCATCCCATCCATCTTTACACACCTTATCCAACTTGCCAAGATCTTTTGCACTCATTTTCTCAAAAACCTGGCTCCTCCCCTGCCGATGTAAAATGAGTTGAGAAAAAGAAGAACATGATATGGGTTATAAAACTGAAGCCAATACCAAAGTCCTCTTGAGATGATGGTATTATTTTATTTTAATTTTATTTTATTTTGTGGTCTCTTTTCTTTACTCGTCTATCTCTACGAATGGGACGTAACTTACTGGAGTCAACTCCAAGTCGTCTAAATAAAAAGTTTTTTAAGATGATATTTCATTAGGTAAACGAATTCAGGAAAAAGTCCATCCTAAAGGTTTATGAAAACCAATCTTTGTCCCTTTGCGTCATACGCTAGTAGAGAAATAAAAAACAACGACGCTTTTCTATCACTCCTAGCCAAATGACCAACCAAGGCAGAAGAAGTTATTCTTTTTGTAAAACTCTAGTTTTATCCCGTTAATCAAAATGGGTCCGTAGCAAAAGAAAAGAAACCTGTTTTAAGGAACACTCAAATGTTTTGAGGCATACATTTGCCTAAGTTCGGCTGAAAAGCTATAAGCCGAACCTCTGAATTATCAGCCGAACCTAGGCAAAATTTCAAAAAAAACATAGGTTCGGCTCTTAATTTGAGTATGCCTCAAAACAGGTCTCAAAGAAAATCCTCGTAGTCCAAGTTTACAATGTGACCTAAAATAATTCAATATATGTTTGAGGGAAAAGTAAAGAGAGACGGAAAGGTAGAAGAGAAAGGAAAATATCGTATTCATAGAGACATCAGTATTACATAGTATAGTGAAGCTTTATATACAACCATAGGGAAAACCCTAACTATCTAGATGGGACGCACATCCATGGGCCGTAGGCCCTGTAACACTCCCACTTGTACGGTCCAATAAAACTTCATATGTAATGCTTCACATATAGTGCTTTGAATGTAGATCTTCAAATGCAGTTCTCTTCATGATGACTAGTGCCGAAATCAATTTCCTTATTAAAACTTTGACAAGGAAATACCCAGTGGGAGAAAACCTTGGTACAATTCTTCACATGTAGTACTTCACATGTTGTCTCGTACTTTAAATGTAGTTCATCACATGCAATACGATCTTTAAAGATCGATGAGTCTAAGTTAATTGCCTCGTTAAAACTTCGTCAGGAAAACCCAGAGGAACAAAACATGACAGATGCGAGTATAGGTGATCTGTTGCAGATGATCACTTTGCTCCGTTGAAGTTGACTAGTTGCTTCACAACTCTTAAGGAAGAGAATCCTCGTGGGAAAGATAATAGCCTTAGCTGGGAAATTACATTCCCGGTGTTTGTTGTTGTCTTATTAAAAACCTTGTCGAATAACAAAACCCTATGGGAAAAAGCAACCTCGGTGAAGGAAAATAGTTCAACACACCATTAGATGCTCCCCCTGATGTTAGAAAATTTGCATTAGTCTAATGCAGTCAAAAGGAGTTTATCACACTTTACTTTGGTGACTTGAATGTTTATAAGACCCTTTGTTGATTCTGGAAGTTACGTTGCTTAATAGACTATCGCGTTTCATTTTTTTGATTCAGATATTTTCAGTAATATCAACGCGATCGTTATGTATTTAACGTTCAATATACTTGATGCTTTTAGTGTTGTCTCGCTAAAAACCTTGTCGAGTAACAAAACCCTTTGGGAAAAACTATTCTCGATCGAAGGGAAAAAGAGTACAACACATCTTCAATTTCAAAGTAAAATATGTCGAAAACATATCCTTGGATCCCCCCCTGATGTCGACATCTCCCTCTGATTACTTTCATAGTTTTCCGGACAGTTCCTTTAGTCATGTACTTTTCGAAACTGAATATCGGTAATGACCTAGAAAATAGTCTACCATATCTCCCCCTGATTACTTTCATTGGAGAAGAGATTATTGTTCCTTCATAATCAACAACTTTTGGATTGCATTTCTTTGCAGGGATAAAACAAATTTATGCCAATGGTTGCTTTTAAGTACATGATTACATTTACTATAGCTTTCCAATGATGTTGCGTTGGCGCTGAGCTATATCTAGCTAACAAGTTCCCTGAGGATGTAAAATTTAATCGAGTACATTATTATACTAAGTACAACAATGCGTCTATTGTACTTAGATATGGGAATTTCATCTCCCAACACATCTTCATCATCTTCCTTTAGACGAAATAGACAGTTACTTACATTTGAACATCGACTAATCATGGGAGTGCTATCAGGATGGATGTCTTTGTTAAATTTCCTGACAACTTCAGACATATGCAAACTGGTGGAGTAATATACCACAAGCTCAGTATTCGGTAGAGCTTTCACCAGACTTTTCATCTCAAATTCGGATTTCAAATAGCTTTTAAGGTCTCTTATTACATAAAGAGTACCCATCATGTTTGTACCATCGACATAGATAGCTACAATTCCAAACAAGAAACTTTCTTGTGAATATGCAAGGAAAAATACCTTACTTGTCTATCCCCTCCAAATCAAATAGTCACTTAGACGGGTATACCACATCCACCTAGTTGCTTCAATCTATAAGTGAGCGTTATATCTAACTGTAAACGCACTTTGTGGTTTAGAGTCACTTGATTTGGGAAACAAAAGTCTATCAAGTCCTTTTGTAAATATCTGTTATCTCTTGATTCTTTCAGAGATACGTAACAACCACATACATATGCTGCATTTTAAGTCCTTTTGAAATTACCAAGCTAACTAAGTAGCAGAACGCTATAACGTTCATTACAAGAGACCAATTCTAGGGCTTTGTGAGAAACCTCGTGCCACAAGGCGAGTCTTTATCCTTTAAGACTGCTTTCTTCTCATTATTTTTTGTGAAAAATTAATCATGTATGTCCAATAGGATTTACACTCGGTTGGTTAGCACTACCACACCAAATACCTGTATATTTATCAAAGAACCAAGTTCTACCTGGATTGTATAGGCCAAATATGCTCTTCGTTGACATTAAGCAACAAGGAGCTTGGTTCGATCTTATCTTGCTCTATTTTCTTAAACAAGTGTATATGAAATTAATCATCAATATGCTCGCATGATCTTTCCATTGACTCGTGAGCATTCTCATAATCCACTTGGGATGTCATTGTTCTCTGGAATCATTAAACTTCGGAGCGTCCTCCAGTTTGATTCATGGACATATTCAGAGACAATCTTATGAGATGATTTTTGATGATATAAATAAGTTGTGCCTTACTCACCCACTTCCTTTTTAGGTGAGGATTAATCGAACCAAGTGGTCTCTCCAACTTCCTTTATGGAACCACAGCCTCAACCACACTTCCACTAAGTGTAGTTGCAACACCTTAGTCTATGGTGTATATCCCTTACTGAGGATTCGTAACCTTGCGCAGGTAGGTTTGCAGCTGGTCTGTGTGATCTCATAACTTTAGCGGCATAAGTGTACATTCTGAAAATCGATTATTCTTTGTCACTTCATATTTACATTTGTGGAGTACATGAATCAATATGATACATATTGGGAACACACCACGACAATTCCTGTCGTTCCCTTAGAAAATACTTTTTCTTATCTCCCCCTAACGACGGAAAGACTGTCTCATTAAAGTGATAACCCGCAAATCTAACGGTAAGAGATCTCCTGCCAAAAGGTTTAAAATGTGGATAATTGTTGAGAACTCATTTCCAACATAACTAATTAACAGTTTTGTAGACCCACCATAGTACGATGTGGAGTCGTAATGGCACATATATAGTGCAACCAAAAATGCGTAAGAACACGAATGTCAGGCTTAAATCCAGTTACCAACTGGTACGCAGAAAAGGTTGACTAATATTGGGTTCTAAAACGAATTAAGTAAAGATGCGTGTAATATTGCATATCCCCAAAGCAATAAAAGGTAGGTTGGTACGCATAACCTATTCCTTAGACACCATCTGTAACCTTTGATGGTAGCCTCTACGAGACCATTGGGTGTAAGATGCTCTATATTGATCCTATTAAACATGCAATATTCATCAAGTCCATTTGATGTAAATTCTTTAGCATTAACAAGGGTGGTGAGCCTTTGCACTTTGCATTGTGTAATATGTGCTAGGAATTCTACAAAAATTAAACGCATCGTTTGTTGTGAGCAATAACTGATTCAATACGTCGAATCATCCACTAGAGCCATAAATCACTTGAATGGTCCGCATTATGCATGGATATATGTTCACTAACAACACCTTATTTCTTTGAAGAATGAGTTATTCACCATTTGCATCTGAGTAAAACAAGATGGTCTCAATCATGTTTTACTGAAAAATGACTTTGTAAGATGAGTGACGTGCTTCATTACTCGAAAGCATAATGGATAGAGGGAGTGCAAATCTAGTAACTTTAGAAATCACTGATTGTGATAAATGCCGGAACTTCTCATTCTATTAGTTCATTGTCTTTTACACTCAAATAAAGTGATGCCCGTGTTAGTACTTTCAAAACGGAACATCGTGTTACAACCAATGTGCCTTATGGTTATGTCAAAGTCTTTATGAATCAATCCCGATCAGTTCATTGTTAGGGTTAATATGGATTCAGTAATTTAAGTTCCAGTGATTTACAATTCACTAGATTGACACATTAATTTTCTAAGAATATGCTTCCTTCCACATTCATTAGAAATAATTTATAAATGCAATCAACTCCATTCTCACTGTAAGTTTCCAAAAAGGTAGGTAGTAGTTCACGCATGAACACCCTTTGCACTTAACAAGGTGTGATTATCCCTTAGTACATATAGAGCTTATGCGACTTATGGTCTTTATTCCATCTTGGCAACAAAGTGCTTCGCTCGATGATCCAATCCTCGTAATCACATTATAAGGAAATAGTTCAACAACTAGTTTATATTTATTCCTTAAGATGGTGGGAGGGAAACCACTATCTGTTAAACATTGAGTCTTGAGATATTAAATAAGTGGTGTTTCCTTATTAATAACAAAAGTAACATTCAACTCAAGTACTTTAGAGTGAATATATGTTACGTTTCAGAGGGGATGATATATTTTTCATCCAGATATATCTCAAGTGCTGTAGATAATTTATGTCTCGTGGGAATGATGTACTTTTCATTCCATAAGCGCATACATTGGATCTAGTTCAAATAAATAGTCAATTGGCCAGGCAAAGTTCTTCTTGTCATTAATGTTGATGTCTAAAATATGACCTTTTCATGAAAATTGGTTGCTACTATGGTACCCGCATTGCATTGCTTGTACCAATACCAGTAAGAAGATTCATTCCAAACTCTTTGGTGAGAGCTAGAATTACATCTTAGCTTCATCCTATGTTCAGTTGATGCATGTACTTTGGTGTCATTACTACCGGGGGGAAAAAATACATCTTTGTCTCATGATATATATGTCCCTTTTCACATGCTTTATATGAGTCGGTACGTCTAACCCTCATTACTTCGGGGTTCTTTCCGTTTTCAATTTTTGCTACGTTTAACTTAATTTGAGAAATTTCTTTATCTCAACAGGCCAAGAGAATCTCACTACACATGTCAACCATTTACTTTAGGTTGAATAAAATACTAAAGAGAATTCTCTTGTTGTCATACTTCAACATATACTGGTTCGTTAGTATCATGGATGAAGTAGAGAAATGGAAATTTTCTGACTCATATCACCTATTGTGAGTTCTTCCACAAAAATTGGAATACATGTGATTTTATTTGAACGTATCTTTTCAAACTACTGACAGATTCATAGTCGAGCAAGTGGATTACATTCCACAGAACATTCAAATTTTGGAAAGAAAATATCAAGTACGCAATAATGGTGTTCATGTACTTCTAAACCCCAAATAAATATATTTGAATCAAGTTGGTACAACCAATTGAACAAAAGACACCATTTAATTATAGCCGATATCATATTCAAGAGAACAAAATAACATTAAGACTAAAATTCTTAATGATCGAGATCAACACTCATAGTTCAAATGAACTTTTTACATAATATAAATTTTTAAAACAAAAACATAACTAGGCATGTTGTAAAACTAATAAATACGTCCAACAAGCAATCAACCTTAAAGCACATATTAATTACATACCTCATTTGGTTCCTACTGCATATACAGAGAACCAGAACGACTCTGGTCACACACAGTCCAAAATAGGACAGCTAAAACCGGATTGAAACATGACAGCTAAAATCGGATCGAAACTGGACAAGACCTTCTACATCTTCTGTTTCTGCCCGACTCACCAGCAATCAGCATTATCTCCTCCGCGGTGTAAAAAAGAAAAAAGGGTGCAAGGGGCATTAAAATCAACGTATCGTCAATCTAATAACAGACATAAGGGGCCTATATTATACCTATAACATACAAATATTTAAATGTCTACTCAAAACTGTCCACGAAAGATCGTGATATAAACTTTTTCTTATAATAAATCCAAAATTTCATCATTATCATATTATTTTTTTAGAAAAGTTTCCCTTGGCGTCATTGGACAGTGTTTGAATTACATATGCAACATTTTTTTTTCTCTTTTTTTTTTTTTTTTAATCCATGGGACTAAGAACAGGTGATAGCATAATAAAGATGAACATACAAGACAACAAATGCCCAATACTGATTTCCACACATATATATACGGTACATACATATATTATCATTAAAGCATACGTTACAATCAAGAGTTAAGACTGTACATTGTAATAAATAAATTAAAAGAAATAGCAACGTCTAAGCCTCTGAAATGGGTAAAAGTAATCACAAACGGACAAAAATTGCATGGGGTAAGGAATCAACTAATACATATAGTTCAATATCATAAACAGAAGACACTAATGGTATCGCATGGTGCATTTGAGAATCACAATAGCATCAATTAATACAAACAAAATCGAACACCACGTGCAGGCAAAATAAGACATAGATTTCATGATGCATTCAAAACAAGAAGACGAAATTTTATGATTACCAATCATGTATATCATTTGATTTGATTAAATTAATAGCATAGCATATACAGATAGCATGTTCAATCAACCATCACGATATACATGTACTCAAGAGAAACATGGCAGACAATTAAAATTAGGTAGTCATACTACTCATAGATCACATCACAAGTTTCTATTAAAAAAAAAAACTTAAAGAAAACAAAATGTTTAGTCATACCTTCTTTAACCGATGATTACAAAGGAGGAAAAAAATAGAAGTACCGAACAAATTAAGTTTATCACAGGGTCTCCTGATATTTGCTGATTGATGAGAGCGGAAGGAAAAAATAAAAAAAAATCTCGGCATTGAAGAGCTCGTGCCTGATAACGTGTTTTAGGGAAAAGTAAAGAGAGACGGAAAGGTAGAAGAGAAAGGCAAATATCTTATTCATAGAGACATCAGTATTACATAATATAGTGAGGCTTTATATACAACCATAGGGAAAACCCTAACTATCTAGATGGGCCGCACATACATGGGCCATAAGCCCTGTAACAATATCAGCATTGTGGCCAAAAATGTGTTCGAGGCCCATAACTGCACTGTAATCCCAACTACAGACGGTGGGCCAAAATAAGGATAAATCCCGCCCATCTCTGAATCCAACAAACCGCCATTGACAACTACGAGTTGGTCACAGATTGATGCAATCGATTTATGTGATTCAAAAACTGACATGTAGAGCGTACATGAACCAAAAGCTTATAATTTATTGCTTATCATTAAATTTGGGTCACACTACTTAGCAGCAGTTATGGCACCGACTATACTTCAACTAGAATTTTTCAACTTCGACTGCAAACCACATATTCTTCTTTATTTAGCCTTACAGTACATTACTTAATCATCTAGCAACATTCTAAGAAACAAAATGACAGAAATGCATTCAGATGCCGAAACAAAAATCTGGTACTCATAATGAAAAAAAAATGCACTCTCTAAACATCTAAATTAGTATGGAACTATGTGTTTTTATCTACGTTGCTATATATTTTCAGGTGTGCAGTTGTTACCGGTGGAAATAAGGGAATCGGATTTGAGATTTGTAGGCAATTAGCTTCTAAAGGGATTTTAGTTGTGTTGACGGCTAGAAATGTAGCCAAAGGATTAGAAGCTGTTGAGAATCTCAAGAATTCATTTGGACTTGCTAATGTTGTTTTCCATCATCTAGATGTGATGAATCCAATTACTATTTCTTCTCTCACTGATTTCATTGGAAGTCATTTTGGAAAACTGGATATTTTGGTAAGAAACACCAGTCACTAGTTATTTCCTTGTTTAATATATCTACAGGAGTGAAACCATTGTCAAGTTAACAAAATTAGTAATGTTGCTTTTGTTGATGTCCCCATAGACGATGGGTATGATCCCCCGGGGTTTGTATATCCTTATTATAACCTATAAGTCACTAAGTCAATCCACTGAAGACTAAACATAATTTGTTATTTACTCTGAATTTTATTTTAAACAATAGCATTGAATATTTAAAAGGTGAATAATGCTGGCGTTTCTGGAGTTACAACTGATGCTGTAGGTTTTACAGCGGTAGTACAAGCCCTTGTTGAGGTAAATATCTATCTATGACATATCTTATTTACTAATAAGAGTCAGCCTTTCTCTCATCTCCATGTGGCATGTTGCAATTACTAGAGTATCTAGCTAAGATAATGGACTACTATGTAACTGTTAATCCAGAGGGACCAGAACAGAGAAAATGCAAATTTGAAAAAAATGATAAACAATCGGAAAGAAAATTTGAAACAAATGATAAGAGAGACTTATGAATCAGCGGAAGAATGCCTGCAAACAAATTATTATGGTGTCAAATCAGTGACTAAAGCACTTATTCCTTTACTTCAACTCTCTGATTCACCAAGAATAGTTAATGTTTCCTCTCTCGCAGGACAACTGAAGGTACTTACTTATGCAAGCTCATGTTCTTACACATTGTTTCTGTAATAATTCTGTTCTCACTCTTTTATAATTCTAATTTACAAAAGTTACTTACTTTATTTTCAGAATGTCTCTAATGAAGAGTCTTTGGGGATACTTAGTGACGGGGATGGTTTAAAAGAAGAGAGTGTAGATAAGACAGTGAATATGTTTCTTGAGGATTTCAAGGAGGATTTATTAGATATAAAAGGATGGCCAGCATATTTACCTGCATATACACTTTCAAAAGCAAGTTTGAATGCTTATACAAGGATATTAGCAAGGGAGTTTCCTACTTTTCGCATAAATTGTGTATGTCCTGGTTATGTCAATTCAGATTTTAACTGCAATACTGGAGTTGTCACTACTACAGAAGGTGCGGAAAGAGTCCTAAATTTAGCTCTTGTACCTGATGATGGACCTTCGGGACTCTACTTTATCGATGGAGAAGTATCACCATATTGATGCATAATGTAAATTAGAAGCAACAAAAATTTCTTGACAACAGATTTAACAAATATTGTTATCTATTGTCACACGTTAACTTGATGCTCTCATACTATTAATGGGAGTTCATATGATAATAAAAGAAACTAACTAAGGAATTTGAATCTTTTTACCAAGTTACCGAGCTTTCCAAATAAGGTTTTCAATGAATTCATCCAAGGATGACATAAGACTTTGATTCATGACATTAACTTGATACACTCGAGATTCAAGATATTCTTAGACTTCCAACAGACGCAAGACCTTTGTTTTTGTCTCTAGATGTTAATACAACACAGAATCGAATAAAAGTTAATCGCTTACAAATATTCAACTCAATCCCTTTACTGACACCTATGAATATTGGCACCTGAAAAAAGAAACCAAAATGAGAGATGGGTGATAACGTTGTTCGGACTTCATGTTCTCACATGAAAGAAGTGATCACTTACTATAAAAGTATGAAAGTACATCTTTAGTTGAGATTTAAACATTGTTTCTGCCACATTCATAGGTGAAGCGTACGAGATTAATAGCATTGTCGTAAGATAAATATATGATGTAGTTGTTGGGTCTTCTTAACTTGTATCCCAGTATTGATTGATTTCATAATATTTTGTTGGGGAAGCTGTAATTATCTTAAAATAAACCTATATTTTTTATTTCCAATATTGCCCTTGAGATTTTTTGTTGATAGATTTCTCTTACTCCCTCCGTCCCATTTTAGATGAAGATTTACGTGTTTTCCCACATATTAAGAAACAAGAAAGAGATTATATATTTTCCAAGTCTACCCTCATTTATATCTCCTAAAATATTTTTTAATTCCTTGGTTTTAGTGTGAATATGGAGTCTAATGGATTATTTAAAAATTTCATTTATGAAATTGAGTTTATGTTATATTTTATGTTTGTATATGATTCCAAAGCATGGACAAATTTGGAAATTTTCGGGAAAAATAGGAAAACCATCAAGTAATATGGGATTTGTAAAAATCCTAAAACCTTCATCTAAATTGGGACGGAGGGATTATTATAATAGGACCCATCGTCTTGTAGTCAATAAAAACTCTACCTAATCATTAACAAGGTCACATCCGCATATCTAATTTCAGTTACTGTTTGATCGGAAGGTCAAATATCCATGGCAAATAACAACAATAGGTATCATCGTTATTTTTTTCTTTTGGTCCTGTAATCTTTTAACCTTTTTTCTATCTGAATCATTTTCCTCATCCAAATCCATTAGTGTAATACTTGTAGGTATATTAAACAGATGCATTAGTGTATTTGTAACGTATGAAGAAGTTGGTTGTTTTAAGTAGCTTACACGAAATTTTTGACCCTAAAATGTCGCGTAATAATATAAATTCTTTTGATTTTTTTTGAAGCATGAAATTCATTAATCTACTAGATTGGAAAGCCGCGAATCCACAATAACATGATATTTGAGCAGTATCGCAGTCTTCATATAGGAGTTGCATCGGGGGTGGATGTTACTGTCGAAGGTCGAAAGGTCTTCGGTCAATACTTTTCACAAGAAAAGTTGTATTTTTAATGGACACTGCAGTGCCCATAGTTACTCAGATGGAGGTAGAGGTGTTTGATGCAATTGATTGAGAGTGTTAGTCATGCCTTTGTATCTTTTTCTTTTTTTTTTGAAGAAAAAGTTATATTAAGAAGGAAAAACCATCACACAAAGCAAAGGGAGTTACACATTCATGAGAGTCTCCCAATTACTCCAAATAAGACTAGGAGTTAAAAACTTAAACGTATCTGAGTCACAAGACCAAACAACTACAAGCTGTTTAACAAGGTCAATAATCTCAGTCGCTTCCTTCTTTCTAGCAGATCCAAAAACTCTTCCATTTCGTTCCTTCCACAATCTCCAACAAATTGCATAGTAGATAATCCTCCAAACTGAACTACCTCTACCCCGCAAAACATTTGTAGTCCAAGCTTCAAACAAATCAAAAAGTGTCCCCGGAATTGGCCAAGAAATCCGAAAAGCTTAATGAAGTAATTCAATACCTCAAAAGAATAAGAACAATGCAAAAACATATGATCCATTGTTTCTCTTTCGGTATTGCAGAAAACATACAAATCACTTTCTATATCCACTCCTCTATGCCTTAACATGTCTCTAGTTGGAAGAGAATTATGAAAGGAAGCCCAAATTATAAAACTAACTTTATTAGGTATATTGCTTTTCCAAAGATGCTTCGCGAAAATGCAAAAATCATACTGTCCAGCTAGAGTTTCGTAACACTTGGCCGTAGTAAAATTCTCCATAATAGACATCTCATTTTCATTTTCCACAAGGCTAGGAATACGAACATCACGCCGAAGTAGATCCCATTCAAGTTGGTCATTAGCATTCAAAGCTCTCTTGAAAACGCACTGCCAACCATTGCTTCCAATCATCTCATCCACAGTGGCATCTTTAACTTTCACTACCTTAAACACCTCCGGAAAAATGTCTTGCAATCAACCTCCATCAAGCCATTTTTCCTTCCAAAATCTAATATCGTTACCATCTTTTACTGTAAACCGTACCATATTTTGAATCATAGGTATCATGTTCACCACATTCTTCCACAAACTACTGCATTGAGAAGTGGAATCAACATCCGGCATTAGCAATCTCCTGTTTCGCTTGAACTTCTCTTGCACTATCTTCTTCCAAAGACTGTTATTACTTTTCGAGTACCTCCATATCCACTTAACCAACAACGCCCGATTAACTATCTTCTTCTCATGCCTTTGTATCTTGATGTTGCGGTAAACTGTACGAATTTGTCTACTCCTTTGTTTTTCGGCTTGAACCATAACTTCAATTGAGTCTTTAGTGTTGATTGAGTCTTGAAGTAAAATTGAATCTCTACCCTTGAATGAAAAAGTGCTAAAGCTAGTAATGCTTATTACAGAGGTTACTAACTTATAGCTAAAAACAAACAAGTAACAGACTCGAACTAGATTAATTTAATGTCTTATATTGGTACAGAAATTTAAATTTATCATAATCTAAAAGTTTAAGACTACGATAAATCAAATACGGTACAAAATATATATCCTAATTCATAAGACCAAAAAAAGTGGTGGGCTCTAACGATAAATTAAACAGAACAGAATTATAAGAGTATACCGGGAGTGTCTTCATCTTAAATAGAAAAGTGTTACTTTCCCGAGATTTAGAATTTTTAATGAACAAATATCAAAATCAATGTAAACAATTATTTGTTTATAGTCCCTAACTTGTATACTGGGATACAAGTGAAGAAGACCCAAAGAATTTATCGTCCGGAAGACCAAAAAATAAATTGTATATATTGTCCTTGTATTTAAATGATCGGAGGTCCTTGCTTTGTGATAAACAAGTCATTGGCACCAAAGTGCGTAATTAAGAGCATTTTTTCATATTTTTTTTAACACGAAAAGGACAGTATTTTATTAACTTGTGCATCCATGCACAAGATAACAACCAATCATTACCATTGGAAGTTGTAAACAATATAAAAAAAATAAGAGAGAGAATGTTATTTTGCATTGGCGATTGCAAATTTTGCATTTATAGAAAAAGAAATTTAAAAAAATCCATATTAACTTGCATTCTCCAATGCAAGATAACATTTTGTGCATGGATGCACAAGTTAAAAAAAATACCTTTGTAAAATAGGGTACCAACAAAGGTGTAAAAGCTACAAAGAGCTAACACATAGCAGAAAACAATTCGAAAATAAAAGCTAAGCTAACTGCTGCATAGTGGCAATCACTGGGTTCCAATACAAAGCAGTAAACTTAAGGGGATGTTATCGAAATTTTCGAACCAAAAGACTAGTTATAGAAAAAGGCATTTGACACCATTTTGAGTGCTTGGATTTTTCCAGAAAAAGTTTCATGTTTCTTTCGAGCCAAAAGTTCATCAAATTTCAAAAAGTGAAAATATGAACCAAAAAATGGATTCCCTCTCTTTTATAAACCCATGATTGAGATTGTTATAAACCCGTGATTGAGATTGTATATATATATGAAACCCATAATATAAGATTATCAGTATAAATTGTAAATTTTGATTTGACTTTATGTTTAAACAGTTTCATGATGGCTAAAGCTCCATTTCTTATCTTATTTTAATATAAAATTAATTGGAAAATTTATTTGTTACCTGTATTATCTCCACTTTTTCCCCGCTAGTCCTATTTTGTTACCATTTTTTTTGGCATTATCTTTACTTTCTCCTCTCTAATGGTAGAGAGAGATAAGAGAGACAGATTCCGATGATGACAGAAATGAAGATATGTCTGTAGCCTAACAGTGTTCATGTCTCCTTGCTAGTGTTACGCTCTTGCTCCTAGTCAATGTTAAGACCAATCTTGGATTCTTTTGAATCATCTACAACAGGTTCCACGATCTATTTTAAATTAAGTGAGGAGATCGTATGATGGGAAAATTCTAATGAACAATTTTATTGGTATCAAGGGAGTAATTGGTCAACATAGTTCATGTTTTAATTCATCTTCATCCAATTGATTTGGAGTAGCAATCAATGTTTTTTTATTTTTTACTTTCTAATCTTCTATACTTTGTTGTTAATTTCAAATTGGGGTATGTGATTTATTATTATGGATCTGAATGATGAAAAAATTGAACCGTGGTATATAGAGATCTTTGGTCATTGCTACACCTTTTTATATGTCAATATTTTATTTTTCACTTTTCTTTTGAGTGAAATTTTCATATTTCAACTAAGTTTAGAGTGAAAAATTAAAATTTTCATGTTTTTCGCGTGAAAATCAATGTTTTTATTGTATAAGCTTCGAGTGAAATCATTTTTTGTCACTTGTGTTTCAAGTGAAAGGTTGTGTTTCTTTTTTTTGTTTAGGGTGAAAATTGCAATTTCAAACTTGATTTTTCCATTATTAAGTTAATATTAAGGATGAGACGTATTTCTTAGTTTTCACCTAGAGAGAAAAAGATAAAAGAGATAATTCAAAGGATTTCACGTGATACAAAAGAAGAATGAGTAATTTTAGATATTTTTACTAAATCTCTCATGATGATAATATATAAATTTTTTGTCTAAGGAAAAAAGAGTTAAGAAATTAGTTAATTTAGGGAGGTCAGGGGAGTTTATTTAGTTATTAAGACTTATCGCTTTCGTTGACAACTGCATTTCTTTTCTGTTATTATTAATTAGTTTTCTTAAATAGGTAAAAGGTTATTTTTGTAACCTAAACATATTATAAGTAGTTGTTGGTTTTTTAATATAGAATCTATAAAAATCTATTTTTGAATAAAAAGAAAAGGGAATAAGAGTCGGAGTTTGGCCACGTGTCCTTTTCACCGGTGAATTCTAGTTATACCAGATCAATTAAATACATTGGAAACATACACTTTCAGTAGTAAAATCAAATAGATTGTGATATTTTTCATATAATAATATGATTATTTGCAATTTTCCGAAAATACAACTTTTTACCAAGTGTACAATGTAAAAAGTTATCACAACACAAAAACCATAATTTTTAGAGCTAAAATAGTAGAAATGAGTCAATTAACATATTTCATTTTCTCTAATATGCTTGATACATCAAAACGGTGTTACTTCTCCATTGCTAAAATAAAGGCCATAAGGTCCATCGTCAGGTAGAAGAGCCAAATTCACAATTCTTTCTGCAGTTTCGGTGGTATATAGTTGAAACTCCACTATTAAAGCAAATATTTGTCTTGACCCAACCAGGACATAAACAATTTATGCGAACAATAGGAAACTATTTCGTTAATATCCTTGTATAAGCATTCGAAGATGCTTTTGAGATTGTATAGGCAGGTAGACATGAAGTCTATCCTTTTGGATTCCAATAAATCCTCCTTAAAATCTTTAACAAACATAGTCACCATCTTATCTACACGCTATTCTTTTAAGCCATCCTCATCACTAAGTATTTCCAAAGCCTTTACATTGAATACAAACTAAAATGAAAATAAATGAACACATTTGGTAAGAATTATAAAAGAGTGATAAAATTATTTCCCAGTCTGGCTAAGATTAGGAACTCAACCGGAAGTCGTGAACTTTTCTATGAGTATTATCCCTAAAGTCTTAACCGCATTGGCCAACAATATGTAAATAAGATGTAACAATATGGGGTTGCAGTAAATACCTTCAGCATTCCCATGGTGGAGGTAATGTTGGCAGTTCTTGGTGAATCAGAGAGTTGAAGAAAAGGAATAAGTGATTTAGTCACTATTTTGGCCCCATAATAATTAGTTTGCATGCATTCATCTACTAGTTCATAAGTCATTGTTACCACTTGTTTCAAATTTGGATTCTCTTTTATTATGATCCTCCTGGAACATTATAATAGTAATCAACCATATTATTTAGATACTCTAATATATTGTTGCGATATTATGATCTGCTATGTATCCGAATGGATTCCTAACCCTTCCTCTGGGGATGGTTGAGACAGATCGTGAGTCCGATTCTCACCCCACCATGATTCATCCCATGTTACAAACTAATATATGTATCAATATCCTCATTAATATGATATGTCGCTTGATATGTGTTTACCTCAAGAGCTACCATTGTCTCGAGATCTTGCAACATTACCATAAAACAAGCTCCATCGGTTATTGCTCTGAGAATTCCTGTATCATTCACCTTTTCTAGTATTCAAAATTAGAGTTAAATAGAAATAACACACAACACTTGCTGATTTTTTCTGCCGATTGCACCTAGCCACATAGTGTATATTAAACAAGAAACAAAGTGATTGAATATATTCTTCTTACCAAGACATCTAGTTTTCCAAAGTGGCTTCTAATGAATTCAACCAGAAAAGGAAGAGAAATTGGATTCGTCAAATCAAGTTAATGAAAACAACATTAGAAAGTCCAAAAGAATTTTTGAGCTTTTCAACATCTTCCAAACCCTTAGTTGCATCTCTAGTTGTTAACACAACTGAAATACCACTAGAAGTTAATTTTCTGCAAATCTCAAATCCAATTCCATTATTTCCACCAGTAACAACTGCATACCTGAAAATACAGATCATAACAACATACATAAATAAAAAAACACACAAAGACTTTCATACTGATTCAGATGTCGAGTACATGCTACACAAAGTTTTTGGATTAACTTCATTCTAGTTTTATTGTTGCAATGCACAAGCGAAAAATGAGAAAAAGCACGTGTAATTTTGGGTAATCTTACTTCTGTTTCTGGAAGAAGAGGTACCATCACATTTTCATTTTAGTCTAAAAATAGGCCAAATTAAAAAAGTGATAATATTTTTTTCTTCCATAAATGCAGGAATTAATATTTTGATTGAGATGTACATAAATTCCATGAAGTTTATCAAAAAGAAAGAGAAGAAAAACAAGACTGGATAGCATCGCAACTGATGGGCCCATTTAAGATTATTAACTTTGCATCACCCTCAAGCTCTAGTAACGCATTGGCATCAGTTACCCTTTGATCTAAGATTAAGATTACTCTTGTCATCTTTCATTGTTTCATCGTGTTATTACTCATGTTTCTTCTTGTTATTACTCAGTTCTCGAAGATGATGCTTCTTACTATTTCCCCGTAACAGTACTTAGAACCCAAAGTTTCCCCATAAAGTTACTTTTTATGCTTTAATGCTATAATGTTGCACCTAATCTCTACTCTTTGAGGAATGCTATTGTTGTTGATGGTCATATTGTATGCAAGAAGGAAGCTAAGGCTAATACCCACCTATTCTATTAGTATTGTGATGATACATTGAAATACACTTCTAGTGATTAACTTTATTCAAAATAAACCTAATATTTAAAATTTAAGACTGATTCATCCAATGAAGCATGTTGATAATGTATTACAGATTTTGCAGGATTTTAGTAAACTCTCTGGACAAATGCTTAATTTTGATAAATATTGTGTGTATTATAGTAAGAATTTTAGTCCTGGTGCTTGTGAATATCTTGCTAATGCTCTTAATATGTCTATAATTACTGATTCTGAGAAATATCTTGGTGCTCCTCTGTTACTTGGTCCTTCTATGATGAAATCCTTTGACCCAATAGTGCAATCATTTGATGTTAGACTGAAGAATTATGTTGGTACTACTCTTAATCAAGCTGGTAGATCTACTTTAATCAAATCTGCTTCGAATTCTTTTTCCACTTACCAAATGAGTTGTTTTAATATTTCAACTACTCTGATCAGTAAGCTTGATTCTTTGCAGAGAAACTTTTGACGGCGTCATAAAGCTAGTAAAGATACTAGTACCACCGTTGCCATGGTGGAAGGGCCGACCGAAGAAGAATCTGAAGATGGGGTTTGTCTGAGACTACTTTCTCCCCGTTTCAGAAAAAGTGATACTTTCGTTTTGTTTCAGAAAAAGTGATACTTTCGCTCTGTTTCAAAAAAAAAGTGATACTTTCGCTCCATTTCAGAAACGGGGCGAAAGTATCACTTTTCCTGAAACGGAGTCAAAGCATCACTTTTCCTGAAACGGAGTAAAAGCATCACTTTTCCTGAAACGGAATGTGAAAGTATCACTTTTCTCGAAACGAAAAATTAGTCAATCCATAAACCAAAATATGGTTGCATGATGTGTTATGCATCCTTTGTGGTAGTTTGCATAATGACTATGTATTCAATTTTCGAGAATTGTGCCTAAAGTGAAAGTATCACTTTTCTTGAAACGGAGGGAGTACATCGTTGTATTAGTTGCAACGGAAAATTAGTTGATGCATAAACCAAAATATGGCTATATAAAGTATTATATATCCTTTGTGGTGGTTTGCATAATGGATATACATTTAATTTTCAAAAATTGTGCCTAAAATGATAAATACCTCCGAATTTTTCGTAAAAACTCTAAATTTGATATTGTTGTTTGTACTCATTGCGTAAATTTTTTTATTACCTTTCCAATGAGATAAAATTTGTAAAATTCCAAGGCACGGATTTTTAGATATGTTATATTAAAGTTTGCTTTCCAATTATACCCCTGAAAAGATATGATACATAAGGAGTTATAGTAATTGGACTCAAAGAGAGGGACATTTTTGGTTTTTCGCCCATAACCATTTCCAATCTTTTTGTGTAAATTGATCACTTAGATTTTACAAATAAGTGGCCATATAAGGTCCTCCATCGCTTCGCTCGGTCGGCCCAATTAAATTCATTGCATGGGATAACATTAATAAGTCAAAAGATTTGGGTAGACAAGGATTTAGAGACTTTTAATGTTGCTCATATATGTAAGATGGTTTGGAAAATCATTAATGAACAGGATGAATTGTGGGTGCAAATTTTGAGTGCAAAGTACTTTAATAACTGTAGTATTCTTCATTTGCAAAAACTTAATGAAAGTTGTTCTTGGATCTGAAGAGGAATCTATAGGTGCATAGAAGTAATTAAGAACAATAGTTTTTGGGCTATTAGGTGTGGAACTAAAACTAAAATTTGGCTTGATAGTTGGTTTATAGGTTTGGATCATCCTCTTGTCCCTGCTGATGTTTTAGTTAACACAATGTCTTATATCTATGTGTCTGAGCTTTTTTATGATGGTAGTAGGAAATGGAATTTGCATTTAATTCATTATTTATTTGAACCTGACTGTGCTAATAGAATCCTGGCGATGAATGTTCCTACTATAGGAAATCATACTCTAATTTGGTTGCCAGATAGGAAAGATCCATTCTCTGCTAAAAGTGTTTATAATGTTTTATCTAGAATGCTTAACTCTTCTGCAGGTACTCAAACTGTTCCTGTACGGGTTTGGAAATTTCTTTGGAAGGTTAAGTTGCCTCACAAAGTTAAATTGTTTGTCAGGAAGTGTATCAAGGATATAGTACCAACTATAGATAAGATTTCAAGATATAAAAGTGATATTGAGCTACATTGTAGCATGTGTAATCCTTCTAGTGAGTCTAGTGATCATTTATTCATTAATTGTCCTTATGCTAGATCTGTGTGGCTGACTTTAAACATTAATGTGGGTAATATTCTGGCTCATCATGTCTCTTTTAGAGGCTGGGTCATATCTTGGTTCTTTGCAGGTAACAATTTGACTTTTGGTACAGGGATTTCTAGACATGATATAAATAAGCTTCTTATGGTGTCAGTTTGGACTATCTGGAAAGATAAATGCTCAAAAGTTTTTTAGAATATAAATCCTAATATAATTATGTCATTTGATGGTATCAATAGTCTGGTCTATCTTGTAAATAATCTTTCTACTAATAGAAATGGTTCTTTGCAGGTCATGAAATGGAAACCTCCAGATAATGGTTATTTGAAGATTAACTTTGATGTATCTTTTATGAAGGAAACTTTATAAATGTGGTACATGATTGATTGTGAAAGATTTTTTTGGTACCTACTTTGGTGTTCAAGGAAAATTCTTTAAAGGCGGAATGAAGGAAGGAATTGAAATAGAGGAATTGGATTGCAAGATTATATGAAAGCAACGCTATTTCTTTGGCAGTTTCTAAAAAGTTCAGTAAAGTCATTTTTGAGGCCGATAGTGAGATGTTAATAAAACCAATAAATGGACAAAATTACTCTGCGTCGTATTCCCTTGCAAGCCAAAAAAAACTGAATATCAATCCCGATATTTATCTTGTGACCCAACCTCTTCTCGGGATTCAAAGATGCATCGTGGCCAAAATTTCACCTTGTAGCCAAATTTACACCATGAACCCAATTTACCTCTTGACTCAAACACTGCACTGCCAGCATGAAGATTTTTGCACTCCCTATCCTCCAAATCTGGCTCCTCCTCTGACTGTCACCTGAACATTACCTAGTTGTAGCGTCTAACTCGCATTGTGATCTAAAACTTGTTTAGTGTCACAATTAATCAGAATCCTGATATAAAATTTACCCCTTGGCCCTAAACTTGCTATCAAATATCTACTCCTTGAAACCAAAACATGTTGTAACCAAACATTTCAACGTGACCAAAAATACACTATGCGATTCGTTATCTGCTTACAAGTCTTGGCCTAAATGAGTCCGCAACTCAAAATATCCACCCTGATTTTTCACAAGATAAAATCTACGCTACAGCTCAAAATTTATCACTAGGACGCAAAGTTCACTTATAAGTTATGACTCAAAATCTTCCCCCGTCGATCAAAATGTCTTGTGAGACCGGTAATTTGCCCAGTGACCACAAGATGGGTGTCACTCATAAGTCACAATTGTGCCATTTTACGTCTGGTTTGAATTCGAAAATGACGGTTAGTTGTTACGTAAGAGTTTCTCCGTGCCAGTGTATCGGTAAGTAATGACCTCAACAAGACTAATCTGATACACTAATATAGCATCAGTCAAGTCAAACCTTCAACTTTATCAGTCAAGTCAACTTTCACCTTTAAGTTGTCAACTTTCAGTGTATTTTCGTGTTAAGAACTTTCTTGGAACTTTGAATAATTTCTTACGCCTTTTATCATCTAGCAATAAACAAGATATTATATATCTTATCATCTAGCAACCCTCTAGCAGACAGGATTGCAGAAATGGACTCAAATACTGAAACAAAAATCAGGTAATTATACTGGAAGAAATGTAATCTTTTAATCTTAATTAGTATGCAACTGTGTGTTATTATGTTCATGTTGATGTCTGTATTTTCAGGTGTGCGGTTGTTACCGGTGCAAATAAGGGAATCGGATTTGAGATTTGTAGAAAATTAGCTACGAAAGGGATTTCAGTTGTGTTGACGGCTAGAAATGTAACCAAGGGTTTAGCAGCCGTTGAGAAGCTCAAGAACTCATTTGGTCTTTCAAATGTTGTTTTTCATCAACTTGATTTGATGAATCCAGTTACTCTTCCTTCTTTAGTTGATTTCATCAAAAGCCATTTTGGGAAACTGGATATTTTGGTATGAAGAATTCAATCACTTAATTTCTTCTTCATATATACTAGACTACTAGTATAGTTTTGACAAAGTTTTTGCTTTAATCTAAATTTCAATTTAACTAGTATAGTTTTGAAAACTTGAAAGGTGAATAATGCTGGAATTCTTGGAGCTATAACTGATGCTGCTGGATTCACAGTAATGTTGCAAGCTCTTGAGGCTATGGTGGCTCTTGAGGTAAAATTTATCAGGATATATAATGATTCTTGTTACCCTAGGCTTATAAGATTCTGATTACTATTATACTGTTACAGGAGGATAAGAACAAAGAGAAGCCAAATTTCAAACAAATGGTAAAAGAGACCTATGAATTGGCAGAAATATGCGTGCAAACAAATTATTATGGTGTCAAATCAGTGACCAAAGCACTTATTCCTTTACTCCAACTCTCTAGTTCACCGAGAATTGTTAATGTTACCTCCACCATTGGAATGCTACGGGTACTTACTATAACCATGATGTTCTTGCATCTTATTTATATCTTGTGGAGCCATATAGTTAAGACCTTGTTGCTAAACTGATAATATCCTTAGAAGCTGAGTTCCCAATCTTGAATGACCAACCCTTTGGCCGGACTGGACAGTTAAGGTCTAATTCTTGTATATATATACTCTCACCAAATGCATTCCCTTGTTTTGATTTTAGTTTGTCTCCAACAACAATGCTTTGGAAATACTTAGTGATGGAGATGGCTTAAAAGAAGAGAGTGTAGATGAGATGGTGAATATGTTTCTCAAGGATTTCAAGGGGGGTTTATTAGAATCAGAAGGATGGCCTTCTTGTCTCCCTGCATATACAATTTCAAAAGCATCTTTGAATGCTTATACGAGGATACTAGCAAAGCAATATCCTAATTTTCGCATAAATTGTGTCTGTCCTGGTTGGGTTAAGACGGATATTTGCTACAATAGTGGAGTTTTAACTACTGCAGAAGGTGCAGAAAGAGTTGTGAATTTGGCTTTTGTACATGACGATGGCCCTTCTGGCTTTTTCTTTAGCCATGGAAAAATAACATCATTTTGATGCATCACACATACCAGAGAGCAAGAAAGATGTCATTTGACTCATTTCTACCATTTTATATTTCCAAATCATGTAATTTTTGTTCTCATCAGTTTTTACTTTGTGTACTTCAAATGTTAAAATGAGAAGAGTAAATTTCACCTGAACCATGAGTGAAGTGGCCAGGCAAGAGCCATTATAGTGATACTATTTGTTATCAGAGGACAAGAATCTTACTCCGTATATGACAACATGTTAATTAGAATGCAATTGTCGCCATTTATTTGATAAGAATTCTCACACAAATCATCATTTCACCTCCTCGGGATCATCAAGATCCAAAAATAATAAATAAATAATAATGGTAAAGTGACTATGGTAAATAATATTAGTCACCAAGTATTTGTTGGATATCTATGGATGCAATCTCTCCATGGATTATCCATTTCAATTTCATCATGGTTGTTGGGCGAATCTCTAAGTGATTTAAACACAATACTGCACACTTTGAAGCCAGTTCCAAATGCCAACATCCACATTTTATCACCTCTTTTCACCCTCCCTTTGGCTTCAAAATAAGCCAATTCATAAAACACCAAACTACTTGAAGTATTCCCGAAACGGTGCAAACTCATTCTTGCCGGCTCAGTCACTTCCTCGCCGAGTTTCAAAACCCCACCCACTTGCTCGATCACTGCTTTCCCTCCCGTATGTATACAGATATGATCAAAAGCTGTTGTAAAATCGGGAACAATGGGTTTCAACTCACCCTGAGATAAAACGGACTGAATAACCGAGTAAGCATACAAAGCGAGTTGACTCAGTGGAAGAACCCGAGGTGCTAGTAATCTTATATGGTCTCGTAAGTTCGCACCAGCTACGCGTATCAGATCTTTAGTAAGTGATATTCCAAGGTTACCGAACTCATCTTCTTTTTGAAAAGCTGCCTTATATGCGGAGTTATCAGCTCCATGGTGAGTTCTAAGCGAGTTAACAAGTTCCATCTTTGAAAATCGGCGTTGACTCGGATCATTAGTAATAATCGCAGCCGCACATCCAACTCGAAAAATACAATTAGTCACTAGCATGGAACGGTCATCACCAAAATACCAATTCAATGAGATACTCTCAGTGATCACAACTAAGGCGTACTTAGATTTTGTACAACCTCGAAGTACGTTACCCGCTAAATCAACACACAGTACACCTGAACTACACCCCATGCCGGAGAGATTAAACGTTTTTACATCCGGCCGTAGATTATACCGGTTTACCAGAATCGACGTAAGCGAAGGGACGGACGTAAAAGTGCCAGATGTCACAATCAAGACATCAATCTGTTGTGGGTCCAGTTTAGTTTTGTTGAAAACTGAATCAACGGACGAGAACATACCTTCTTCAGCTTCTTGAACGGCGTAGTCTAGCGTGGACTCAACGTTAGAATTAAAAATGAAAGGGGGTACGTAGGTTTCATCACCTAGCCCCGATTTTCTGTATATTCCACGCATGAAATCTTCACTTTCATTTGTGAAACGTGCACTGCGGCGTAAGAAGTACTCGCAGACTTCGAATGAACATTTCCGGTCAACGTCAGGTTTGTAACATGAAAAGTCGACGAGGAAAATGGGAGATGGACGGTTAGAGATGAAGAAATATAGAGATATAAGTGTGCAGTAGGCGCATGTTACAGAGAGGTGGAGGTTGTGTAGGAAGATGGTGAGGATGTAGGTGAAGGGAGTGTTGGATAAGAGAGAGTGAAACACGAGGAGGACTGTTAAGAGAGTTAGAAAGGAAAACTGAAGGATTTGAATTGATGTGAATGAGTAGGAGGAGGGTTTCATGATGATGAATTGAGAGGGGTGCAGAGGTACGTAGCTTAGAGAGAGAATAATGGTGGGTTTTATATACATGTTTAGGGGTCAGACCATGAGAGAGATACAAATGGGGGGGGGGGGGGGGGGGGGGGTGAGCGAGCATGGGTATGATGCACAGTGCATGTATAAGGTTTTTATTGCATGCATAGTGTTCTGGAGATGGGTTCGGTGTACCATGTATGGAAGGTGGTAACTAGGTAGCGGCCAACTGATTTGAATGTTGCAGTTGTGCCTGTGAGAGAGACGAGTGGTTTGTGGAGTAAATGGGAGCCATTGGAAAGTGAGATTTTGAAATTGGGAAACCGAGTGAGATAGAGAGATCAGAGCAGGCAGCATAATCATCAAGTTTGGGACATCATTTACCAGTACAGGAAGGAACGCATACAGTGCATGTCAAGAGCACGTGATTTTATTATAGAAGGGAAGGAAAGCAGCTGCTATCTAGGTCTGATATTGGTCAGTGAGTACCATGCATGCACTTAACTGTATGGATCCCTTTCTAATACACAAGGCTGCTGGAGGTGAGGAGCCAGAAGTAAATGCTATAGGTGATAGGATCTTGCAATTATTACTCATGCATCTTTCAACACACAATTAAACTTATTTATATGGACCCATACCAGCTAGGTGTAATTAATATGTACTCGGGCAATGTTTAGAAAAGCTACCATATTAGCTGCGCGCTACGTTTTCCAGGGAAGCTTTTTTTTTTTTCTTCTTGTTTCGATTGTGTTATTATTCCCGTCCTGCTGTTTTAAAGATGATTGAATAAGGTTATAGTCAGTCAAAAAAGAAAAGATTAATGGAGGGAATGATTCCGGATCTGTATTGAAATTTACCATCTGCCTTAAAATGACATGTATGAAAGAAAAAGAAGAAAAAAAAACTATTTTGTGACATAAATTTGTTTACATTGTAAACCAAAACTTTCTTCGTGACCATAGATGACAACAAATATCTAGATCATGACCCAAAACTACACCATTGGCGTAACAATTTGGCAATTGCTTTTTAGCCTTTTTCACCTGCTGTATTGCAATTTGCAACAGTACTAGTACTAGATTGACAATTTGACATTAACCCCGAGTTTTTGTGTAATATGCAGTCACTAATGACATCAATTGGACTAATCTAGGACAATAATACAGCATCCGGGTACATGATTAATCAATAAATTATGTAGTATGCGGTCACTAATGACATCAATTAGACTAATTAATGTAGCATTAGTCAAGTCAATTTTCAACTGTACTTTTCGAGTATTTTTTTTATACGAACTTTCGACTATAACTTAAGAACTTTAACTTTTTAAGGCATATTTAAGCATTCTCCCTGTTAGGATTTTTGGTATCATATCATCTAGCAACAATCTAATAATATACGCAGTTCAAAAACACAAAAACATTCTAATATACAGATAGGAGAAATGGATTCAAATACGGAAAAAAAAAATCAGGTACTTAACTATGTTGCTCATTGTGTAGGCTTTTTACATCTGAATTATCATGAAAGTGTGTGTATTCTTATATAACCATGTTGCTATGATCTGTATTTTCAGATGTGCAGTTGTTACCGGTGGAAATAGGGGAATTGGGTTTGAGATTTGTAGACAATTAGCTGCTAGTGGGATTTCAGTTGTGTTAACAGCTAGAGATGTAACTAAGGGTTTGGAAGCTGTTGAGAAGCTCAAGAGTTCATTTGGACATGTTGTTTTTCATCAACTTGATTTGACCAATCCAATTTCTCTTCCTTCTCTGGCTGAATTCATTAGAAGCCATTTTGGAAAACTAGATATCTTGGTAAGAAGAATATATTCAATCACTTTATTTCTTGTTTAATGTGTACTATCTGGCTAGGTGCAATCGGCAAAAAAAATCACTAGCGTTGTGTGTTATTTCTATTTAACTCTAGTTATGAATACTTGAAAAGGTGAATAATGCGGGAATTCTCGGAGCTATAACTGATGAAGCTGGTTTTATAGTAATGTTGCAAGCTCTTAAGACAATGGTAGCTCCAGAGGTAAATGATGACATATCATATTAGTGAGAATATTGCTACATATATTAGTGGGTAATATGGGATGAATCGTACGGGGTGAGTGTCGAACTCGCGACCCATCTTATCCATCCCCAGAGGAGGGGTTAGGAACCCACCGAGATACGTAGTAGATCCTAATACTACAAGTTTACAACTACATAATAGAGTATCTAAATAATATATAATAGAGTATCTAAATAATATATGGTTGATTACTAGTATTATATTGTTCCAGGAGGACCAGAATAAATGAAGCCAAATTTGAAAGAAGTGATGACAGAGACTTATGAATTAGCAGAGGAATGCGTGCAAACAAATTATTTTGGTGTCAAATGAGTGCCTAAACACTTATTCCTTTACTTCAACTCTCTAATTCACCGAGAATTGTTAATGTTACCTCCACCATGGGAATGTTGAAGGTACCAACTATAACCTCATGTTCTCACATCTTATTTACATCTTGTGGATTTGTTCTTTTATAATCCTCACCAAATGTATTCACTTGTTTTGATTTTAGTTCGTCTCCAACCAAAATGCTTTGGAAATACTTAGTGATGGGGATGGCTTAAAAGAAGGGAGTGTGGATGAGATGGTGAATATTTTTCTTAAGGATTTTAAGGAGGATTTATTAGAATCAAAAGGATGGCCTTCATGTCTACCTGCATACACTGTTTCAAAAGCTTCTTTGAATGCTTATACAAGGATACTAGCATAACAATATCCTACTTTTCGCATAAATTGTCTATGTCCTGGCTGGGTCAAGACAGATATTTGCTTTAACAGTGGAATTTCAACTACCACAGAAGCTGCAGAAAGAATTGTGAATTTGGCCCTTGTACCTGATAATGGACATACTGGCCTATACTTTAGCAATGGAGAAGTAACCACATTTTGATGCACCACATTTTGATGCATCACACATATCAAAGAGCAAGAAAGATGTCATTTAACTCATTTTTACTGTTTTTGCGCTACAGTTATGTAATTCATATTCTCATCACTTTTTACTTTGTATGCTTGGTAAAATGTTTTACTTCTTGCAAAATTTAAATAATCATATTATTATATGAAAAATAATTTCGTTAATATACTTGATTTTACGACCGACCGAGTAAGTTTAAATTAAAATGACTTGGTGGATTTTGCACCGAAATCTAGTTCATCTCTATACTTTAATAAATAAGAGTTGGATGACTTAATTAACATTAAATCACCATCACGGCCTGCTGAATGCTACTGAGATGAATACGATTGTCACACTATTCCTATTACATACAAATAACATAATATTTTAATAGCTTATGTTGGAACTGCAACAATGAAATACTGAAAAATAATGTTAAAATTAAATTTATGAAAATGAAATAAATCACTCAAATATTTAACAGCACATTGAGGATAGCGTCACTTGATCATCAAGTTGTCCTTAACACGATAGTTCACCGGTACGCCTAAAAAATGAGTGATGCTTATACCCTGTGCTGAAGTCGTATCCAGGATAAAACTGCCCGTTGGAAGTACTATAAGCACTACTTCACTTTCCCACTTACGAACTCAACATCAAATCTCAGAAATGTAAAAACCACACAGAGGGAGAAAGACGAAAAGAAGAAGGATGGTTGCTTCTTCTGGACACACTTTGAAATGAAGAAATCCATTTCTTTTTGTAGGCAGTGAAAATGAATTTGACATAAATTAATTTTTCATAACTTCCCTCATAAACCATTTAAGAAATTAAAAGTCTTTCTAAATTCTCAAAAAATTGTTTAATGAATCAACATTTTGTTTTAAGTATTCCGTTCAGGAATTAAAAGCTTGTTTAGATAATCCCTTTAGAAATTAAAAAGTTTCCGTTTAAAAATTAAAACTTTTTTTAATTTTAATCTTAGTTAACTCATGCATGTGCATACATGCAATAAGCATGGCAAGTGTCCCATGCCGTCCCATATTTGTATTTCATTCACTCAAAGAAAATGAGTAAGCATCCTCAGACCTTTAGGTCATAAGATCAATTTTAACCAAGACCAAAAAACTAAAACACAATAAAAAGACTTATTTTCTCCAACAACCTATAATAGGGGCTCCAAACATTTGGTTTTGATGGCTAATAAAATGACAAAATCAGGTCATCAGATAGCAATCAAAAAACCCTTTATCCTACTACTTTTGTGTATGCCTAAAATACCATCGATTAATTGGTGTTAGTGATTGATTAACTAACTAATGATTGATCAACTAAATGAAAGAGTGATTTTGATATTAGTATTTAAACATAAAAAACAAAGATCAAATATCAAAAAGTTTTAAATTTTGTTTTTCCTGAAAATTGAACTTACGGTTGGGAAACCTAACCGTAAATACAATATACGTGTAGTATATGTTCCTTGAATACGGTTTAGTATTCGGTTGGGTTTACCCATTTGCCCGTTTACCTTTTGTGCAAGGAAAGGCATCAGGAGATGAGTCTTCTCCTCCTCCTCCTCATGTTTTGGTAAGAGAAAAAAATAATCATGTATTAGAAAACAGAGAGTGAGGCATCAAAAATGGGGCTAGGGTTCTTGAGAGGGGATTGAGTGGAAATACCTTGTAATCTTGTTTAACCATAGTGGAATCGTTTCGTTGTCTTCGCAAGTGGATGTAGATCATCTTGATCAAACCACTATAAATCCTTGTGTTGTGTGTGCTTGATTTACTTTTGATTTCATTTTTATTTCAATTCTTGATTGATTGTGCTTGAAAGAGCCATTTGTTATAACAAATTGGTATCAGAGCTCTGGGTGGGAGCGATCTAGAATGGCGGCAAAGTATGAGATTGAGAAATTTGATGGAAGGAATGATTTCAATTTATGGAGGCTAAAGATGAGGGCTGTTTTGGTACAACAAGGTTTGATGAAAACTTTGAAAGGGAAAATGGCTCTAACAACAACATTATATTGTCGGATGAAGCAAAGGAAGAACTCATGGAGAAAGCACATGAATTAATTTTGTTGTGTTTGAGCAATGAGGTCTTGAGAGAAGTTGCGACGAAAAAGATACCGGATGGGCTATGGAACAAGTTGGAAAAGAGGTATATGACTAAATCCGTAACTAATCGTGTATATCTTAAGAAGAAATTACATACTCTTAGAATGCATGAAGGAATGTCTATTATAGATCATATTGATGATTATAATAAAATTCTCTTGGATTTGGCAAATATTGATGTCAAAATTGAAGATGAAGACCAAGCATTGGGTTTGCTTTGTTCCTTACCACCATCTTATGATAATTTTGCCGATACCGTAATGTATGGAAAAACCACAATTTCCATGGAAGACGTTAAAGCGGCTTTGAACTCTAATGAGTTAAAGAAGACTAGTATTGATGGTAAAGATAATTCGGGAGATGGGTTGTTTGTAAGAGGAAGAGGAAACTAAAAGGGTGGATTTGATAGGAGTAGATCAAAGTCAAGGTCTAAATCTAAATCCGGTAAATTCTATTGCTTTCATTGTAAGGAACAAGGGAATTTCAAGAAGGATTGTCCAAAAAGGAAGAATGTTGAGAAGAATATTAACCAAGGCACCGCAGCAAATGTTGAAGTAGAAAGTGATGATGGAACGGTTCTCACGATTTATACCGAAAGCTCGGAAAATGGGTGGATTCTTGATTCGGGGTGTACTTTCACATGTGTCCTCATAGAGAGTGGTTTACTACTTATCAAGCTAGAGAAGGTGGTAAAGTTCTTATGGGAAACAATGTCACTTGTAAAGTGGTGGGTGTAGGTACAATTCAAATTAAGATGTATGACGGTATGGTGAGGACTTTAACTAAGGTTAGGCATGTTCCGGACTTGAGAAGAAATCTGATTTCTTTGGGTACACTTGATTCAAATGGTTGCAAGTATCAAGGTGAAGGTGGAGTTATTCGTGTCTCAAGGGGGAAGTCTTACAATTATGAAGGGCGAGAGAATTAATGGTCTTTATACGCTGCAAGGTACTACTGTGACAGGTGATGCAGCTGTATATTCTTCGAGTTCTGAAGATGATACTACCAAGTTGTGGCATATGCGGTTAGGGAATATGAGTTAGAGGGTATTGGATGTTTTGAGCAAGAAGGGATTTCTCCGTGGTCATAAAACAAGTAAGCTTGATTTCTGTGAACATTGTGTCTTTAGGAAGCAGTGTAGAGTCAAGTTTAGTACAACTATTCATAACACCAAGGGTATTTTGGATTACATTCATTCTGACCTTTGGGGTCCTTCTCGGGTTGATTCACATGGTGGTGGTAGATATATTTTTACATTCATTGATGATTTATCAAGGAAAGTATGGGTATTCATACTTAAACACAAAGATGAAAGTTTTGTCAAGTTCAAGCAATGAAAGACTATGGTTGAGAAGCAAACCGAAAGACAAATTAAGTGTTTGGGGACAGACAATGGTTTGGAATTTTGTGGGGGTGAGTTCAATGAGTTATGCAAGGAGCAAGGGATTGTGAGACACCGCACAGTCAGATAAATACCACAGCAAAATGGTGTTGCAGAAAGGATGAACAGGACCATAATGGAGAAGGCACGATGCATGCTTTCCAATGCTGGGTTACCAAAGCAGTTTTGGGCAGAAGCAACAAACACATCATCTTATTTAGTGAACAGATCTCCATCGAATGCCATTGAGTGTAAGACTCCAAATGAAGTTTGGACAGGTTCACATGCTAACTATGAAGACTTGAAGATATTTGGATGTCCAGCCTATGCTCATGTGAATGAGGGGAAGCTAGAGCCTAGAGCAAAGAAGTGTATATTTCTTGGGTATGCAAAGGGTGTGAAAGGCTACAGGTTATGGTTTCCTGAAGAAAGATCAAACAAGTTTCTTATCAGTATAGATGTGAAATTTGATGAGCAATCGATGTTGGAGCAAAAGAATGAAGATCTAGATGGAAGAGCTGAAGAGGGTGTTAGTGATAAGGTGGAGCTTGGTGACCAGTTGGAACTTGAGATGCAAGTTCAAGGAAACAATGAGACTGCTGTTTCTGATGATGATCAAGATATTGTGCAAGAACCTTCTCAGGAAGAAGAAGCACAATATAATCAGTACAATCTTGTTAGAGATAGAGTAATGAGGGAAATCAGACCACCTCAGAGATATGACAATGCTGATTTGGTTGCGTATGCACTTGCAGTGGGTGAGAGCATTGATAGGGATGAGCCAAGAACCTATAAAGAACCAATCAGTGGTGAAGAATCAGCAGAATGGGGAGCTTCTGCGATTAAATAAATTGAGTCTCTTGACAAGAATGACACTTAGGAGATAGTTGCAAGACCTAAGGGACAGAAGATTATTGGAAGCAAATGGGTTTTCAAGAAGAAACAAGGTACTTCAGATGGTGAAGGAACAAGGTACAAGGCAAGGCTTGTGGCAAAGAGGTTTACACAAAGAGAAGGCATTGACTACAATGAGGCATTTTCTCCTATTGTTAAACATAGTTCTATTAGAACATTGCTTGCTATAGTTGCTTTGAAAGATCTAGAATTAGAACAACTAGATGTTAAGACAGCTTTCCTTCATGGTGATTTGGAAGAGCGTATTTATATGCAACAACCAAAAGGGTTTGAAGTTCCTGACAAAGAAAACCATGTATGTTTGTTGAAGAAAATCTTTGTATGGTTTGAAGCAATATCCAAGAAAGTGGTATAAACACTTTGATACGTTTATGTTAGCAAATGACTATGGTTGGAGTAAGTATGACAGTTGTGTATATCACAGGAAACTCCAAGATGGTTCATTTGTGTATTTGCTCTTGTATGTTGATGATATGTTGATTGCTTGCAAAGACATGTCAGAGATACAGAAGCTGAAGGTGCAGTTGAGTAGTGAGTTTGAGATGAAGGATTTGGGCGCAGCAAAGAAGATATTGGGCATGGAGATTCATAGAAACTGAGTTAAAGGCAAGTTGTATTTGTCCCAGAAGGTTTACATCGAGAAGGTGTTGGAGCGGTTTGGTATGAAAGATGCAAAACCAGTACGTACTCCTTTGGCAGCTCATTTAAAACTTTCTAGAAGAAAATCACCTCAAACTACAGATGAGGAAGAATATATGTCTCGGGTCCAGTATTCAAGTGAAGTTGGTAGCATCATGTATGCTATGGTTTGTACAAGGCCAGATATCACACAAGCTGTGAGTGTGGTAAATAGATACATGGGAAGTCCCGTGAAGGCTCATTGGCAAGTTGTAAAGTGGTATTTAAGGTATCTAAGGGGCAGTACAGATGTTGGTTTAGTGTTTGATAAACACTATTGTGATTCAACAAATGTTGTGGGTAATGTTGATTCTGATTATGCAGGTGATCTTGATAGAAGAAGGTCATTGACAGGATATACTTTTACATTGTGTGGTAGTACTATTAGTTGGAGGTCAATTTTGCACAGCATAGTTGCATTGTCTACAACTGAGGAAAAGTACAAGGCAGCCGCAGAAGCAGTGAAGGAAGGTATATGGTTGATGGGTTTGGTTGGTGATCTGGGGTTCAAGCAAGAGAGTGCAACTTTGTTCTGTGACAGTCAAAGTGCCATTCACTTGTCCAAGAACCATATGTATCATGATAGAACGAAGCACATCGATGTCAGGTATCATTTTATCAAGGATGCAGTTGAGGAAGGGAAGATAGGGATGCTAAAGGTTCCTACAGCGGATAACCCTGCAGATATGTTGACGAAGCCGGTTCCGAGTATCAAGTTCAAGCACTGCTTGGACTTGGTTGGTGTCAACAAGTGTTGAAAGCCCTTGAGGGGGCTGAGCGAAGACGATGATGATGAGTGGTTATGGTATTCAAGTCAAGGTGGAGATTTGTAGTATATGTGCCTTGAGTACGGTTTAGTATTCGGTTGGGTTTACCCATTTGCCCGACCCATTTTCTCTTTTACCTTTTGTGCTAGAAAAGGCATCAGGAGATAAGTCTTCTTATCCTCCTCATGTTTTGGTAAGAAAAAAAAAACTCATGTATTAGAAAAGAGAGAGTGAGGCACCAAAAAGAGGGCTAGGGTTCTTGAGAGGGGATTGAGTGGAAATACCTTGTAATCTTGTTTAATCATAGTGGAATTGTTTCGTTGTCTTCGCAAGTGGATGTAGATCATCTTGATCGAACCACTATAAATTCTTGTGTTGTGTGTGCTTGATTTACTTTTGATTTCATTTCTATTTCAATTCTTGATTGATTGTGCTTGAAAGAGCCATTTGTTATAACAATACGGTTGGGAGTTCTTATTTTCCTAACCGTAGACAAATAGAGGGTAATTTAGTTGGAAGATTATGAAAAAGAGAAATTGAAATTTTGAAATACGGTTTAGGTTCCCAACCGTAAACCACAAAATACGGTTGGGAGTTCATGTTTTTCCCAACCGTATACACATCTAGGGAAATTTTTGATAAAAAATCTTATAAATTATAAATACGGTAGGGATTTTCATATATTCGAAACCGTAGGGTTGGTTTACGGTTTGGAAATCCAACCGTATTAAGTTCTAAAACTAATTTCTAAATCCCTAGTTTCATCAAACCTAACATAATCAATCAATCAAAAAAAAAGTTAGTTTGTTATTTTTGCTCAATCGAAACCATGATTGGCTAAGATAATCGATGTTGAAGAAGAAAAAAATGAAAGAAACACGGTAGAGAAGAAGAGAGGAAGAGGAGAAGAAGAAAAGAAGGTGAAGATAATTGATTAAGGTTTTGGTTTTTTAGGTTTTAGCTTTTGATAAATATGGGTATTTTCTTTTTTCCTTTAGGTTTTAGTTTTTTGGATTTTAGTTTTTTATAAATACGATTTTGTTTTCTTTTTAGGTTTTAGCTTGTAGTTTGGTTTAATTAGATTTATGTAGTTTTTGATTTCAATTAGGTTTAGGTTAGGTAATTATGTTAGAAGTCAAACTATAATTTTGTATTTTTATTGTAGATTAGGTCCCCTATTTTAGGACACTTGAATCCATTGGAGCCCTCAAAACCAAGTGTTTTTAGCCCTATAATAGGCTTCATATTTTATGGTCAAAATCTCGGCAATTGGCCTATGCTAGCAGGAAAAAGACCACTTCAAGAAAAAATGATAAATTGTTCTCTGATACGGTTTTCACAAGAACCAACCAGCAGCGAGAATCACAAAATGTACATGCAGAATTGATTGATGAGTGAACAAAATGTGGAAGCTCTTATGTAGGCACATAAAAGTAAAGAGAATGAATTCTTATGGATTAAGTGGAACGGGGAAGTTACTTCTAATGGTTTTATGGCGTGGAAAATGAACTCCTGCCAAAAAAGTTTAGCATGCCCCTAGCAGTTGTTTTTAGACTATATTGGGTCGTATAATTGGCTGCAGCTCTATTCTGTGTGATTGGGTTGGCTTTAGTCATTCTTTCACCTCTGTTGCACTAGTTGTGCTCAGTTTTCTTCCACGGAGTATTTTTATGTGTGCTTTCTTCTAGCAAAATTTTAACCCTTTTCCTTCAAAATAATAAAAAGGAAAATATGTACGATGACAGCAAAACTTTCTGAGCCATTAGTCCGTACCATCCACTTTCTTTTCTTTTTTTTTCTTCTCATTGTCCCGGCATCTTCGTCATCATTTGGATGCTTTCTCTGATTGTTAATTAGAATTATGTAGGGCTTTGTTTGCACTGGACTTATTTGCAAAGCATTTTAGAACCAATTAGCTTCCGTTCCGTACAAATGGGAAGAGTATATATCAGTTTTTTTTTCTTCTCAGTGCTGTCCTCGATTTTCATCATTTGGATTGCTTTCGACAATTGGTAAGTAGAATCAGCTGGTGAGTTGTTGGGTCCTTCAGAATGCACATGCTACATGTAATCTGGGGTGTATAATTTCAATTTTATAAATATATAAAAATTATTTACCGAGCAAAAAAGAAAGAAAAGAATGCACATGCTACGAACATGGTACCCAAAGTTTTTGTGTAGTAATGGAATACTAGCTATGATGCCACTAATGACATCAGTTGCAGTCTTGTACACTACTAATAATTTACTAATTATAGTATGTAATACTAATCTTGAACATTAATATACTAATCTAGAAATACTATGAAGTCACTAATGACATCACCTATATCATCCAGGCTTTGTATATATATCTGATCATCCATGCTTTGTGTATATATATATATATCTGATTATCTAGCAGCATTCTAATAAACATAATCGCAGAAATTGATTCAATAACTGAAACAAAACTCAGGTATTTATAAAGGGAAGAAAATGTAATCTTAACATCTACATTAGTATGATATTGTGTGTTTTCTTATCTATGTTGTTGTCTGGATTTTCAGGTGTGCAGTTGTTACCGGTGGAAACAAGGGAATTGGATTTGAGATTTGTAGACAATTAGCTTCTAATGGGATTTCAGTTGTGTTAACAGCTAGAGATGTAACTAGGGGATTAGAAGCTGTTGAAAAGCTTAAAACTTGTTTTGGAATTACTAATGTTGTTTTTCACCAACTTGATGTGTTAAATCCAACCACTATTTCTTCTCTAGCGGAATTCATTCAAAGCAACTTTGGAAAATTGGATATCTTGGTAAGAAGAATCCAATCACTTCATTCCTTGTTCTTATTATTAGATGCAATTGCTACTAAAGTCGACAAGTCGTAGAACAATATCAGCAATGTTGCTTGTCGACGAACCCATAGACCATGGGTGTGATCCCCGGGGTTGTTGATCTACTTCGATAACTTCAACTGCCATATAGCGTTATTAATCCTTAAGCCTAAAGATCATAAGATTATAGTAAAATAACAAAGAGGATGGCCTACATATATACCCGCGTATACGATATCTAAAGTATGTCTGAATGCTTATACAAGAATATTAGCAAGGGAATTGCCTACTTTCCACGTCAATAGTGTATGTCCTGGTTGGGTCAAGACAGAGTTGAACTACAATACTGGAATTTACACTACTGCAGAAGGGGCAAAAAGAATTGTGAATGTGGCTCTTATACCTAATGATGGACCTTCCGGGCTCTACTTTACCCATGGAGAAGTAACACCATTTTGATGCATATATAATGTATATTAGCAGAAAGAAAGATGTCATCTCTATTGTGGGAGTTCTACAAATTTGGTAATTAGCGTTCTGCTTATCTACAGAGTGTTTGTGAAGTGTAATTTTATGAGAGTGTGATGAGTTAGTGTGTTTGCTGGTACTCTTCGCACTCGTGCACTGATGTTTAAATATGAAGATTTCCACGCTGGTCTGTTTTAATGAGGTTTTAGTTTCGATTTTCATTACTCTTCATTAATTTGCTTAACATTATCATGGCTACTAATAGGGTGTACTAGTAAATTACGGGTAAAAACAAAGCATTGCAAACCCTCGGCAAGAAGGAGATCAATAAAACTCACACTACAAAAATGCCTCACAGCTCAACTAAATTACACCTTTCCCTTAGCATCATCTACAACAATCTTGTTTAACTCCTCAGAGAAAGACTCAGGATTGATTTCTACAAACTCCCTTGTGGGGTAGTAGTTAGCCAGTAAGTTGGCACCTTTATTGGCCTCCCCATATGTGTGCACAATAGAGCAAGCTTGGAACTTTTCACGAAGACGTAAAATCGATTCTCAGACATGATGGCAAGACCAAGGAGGTTTAGGATCAGCTTTAGGAAGGTACGACACGACAATCTGTGAGTCAGTACGAAGTGATGTTTTCGAGCAATCCTTCATATCAGCAAGCTTGAGTAGCCTCAACACCTTGAAGATCATGTAAAGTTAACCAGGAACAGAACTGCCAGTCACAGCACTAATAGGTTCTCCGTCCTCCGTCCTCCGCTCTAATAATGGCACCAAATCCTGCATTATCCTCTATTGTAGAGCCATCTAAATTGACGACAACTTCACCAGGAAATGATTTGATCCAAGAGGTAGTAATCTGAAAGTGTAGTCTACATCCCTAGTAGTTTGCAAGTTCCTATTCTCATTATTGTCTACCAGCAGTTTCAACAGAGCCCAATTTACACCTAACATCAAAAATATATTTTTAAGGAGCAGCTCAGGAGGGAGAGATCTATAAGTGAAAATTCTTCTATACCTATTTCCCCATACATGGTAAATGCAAGCATTGAAGGCCATCTTTCTCAAAGTACCAACTGACCTATTCCCACTGAACTAAACAGTGCACCACTTAACTTGATTTTCCCAGACAGAAAAAGTAGCTATCATGAGACCCAATAGAGGCAACAACTTCTCCGATAAAGAAACAACATAACTACGCTTAAAGAGAAAATGGAAATCATCCTCAAGCATCATATTACAAAGAACACACACTGGGTCAACTTCCATGCCCCAATAGAGTAATTTGTACCTTGTCTTCAAACCCCTGAGCTAGGACCATATACAACTATGAAGTAGTGTTTAGGGACACAGTGAGAAAACCACACCAGAGACTACCAATCTTTTTTTGTCCCATGAGGTCTGAGTGCATTATATGTATCCTTAAGAGAGCATTCACCTGACATACCAGCAGTCCACACAATCTTATCCTTAATCAAAGGATCAATTTTCACCTTAAGTACTTTCCAAGTAAGTATCTCCTAAAGCATGAACCAAGTTGGGGGATAATGACTATTCACCATTATTCAAACAGCTAGCTACTCACTCTAGCCTCCAGATGGTGGTCAGAATCAAACAACATATGAGGAGGAAAAAGTTAAGAAGATTACCTTGAGGAAGCCACATATCTTTCCATAATTTAGTTCTCTCCCTATTGCAAATAAGATGGATGACAAACTGACTAGCCACAACTCTATGATCCAGAACATGATGCCAAAACCATAGAGAATTAGGAGGGGGGGTTCATGAGCCAAAAGTATTTGCCCCTAATCAGATTTTGCTGCACCCATTGTACCCAAATAGTGTTCTTGTTGCTAACTATGTCCCATATATGCCTAAGGTTATAGACAATATTAGTTTTCATAATAAATCTTATACCCAACCAACCTTCATTGAGGGGGAGGCAAGCAGTTGGCAACTTGACTGAAGATTACTTATTAATCTGGTCAACACCAGACCATAAAAAATTCCTGAAGATTGAGTTAAGCATGTTGACAGTTCTCTTGGGAAGTACAAAACAAGAGATCTGAAACACTAACATACTACTCAATATCACTTTGATGAGTAAGACCCTCCATGCAAAAGATAAGGTTCTAGCTTTCCGAGTCTTGATTCTATCAACTACATGGTCCAGCATAGGAGAGCAATCTTTATGGGAAAGTCTTGTAGAGAGAAGATGTAGGCCTAGATACCTGACTGGAAGAATGCCAACTTCAAAACCTAATACAGATTTAATGCTTGTAGCAGAAATAGGATCAACAGCCGAGAGGAAGACGAGAGGAAGATATTACTTTTCTTGTTGTTAACAATCAAACCGGTTTTGTTATAAAAATAAGTGAGACTGGTGGCCAGAGCTCAAGATGATAAAACATCTCCCTTCATAAAGACCATAAGGTCATCTGTGAAGCAAAAGTGAGTGACTACAGGATCCTCACACCTTGGATGAAGCGACAAAAACCACAATCCTGTCTGATGCCTCTCTTACCTTCTATATACCCATAAGCAGTTCCATTAACCATGATTGAGAACTTAGCTAGGTGAACTAATGCACATACTAACCTATTGAATGAATTGATGTGGAACTTTAAACTTTTTAAGAGTGATGATAAGAGCATTCCACCTGATACGATCATAGACCTTCCTCGAGTCTATCTTGAGAGCACATTTTCGGGCACCCGAATCCCTATGATAGTTTCTAAGTAACTCATGTGCCCACATAATATTGTCTTTTATAGATCTCCCTGATATGAAAGCATATTTGCAAGGTCTCACTAGTTTCTTCACACATGCTTCAATCTGATAGTTAAAATCTTAGTGTTGCATTTATACATCATATTACAACATGTAATTAGCCTAAAATCATTTCAAGATTTTTTTTTAGAGATTTTAGGAACCAAACAGATTATGGTAGCATTTACCTCACCAAGTAACTTGACACTAGAGAAATAACTCTTTAACTTCCTATAATTCTCCAGCTGCTTTTGAAAAAATGTTCAGAGAACCCATCCGGCCTCGGGGCTTTATCAGAGTCAATGATGGACAATGCATAAATGATTTCATCTGAATTTTGTCAGGCTTGGTAAGCAAGCTGGATTCATTCTATGTAACATGATGATTCAGTTCAATCTTGTCTCAGGCACCAGCATCAAATGGGACATCTGGATGGTGACCAAACAGATCGGTATAAAAGGATACACATTCCTGAGCAATCTCTTCATTAGTTGAAAGATTTGTGCATCAGAATTATAGAGAACCAAAATCATGTTCCTCTCTCTTCCTCCCACAATAAACTTGTAGAAAAAAAAAGGTATTGTTATCCCCAGCTTCAGCCACTGAACTCTGAACTGCTTCTTCTTCATTGATTCCTCATACCTGACTTTCTTGGTATAATCATGCACTGCAGCCCTCTCATTAGAAATGATAAAAGGACATAAAGGAGTCTCTTGTAGGGCTTTTTGAATGTTGACCAGATCGGACTTGGAAGCTTCTACTTGAGCACTAAAATTGAAAACTTTCCTTCCCTCTAAGCTATAATAAAATTCTTCATATTCTTCAATTTAGAGACAAACCTATACATAGGGGTACCTCCAACTTCCATGCTTCCTCCACCAATATTCCTCCACCAATACAAGAACATCCACCTCCTCAGCCAAAGCATAAAAGTACCTAAAAGACTTATGCCTAATTCCTCTGCCATCAAACACACTAAACAACATTGGTGAGTGATCTGAAACACCACTAGTCAAGAACTCAGTGATAGAATCAGGGTATAGCCAAGCTACTTCAAGTTAATAAGGACCCTGTCAAGATTGCAAGTGATTCTTGTCGGAGCATCTTGCTTATTGGACCTAGTGAAAAAACATCCCACATAAGGGCAATCAAACAATTGAGAATTCGGAAGGCAGTTCTGAACCCTAAGGAGATTAATTTACATCAGACACCGGAATCCCCCCTTCCTTTTCATGAGCATACAAACAACTATTGAAGTCCCCCAAAACACACCAGCAGAGACAATTAGACTTAGCAAAACTAGAGATCTTATTCCACGAATCTTCTCTCAAGTCTTCAGAGTTGTGTTCATACACAATGGAAAGAACAAACCAGGGTCCATTATGAATGTAGACTCTAGCAAACACATACAGATCAGAGCTATAAAGAAAATTAACTTTGGTTCAATTGGGATCCCACATGAGCCAAATACGTCTCAAAGCATAAAAATCATAGTTATCTAATTCCTAACTCTATCCTTATTCATACCCTGAACACGAGTCTCTACTAACCCACAAATCTTAATGTAATTTATCTTAATTAAATTCCTTACCTCTACATGCTTAAGGGGGTGTCATTAAGACTCCTTGTATTCCAACGACCTATATTAATCATGAATGGCAAGTCTGGAGAGAGACTGCCGAATCCGACCTGATTTCTTCAGGTCAGCACCTTGAACAACCTTAATTAAAAGAAGACCCACCTGGTTTACTAGTACTGCTTTTAGAACCACTCTTGGCCATTTCACTGCAAGCACAACTGCTAGGTAAGCCAGGAGCTGGCAAACTTCCACCCTAAGTATTGGTAATTTCTACCATGGCACGATCTCCAGAACTCTCTAATGTCTCTTCTTCATCAATCTCAGCATCTTCAAACAAAGGTGAGAAAGTGTTCTGAAAGGTTGAAAACTGACTTGCTTGTATATGAATTCTTTCTGGCTCAAAACCTGGTGGGTAAATAGGTGAAGCTTGAGCATCAGATGTACCTTCACCAATATTTTCAATACCTCCAAATTTCATAATTTTACTCTTGTGAGAGACATGGGTCCATTCCTTATCCAGGATGAAACTCATTTACATCTCAGCGGCTTGACTAGTCTGTGGTAAAACACCAGAAGGGTTTGTGACCTTCTCACTCACCTTAGAAACAGATGCCTGAATAGGAGGAGGAGTCACCTTCCTCATCAGGGGGCATTTACTCTCATTGTGGCAAAAGGTCGAACACAAAGAGCATTGTGTAGGCTTCCACACATACTCAATATACACAACACATTCCTTACCATTATCAAACACCACTGGTATAGACTTCTTTAACCCAGAATTTGGATTGATTTCAAACACATACACGAGCAAAAGCCATCCTGGTTCTAGCTGCAGTTGGCCCATCTAGCAATAATGGTTTTCCTACTACACTGGCATGAACTGGTACTTTCCTTGAGGATTAAAGGCATGAACTGGTACTTTCCTAATGATCATCCATATTGGAATCGCCTGGATGTTTTCCAACTCATCTTCAATAAACAGTTCCCAAGCTTTGACAAAGAATGGAGTGTCAGAGGTAAACACCGGACCATGTTCAAGAGAAGTGATACGATTTTCTTCAAGCGAGAAATTCATGATGAATGCCTTCTCTCTGTGAATAGTGATATTGAGATTGACATTAATCTTCCAAGCCCCCTCAGTGGAACTTTTCATAAAACTAAAAGGGAAACGACGCCCTAAATATCCACCAACTAATAATTTATCATACCCATCCTTACGAGTAGCAATATCAGCAACCTTGATAGATGCAACAGAAACTCCATCTTTAACAGCAAGAGGACGATACGTAAGATTTGCAGAAGAACTAGGCAAAATTGTTCTAGATCTATTTACAACACCACTCCATCTACAGACAAACCCCTAAGGGTAAACCTATTATTGATCTCCAGAGTTTGATGATTCTGGAATGACTATATTTAGATTAAGCACTCTTATTTATAGAGTGACAGAAATAAACTACTAGACCTACATTTTTGATCTAATAGTTATCTAGTAGAACTAACTAGCTAGATTTACATTAACATGATAAGCATGTATACAAATCTAGTTAAATAAAGATCACACAACATATTGGACTTCTTTGTCTTGCTTTGACTCCACAATTGTTACGGTTTTTCTCTTCATAATAACCTGAACTAGTTGTTATACTTCAATAAGTTTATGGAGTGTCATGTCTCTTCGGATAAGTTTCCAATTTTTGTGGAAAGGTTTCACTAGTGAAAACAACTCTACACAATTTAGTGTAACTAACTAAATTTAATTTGTATTCAATATCGAGGATGGATCTCTTCATACTCTTATTTTCACAATATCTATTGGGGTATATATTTAAAAACAATGCCAAAGTTAGAGAAATAGTGTGATGGTATTATTTTGAGCTCCCAGACTATAGGCATGGGGTTCAAATCTCAACCCATACAATTTCACTAGGGTATATACTATATATCCTATAATACTTGCATTACATTAGTCCTTGTGAGGTCTGCTAATCCATAAACTTATTTTTTGCTGTTTTGACTTTCGATTTCCAAAAACGGTTTTCAACTTAGTATTCCCTAATTAATTCTATTGATTTTTGGTAATTATATTATTGCCGTTTTGTGACTGTTACGGAGGATTTTCAGTGAGAACTTATTGCGAAATTGATTTTCATTAAAACCGCATTAATTTCGTTTGAGTTATAAATGACCAGTTTATGGAGAAGATGAATATACAGAGTCTTTTCATCTATTGAGTTATGAGCAAGTGTTAGAAGGAGTAGTTGTTGGTTCGATTTTTCATAGTGCAGAGAAATCGAACAAGGGAGTTATCAGATGTTTTATCCCATAAGATTTTCGACATGAGTTGACTGCTAACACAATCAAGAGGCGGAGTCGCGAAACACCTTAATGATAGCGACCTAGTCCGCGACTCTGCTGTTTGAGATTTATTCTTGTGCTATCTGATTTTTGTGTTTTGTTTCCAACAATATCTAACACTTTGAGAGACATTTTTTTCTTAATAAAACTTAAACGATAGTGTGTTTGGAGCTAATATTTTGAAGATATGCTCGTCTTACAAAACTTTCCATACCGAAAAAATGAGCACATTCTGAAATATAAAATGTCACCATCTACCAATCTTAAATTTAACGGTTAAAAGGATTTTCAACAGTTGATTTTCAAAGTAGTAGATGGTAAAATAATACATTTTGGGATGTGTTCATTTTTTATGAGTATGTAGAGCTTTGTAAGATAAACGTATACCCAAAATGTTGGCTTCAATTATTCTACAGTTTGGTCTTTGTAAAAAAAAAATAGTGTTGAAAATATGAGATAATCTGCCAATTTTACAAAAATACATGGACCCACAACTCGAAGTCTCCAACCTAGATTTTGACAAGAAAAAATCTACACCAACACTCAAAATATTGTCATCGGCAGCCAACTACCCCATTAGTTAAAATGTATTATACGAAACCCTAAATTTGTCTCGGCAACAATAGTATGCCTTGTGATCAAAATAACCAATGCAATTCAAGTACTTGCTCATGATCAGAAAATTTATGTGACTCGAAATCTCCAATGTGATGCAAGATCTACATGACTACATACGTTACCCAAAATTTACCTTTTGATAAAATCTGTCACACAGTCCAAATTCGTGCTAAAGAAACCCAAGATGGGTGGTGTTTATATAAACAGCAACGAACTTCGAAATACGATTTTAGAGTCTTCGAAGTATTTAGCTTTTTGACATTTATCGCTACGATTGAATGTACTTCTGTTGATGGTGGTTTTTAGTTCAGGGATAAAATTGTAAATCCCTGTGTTTAATGCGACGTCTGCAAAAGGACTGAGCAATTTAAAAGTAATGAGTGCCCGGGCCTCTCTACTCACACATGTATTTAGCAATTCATTATGTTTATTCAGAATGGTGCATGTAGCAACAATCCCAAACATTATGTAAAACTCTCGCCTGCATTACTCATTAGTGTATGGTTTATTGAGTATTTTCCTATGCTATGTTCCCCAGCTGAACCCTTAGTATTGGTATGAAATGACAATTAGTGTTCACTCGCAGCTGAGTAGCATGAATTTCCCGAAGTATGAAAATTAAGGTCTGCATGAAAATACTCAATCAGAAGACGCGCTAACTGCTCTCTGAGAATAAAAGAATTTTGTGTCAACACACAGAATTTGTTCAATTTTGTGATAACTCACAAGATTCAAGTTTTCGGCCTAATTAATTTGCAAAATTAGGTTTTTGCGCCTTATGCAAATATCTCGAACCCTATTGGTCGAGGCCAAACCTAGGTAAGCTAGGAAACTGATCTGCCATGGAGCTAGTAGGAGCAAAGTCCTACCAGAAAACAAGAAACAAAAGAGGAATTGTGGCAAATAAAGAGCAATGACGAAAGAGGCGTGGCCACGCCACATAGCCGTCAAATCTGCTCCAATAGGCACCGCCTGTGGCCGTTGGCCACGCTCCATACTTCTCTTGCCGTCCCCCTCTCCCATCAACAAATCAGATCGCTCAAAACCCGCCACACACACTTTTAATAAAGTTGGAAGTTGGTAGGTCGATGCGCCTAATTCCGTTAGGAATCTAATCTAGACGGCCCAAGCCAGTCTCCAAAAAACAATCACGGCTATACGATTTGGGCACTTGATTTATTAAGTTTAGCCGCTTACCAACGCGACCAAACAGGCATCACCATGCCACCACAAACAATGTGCCAACACCGCTGCTGCAATTCGCGCCAAAGTGCTGAGATTGCCTACACGCCATCCCAAAACCGCGCCTGGTAATCATCACAGGCGCCATGCCAATTAACTAGCCAACCTTCCAAACCGCGCCAGTATGCCAATTGGAAGGCCATACCATTCCGCAGCAGCAACATGGCAATTGGCTAGCCAACCTGCCAAACCGCGCCAGTATGCCAATTGGCAGGCCATGCCATTCCGCGGCAGCAATATGCCAATGGCTTTGGTCAAACCAAAGGGAAACCCTATTTTTCTAGTCGTGGCCCAAATTATGCCACTCTGGGCCCACAACATGCCATAAGCCATGTGGGACCCAGGAGACCCTAAAGAAATGCGCCCGCGCCATATGATTACCCACTATCGTCCATGGACATGCCCACGTTATGGCCTTACCATGGTTTCTTTGATCAAAACGGCCAGGAAGTATTTGCAAAGATGCCGCCGTGCCGCGCCACCTAACCGCGCACGCCACTTAGGGTTTTGACATGCCAAACCCTAACTTGGTCAGGGCCATTACGCCGCCCCATGGCTAATAGCATTATCTAGGCATTAAGTTCGATGTGGCAACTAGAGCTAACGTCATTAAGCCATATTTGGATCAAACACCAACATGCCAAGATGTAACAGGGGCCACCTTGCCGCTATACCATTGGCAGGAGCCACTTTGCCACCCTGCCACTGGCGCGGCCTCATCACCATGCTGCTGGTGCGGCTACATCACCATGCCATTGGCGCGGCCACATCACCATGCCGCTAACACGGCTACATCGCCATGATTGGCGTGGCCACATCACCATGCCGCTGGCGCCACATTACCATTGTGCCACTAACAGGCGCCACCTTGACCGTTATGCCATTGGCAGGCACCCCCGCCATTGGCAAGTGCAACCTTGCCATTACGCCATTATCAGGCGCCACTTTGCCATTACGCCATTGGCAGGCGCCACCTTGCCACTACGCCATTGGCAGGTGCCACCTAGCAACATTGCCATTGTGCCACTAAACGGCGCCACATTGCCATTGTGCCACTAAACGGCGCCACATTTCCATAGTGCCACTAACAGGCACCGCTATGCCATTATGCCGCCTAGCTTGCGTGCGATTGGTCAGAATAACTAGGTCTTTCACATTCGACCCACTCAGCAACTTGTTGCACATTTTTCCACGAAACACTCAAGACATCAAACATGTCACAAAATGGGGGATACTCATCAGGGTATTGGTCTGGCGGTTTACAGCGTGCGGCGTGCAATGCGCCCATTACAAGAAAGTGTCAGGAAAGAGCGGACGGTTAGATAGCAGTAAGAGAATAGTGGGTGTAAGGCTGACCAGTTTCCCCTCACAATGGGAACGTGATGGTAAACCGCTTCTACACAACCCCACTTCTCCCACTGTGGTCGCCAGTTGTTTTGGGGTAAAAACTGATTCTGCTGAAAATGGTAAATTTGGATGTGCCGCCGAGAAACGAATATAAACCCTAAACAAATGCACTGCACGGGAGTTAGGACTAATTCCAATGCAAAATCTAAACTGATTTTTCTCTCGGTTACAAAATCAATTCTCAATTCCATTCCATTTCCACAGGAATTTTCACAAAGATTGTTGGTCTTAGGACTAATTCAACATCTCAAGGCGCCGGCAAAAATCTTACGAATGGTAATGTTTCTACCCCAAGCGCCATACCGTATTACGCGGCAAATGGCGAAATTCCAACCTTGATCGAGTTGGCGCGAGTACAAGGAATTCACACAAGGAACATAGATCTGATGAAGGAGACGATAAACCACATACCCAGCTTCCTCGTCAGGTTGACATCAGATTTGGGCGGCTCCTCTGCTCCAGAAATCCCAGCACTGGGGAATGACTCCTCAAATCAACAGTTTCACCACCAGCCGGAGGCCAGTGGATCAGGAAGCAGCTTCTCTAGTAGAAAGTTTATGTGAATTCCTACACCTCTCAAAGGGCCAACGAGCAGAGACATTAGCTGCAATCAATCAGATAGACCTGGACACACGCTTGGATCCTTCGCATCCTGAAGCCTCAAAAACGTCAGATCTATCCATAAACAATGTTACATTTACTGAAGATGACATGATGGCAGAAGAAGGCCATAACAGAGCTCTGCACGTTACTGCACACATCAAAGATACAAAATTTAAGAGGGATTTCATTGATACAGGAGCGTCATCAAATGTTATTCCGATCAAGACTCTCAAGACAGCCAGGGTTCGGCAAAATAAAATTGTACGAAAACCTACCATGATGACAGATTTTGAAGGAAACCAAACCAGCACGTATGGGTACATCTATTTGAATCTGTCAGTAGGGCATGTTCTGTCAAAAGTGAAATTTGAGGTAATAGAAAAGGAGCTAGATTACCACATAATACTTGGAAGACCGTGGATTCACGACCATAAGATTGTTCCCTCAACATATCACCAATGCCTGAAAACTATGCTGAATAAAGAAGTTGTTCGCATTCCTGCGTCATTATCTCCATATGCACCAATTTGCGGCGTGGAGCTTTTCGAGCCAAGAGAAAATTCACAGGATTCATTAAGCAAGGTTTACTGCACTCCACTCCCTATATAGACATCGATAGAAGAGGAAGACCGGCTCGCATCGCTGAACAAAGAATCCAGATCCCACGGCATGCCCCTGCTGACGCGAAACGCCGATTCTCCTTCATCTAACAAAGGCTCGGCTCATCTTCATACCAAGAGGGAGCGGGATTTTGTGGCGAGTCGTGACCAAAAAGGGAAAACCGTATATCGGCGTCGCTGTTAGCAATTAACAGGGGAGACTGCCACCCATTCTCTCTGCCCAACGGAATGCAACCAGAATGATGCGCTGAGAGAAGAAGTACCAGACGCTCCACAGCAGTTGCAAGATGGCACCGACTCTACTACAAATGAGCTTGAAATCGTCAACATCGGGAATGAGGAATCTCTAAGGCCTATCTCCATCAGTTCGGCTCTTTATACAGATGAACGCACAAAACTTGTCTATCTTCTTAAGGAGTACCAAGACATATTCGCATGGACATACAAGGAAATGCCCGGCCTGGATGAAAAACTGGTCACTCATCATCTGCATGTAATACCCGGGTCCAAACCGGTCAAGCAATCTCCAAGGCAATTCAGGCATGATGTAGAGGAACAAATCAAGGTTGAGATTCAGAAGCTACTAGCGGCCGCCTTCATCAAACCCGTTCACCATCCCACCTGGTTGGCTAATGTGGTTCCTGTTAAGAAGAAAAACGGTCAAATCAGGTGTTGGGTCGACTTCAGGGATCTGAACAGATACTTCCCCAAGGACGATTTTCCCCTTCCCAACATTGACATGCTGGTAGACGCCACCAGTGTACACGGCATGTTCTCCTTTATGGATGGGTACAGCGGCTACAATCAAATAAAGATGTACGAACACGACGCAAGTAAGACAGCCTTTCGAACCCCCCTTGGAAACTCTTATTATACTATGATGCCCTTTGGTTTGAAAAATGCTGGAGCCACCTATTAACGCGCCATGACTACAATTTTCCACGACATGATGCACAAGCAAGTTGAAGATTACGTGGATGACATTATGGTCAAATCGAAAACTCGAGCGGCCCATACAGACGTTTTGCGGCAGGTGTTTGAAAGGTGTCGTGAATACAAACTAAGGATGAACCCTTTGAGATGCGCTTTTGGATTGTCTTCTGGCAAATTTCTAGGATTCCAAGTTACGGCTAAAGGAATCAAGGTTGATCCGACCAAGACCCAAGCCATCCTCACAATGCCCCCTCCGCAAACTGTGAAAGAACTCCAAATCTTCATGGGCAAAGTGAATTACATTCGGCGTTTTATACCTGGTTTGGCCCAGCTTATTGCTTCATTCACCCTATTGCTAAAAAAAGGGGGTAAGTTTCGTTTGGGCACGCCACAGCAAGAATCCTTTCGGAAGGTTCAACAAATATTATCATCGCCGGATGTTATGAAATCTCCCATACAAGGGAAGCCGTTGTGTCTCTACACCGCTTCCAGCGATACTCCTGTTGGAGCCCTCCTTGCTCAAGAAGATGATGAGGGGATTGAACACCCTATATACTACTTCAGTCGTACTTTGAGGGACGCTGAACTCAGGTATCCTAAGGAAGAAAAAGCGTGTCTAGCCCTAATTCATGCTATTCAGAAGTTTAGACAATATTTGTTATCAAACAAAGTAGTACTCATAGCCAAAGCCGACCCCGTTAAGTTCTTTCTCTCAAAACCGGCCTTGATAGGAAGGCCGGGAAAATGGCTGCTCCAAATGTCATAGCATGACATAACGTGCACTCCTCCGCGGGCTATTAAAGAGCAAGCAGTGGCGGATTTGCTCGCAACATTCCCAGGAGAAGGTACTGCAGCACTACATGAAGACATTCTTGGGGAATTTCCAGAAATCTCTTTTGTCAAAGAAGAAGCATGGCTATTATATTTTGATGGATTTGCTACCCCTAGCAGTAATACTGGAGGAATGGGTATAGTTCTGGTGTCTCCAACTGGTGAAGTCTTTTCGAATTCCTTCAAGCTGGACTTTCAGTGCACCAACAACTCAGCATAATATGAAGCTTTCCTCATAGGATTATCACTGGCCAAATGAGCAGGAGCCACACACCTAGAAGTAAGAGGCGACTCCAAACTACTAGTTAACCAGATGAATGGAGTATACTCACTCAAGGAGGTAACACTAGCCCCTTATAGATCCGAGGCGTAAAAGCTTCTGAAATACTTTGCTGATGCAACCATAACCCACATTGGTCGCAACAACAACAAACACGCCGATTGCCTAGCTACGTTAGCCTCAAAGCTGCAGTTCGAAGGATTGGAAAAAACTTTGACAGTGAAGAGACGGACTGTGGCATCAACATGGCTTTCACAGGCCAAGGATACTGAGGTCAATGATTGGAGAACTCCAATCATTCAAGAGCTTAACAATTCGCTTTCCCAAGGGAAGGTTAGTCTCAAAACCCTACAAAACTTCTTCATGCTTTATGGAGTGTTATACCACCGAAACCCAGATGGATCCTTGTCAAGATGCCTCAGAGACGAAGAAGCGCAGATGCAACTTAACCGTATTCATGGCAAGATTTGTAGACAAACGTTAGTGGTGACTCTTTACCGACGTCTTCAACGCCTTGGCCAGATATGAAGACCCAATCCCGAGCGCTTCAAGGATCTTGCTCCAATTGCCAGGCGCTGTCACATCAATTAGAAGTTTTTAATGTTGGATATGCTGGGGACTAGCGAAAACCATACGTAAACTACCTCCGTGATGGTGTGTTGCCTTCCGACAAGAAAGACGCAGCCAAGATGAAGCAAAGGGCCAAAAGATTCGTGTTTCATGAAGGAATCCTATACCGCAAAAGCTTTGGAGGTGACCTACTATGATGTTTATAAAAATCTGAAATCCCGACTATGCTGAAAGAAACGCATGAAGGTGAACACCAAGGGAATAAAAAGTTATTTCTCCAAGTGCACGAAAGGTATTACTGTCCAACTATGGAGGATGATGCAGCAGCGTTTGTCCAGAAATGTCATGAATGTCAAACTCATTGGAATCTCATCCACACACCCTGTACTCCCCTTATTTCAGTAAGTAGTCTGTGGCCTTTTTATAGCTGGGGACTTGATATTATTGGGAAAATCAATCCACCATCGTCAAAGCAGCATGAGTATATCATAAACGCAAAGGAGTACTTTACTAAATGGGTCGAAGATATTCCTCTTCGAGGAACCAGTGGAGAAATAATTGCGGCGTTCATTAAGGAATACATCATTTGTCGGTTTGGTGTACCTAAACACATCATTACTGATAATGGTACCCCTTTTGCCAACAAGCAAGTACAAGAGTTGCTTGAAGAATATGGAGTTAAACAGGTCTTCTCTACTCCTTACTACCCTCAAGGGAATGGACAAGACGAAAGCACCAACAAGACTTTGATTCGAATTCTTAGTCGAACAGTGCATGACAATCCTAGGACATGGCACGAATAACTGCCTATGGCGCCGTGGGCATACCGGGCGGCTCCTAGGACCTCTATTGAAGTTTCTCCTTATTGACTTGTCTATGGTGCTGACGCAATCCTCCCAGCAGAGATCAATATCTCGTCGGCCAGAATTGCAGCTGCGAGTGGAGTCCAATGGAATCAGGACGAAGCGTCGAACTCCAAAATAGCGGAGTTGGACACTTTAGATTCCAGGAGAATTAAGGCGGAATAGCATGTTCAGGCGTACAGAAAGAGGATCTCCAGGGCATACGATAAAGCTATAAAACCTCGAGTCTTTCAAGTAGGAGATCTTGTATAAAAGACCACAAAGCACATTCAGAAAGACATGTCTGCACCAAAATTTTCACCAAAATGGGAAGGTCCTTACGTGATCACCAAAGCCTATAACAGCGGGTACTACAAGATTGTTAAGGAAGATGAAGGCAAATTAGATACAATCATCAACATAAAATGGCTCAAGGAATATTACGCCTAACCAATGTCCCATCTCTCTCGCCGCCTCATGACACGGCCAATCAGGCATTATTCATTTCTCTCATATCTGAATTATCAAAGTTTTCATTATTTAAGGCATATTAATGTAAACTCCATCTGCTTACCAGAAACCAATGCAATTCATTTTCCAAAAAAATGTTCAAAATCCCAAAAAAAATAAAACCGAAAAAACGATCCCATGCCTACTTATTCAAAAACAATAAGACTTAAGAATGGCTCAGAAAAGGCCATCCAACAAGTTATAATCCTTTGAAAGCATTATTTTCAACCTATCCTGATACCTTTCAGTCCTACTCTTCAAGTTTTGGATCGCCTGTTCCACCTTCTCAGATTCAGCAGCTAAGACCTTTTCCTCTTCCAAGATAGCTTTCGTAGCAGGAACAACATTTGCAATGATACCATCTCGATCAACTTTGATGATATCAAGGCACTGCCGCAACCAGCTCACATTGAAACCCATTGATTCGCAGGTAGATACCATGTTTTCCCAATTTTCAACAATTGATTCAGCAACATTACGAATGGATGTATTTTCCATCTCTACAACCATGGGCAGAAGGCAGTTCACTGTGGTGACCAAAGCAAATGAACAATGTTGCACCACGTTCCTAGTAGCAATGTGGCCGTACTTCCTCCATATTTTTGTGTACAAAGGAACAAACTCCTTTCGCACCAAGAACCTACCAATAGTCCGGTAACTAGAAGACAAGCACTTCATGTGAACATCAAACGGCAATCCTGCATTGGGATACTCGCAAGAGAAGATTCCCAAATTAGCGTTTTCCAGGTCAACAGCAGTGGGTGTGTCTGAACTTGAAGGGAGAGGGGTGGACAGATCGTCATCGTCAACCACTGTTACGCACGTTCCAGAAGGGTACCTCTAAAAAGAAAAATAAGAGGAAGTTTTCACCTACTGGCCACGACAAACAAATACCTATGCACTAGTGAAAAAGCATACCGGTATGATCTTCTTGACTCGGAGAATCTGGACAGGGGAGTTGTCACGATACCCAGGACTTCGCACACTCTAAAAATAAAAGCGATGTTAGAGTCAAAAGACAAAAGGAATTACTACTTCAATAAATCAAGATATAATTAAAGTCATACTCTGGAAACAAGTCGCCTGTGTTTAGTAGAAGAATCTGGCTGGGTTGAAGATGATTCACTCCTGTCTGACATGATGCAAGAGTATGGGCTTTGCAGGAGAATCTCTATTTTAAATCGAGAAGGATGGTCTAATTTCACCTGCATATGTATATGCACTGCGGAAACCCTAAGAGGAGGAAGGTGCTGAAGAACCGCAATAAGACTTATCCGAAAGGCGAGGATTTAACGCCACCAAATCATGTTTCTTGTTGAAAACCTAATTAAAACCGGGAGGAGACTGTCAGATGGTCAAAAGAGGGATGCTTTCGGCTCAGCGCAAGATCCTGACAGAACATACTCGCTGACTTGACTGAATCGAAATCAGCACACCTGAAAGATGCAATCGTGGTCTGGCGGCCTGATCCACTTCAGAGATAGCTGCCACTGCCCTGGTAGTGTTTATTCACTTTGGCTTGATTATTTATTTCTTGACCGTCACTATCTAGTGCTTACCCCGCAACAATGCCACTGTTACGTACTAAGCAGGGGACTTAATGTTGATGGTGCTTTTTAGTTCAGGGCTAAAATTGTAAAACCATATGTTTAATGCGCCGTCTGCAAAAGGACTGAGCCATTTAAAAGTAATGAGTGCCCGGGCCTCTCTACTCACACATGTATTAAGCAACTCAGTATGTTTATTCAAAGTGGTGCATGTAGCAACAATCCCAAACATTCTGTAAAACTCTAGCCTACACTACTCATTAGTGTATGGTTTATTGAGTATTTTCCTATGCTATGTTCCCCAGCTGAACCCTTAGTATTGGTATGACATGACAATTAGTGTTCACTCGCAGCTGAGTAGCATGAATTTCCCGAAGTATCAAAATTAAGGTCTGCATGAAAATACTCAATCAGAAGACGCTCTAACTTCTTTCTGAGAATAAAAGAATTTTTTGTCAACACACAGAATTTGTTAAATTTATTCAATTTTTCGATAACTCACAAGATTCAAGTTTTCGGCCTAATTAATTTTCAAAATTAGGTTTTTGCGCCTTATGCAAATATCTCGAACCCTATTGGTCGAGGCCAAACCTAGGTAAGCTAGGAAACTGATCTTCCATGGAGCTAGTAGGAGCAAAGTCCTACCAGAAAACAAGAAAAAAGAGAGGAATTGTGGCAAATAAAGAGCAATGACAAAAGAGGCGCGGCCACGCCACGCCACATCAACGAATCAGATCGCTCAAAGCCCGCCACACACACTTTCAATAAAGTTGGAAGTTGGTAGGTCGATGCGCCTAATTCCGTTAGGAATCTAATCTAGACGGCCCAAGCCAATCTCCAAAAAACAATCACGTCCATACGATTTGGCCACTTGATATTAAGTTTAGCCGCTTACCAACGCGACCAAACAGGCATCACCATGCCACCACAAACAATGTGCCAACACCGCTGCTGCAATTCGCGCCAAAGTGCTAGGATTGCCTACAAGCCATCCCAAAACCGCGCCTGGTAATTATCACAGGCGCCATGCCAATTGGCTAGCCAACCTTCCAAACCGCGCCAGTATGCCAATTGGCAGGCCATACCATTCCGCGGAAGCAACATGCCAATTGGCTAGCCAACCTGCAAACTGCGCCAGTATGCCAATTGGCAGGCCATGCCATTCCGCGGCAGGCCATGCCATTCCGCGGCAGGCCATGCCATTCCGCGGCTTTGGTCAAACTAAAGGGAAACCCTATTTTTCTAGTCGTGGCCCAAATTATGCCACTCTGGGCCCACAACATGCCACAAGACATGTGGGACCCTAAAGAATGGCGCCCGCGCCATAATATGATTACCCATGATCGTCCTTGGACATGCCCACGTTATGGCTTACCATGGTTTCTTTGATCAAAACGGCCAGGCAGTATTTGCCAAGATGTCGCCGCGCCGCGCGCGCCACTTAGGGTTTTGACATGCCAAACCCTAATTTGGTCAGGGCCATTACGCCGCCCCATGACAAATAACATTACCTAGGCATTAAGTTCGATGTGGCAACTAGAGCTAACATCATTAAGCCATATTTGGATCAAACACCAACATGCCAAGATGTAGCAGGCGCCACCTTGCCGCTATACCATTGGCAGGCATCACTTTGCCACCATGCTACTGGCGCGGCCACATCACCATGCCGCTGGCGCGGCCACATCACCATGCCGCTAACGTGTCTACATCGCCATGCCACTGGCGCAGCCACACCAACATGCCATTGGCGCGACAACATCACCATTCCCTGGCGCCACCTTGACCGTTATTCCATTGGCCGGGCCCCCCCCCCCCCCCCCCCGGCGCCACCTTGCCATTACGTCATTGGCAGGCGCCACCTTGCCACTACGCTATTGGCAGGCGTCACGTAGCCACATTGCCATTGCGCCACTAATAGGCGCCACATTGCCATTGTGCCACTAAACGGCGCCACATTTCCATAGTGCCACTAACAGGCGCCACTAGCATGCTCCGCTATGCCATTATGACGCCTAGCTTGCGTGCGATTGGTCTGAATAACTAGGTCTTGCACATTAGACCCACTCAGCAACTTGTTGCACATTTTTCCACGAAACACTCGAGACATCAAACATGTCACAAACTGGGGGAAACTCATCAGGGTATTGGTCTGGCGGTTTACAGCGTGCGGCGTGCAATGCGCCCATTACAAGAAAGTGTCAGGAAAGAGCGGACGGTTAGATAGCAGTAAGAGAATAGTGGGTGTAAGGCTGACCAGTTTCCCTTCACAATGGTAACGTGATGGTAAACCGCTTCTACACAACCCCACTTCTCCACTACTTAACTGTCTCCACTTCCTACAAGATCAAGGGGCTCAATAACTTGTATAAATTGGTTTTCAGCCTATTTCGATGAACATGACACAATTTTGGTCATCAACACAGTATCCAGAAAAACACCAAGAACTGATAGCTTACATTCCGCAAGCCAGTTCCATATTCTGATACAAGTCATAAAACAACCACACCTTCAAAATTCAATATTTTGATCTCAACACCTTCTTCGCTTCCCTCCCTAAGATCAACCCTTCTCCTTCACTTTGTGACCGAAGCAAGTCTGGAACGGCCATTTCTTGGTTTAGGCCAGAATTGTACAGATTGATCTCTCGAATCTAAAGTACTCCCGTGCAGTGCATTTGTTTAGGGTTTAGATTCGTTTCTCCGTGGCACATCCAAATTTACCACTTCCAGCGGAATCAGTTTTTACACCAAAACAACTTCATTACGCTTTTTTTTGTTTGCTTTTAAACCCAACGATATACCACAATAGTCTACCATTCCATTCACATCACAGGTTACGAAAATGGAAACAACATTTTATCTCGATGAGGGACAAATTGTTAGTACGAGTAAGTCCCACAAGAGACAGTGCGGAGACCCCACTATAAACTTTTTTATGCTTTTTGTTTTACCGCGTGCGATTATTTGTTTCTACGAAGAAACATAGTTGCATTGGAAGCTGGAAGTTGATTTAATTATTTGTCGCTAAGTGCAAGCTTCTTATATTGATCATCAAAGGCCATTTTGATGCATCCAAGCCACTTTGAGGCAATCCACGGCCGTCTCTGAAATTTCGATGATTTTGTGCGAAAGAGATCAGAACGCCTTTTTATTCAAAAAAAATTTCACGCATAGATAAAATCTACTTTATAGCATTGAAACTACATCCTTAAGAAAAACGTATGGTAAAAAGTATTAGGAAGTTGGGAGCTTTCCATCGGAAGTGAAAACAAAACTTGAGGACTAAACTACTTCGATTAACAGATTGAAACAGAAATAAAATTCGAGGACTAAACTACTTCGATTAACAGATTGAAATAGAAATAAAATTCGAGGACTAAACTACATTCAAAAACAGATAGCCATCAAAAATGGGCTTTTTTAGTTCAATTCCAAAAATAAATAAAATAATGAATCAATTGACTCAATACTGCATAAAAATTCCAAGCGTAACTCAACCAAATTGTACGCCTTAACCAACTGGTATGCTTTGTGCGGGAGCACACCCTTCCACCCTTCATAACCGGCCCTGAGGCAATCTCAACCTGGCGCTTTCGTGTGCTTGGGGAATTGGGCGCGAAAGAAAGTAGAGCCGCATTATGCAGTAGTTATGATCAAGGGATACCTATATATTGTGAATAGCGTATTTATGATCAAGGGATACCTATCTACAAGGGCTAAGTTTACAACTCCGTTCGGCACCTTCTGCAGTAGTTACAGCTCCGGTATTGGGTTAAAATCTGAATTGACGTGAGATGTTTTCTTGCCACGAGCCTATTTTGAACAACATGGCGATTTAAAAAAAAAATTATGTCACAAGATATATTCTGGCTCACGAGCTATAAGGCCAATTTACTCTTAAGGTCTTGATAGTAAAATCAAGTGATTAATGTGATTATTTTTCCATTTAATAATAGGATAATTTGCAGCAAAGTAATCAGAACACTAATTACATAATTCGTAGAGCTAAAACAGTAATCATGACATCTTTCTTGCTGCTATATTGCATTGATATTATACATCAAAATGGTGTTACTTCTCCATTGGTAAAGTATAGGCCACAAGGTCCATCATCAGGTACAAGAACCAAACTCACAACTTTTTCCGCACCTTCTGTAGTAGTGAAAACTCCACTGTTGTAGCAAATATCTGTTTTAACCCAACCAGGACATACACAATTTACGCGAAATGTAGTAAAGTCTCTTGCCAATAACCTTGTATAAGCATTCAAACATACTTTTGAGATTGTATATGCAGGTAGACATGAAGGCCATCCTTTTGTTTCTAAAAGATCTTCTTTAAAATCCTTAAAAAATATGTTCACAATCCCATCCACTCTCTCTTCTGTTAAGCCATCGCCGTCATCAAGTATTTCCAAAGCCTTTTTGTTATATACATAATAAAATCAAAATAGGTGAATATATTTAGTGAGGATTATTAATAAAAAAATATGAAAACACTATTCCTCAGTCTGGCCGAAGGGTTGGTCAACATTGGCAATCACTTTCTCTAAGGACATATACAGATAATATTAGCACCGGGGTTTTAACCATATGGATCTGCAAGATGTAAGAACATGAGGTTGCAGTAACTGCCTTCAACTTTCCTATGAGGGAGGAAACGTTTACAATTCTTGGTGAATCAGACAGCTGAAGTAAAGGAATAAATGCTTTAGTCACTGATTTGACACCATAGTAATTTGTTCGCATGCATTCTTCTGCGAATTCGTAAGTCTCTGTTATCACTTGTTTCAAATTTGGTCGTTTCTCTTTGCTCTGGTCTATCTGTAATAGTGAGATAGTAATCATTTTATCTAACCAAATATGTTGCAATAATATCACTAAGAAGATATGTCAATAGATTGATATATACCTGAACAAGAGCTTGCACCATTGCCGTGAAACCAGCAGCATCAGTTGTAGCTCCAAGAATTCCAGCATTATTCACCTTCCAAGAATTCAGAAGCGGAGTTCAAATTTATATTCAGATTAAAAAAAATATATATATGCATTAATCATGCCATATGGCATTATAAAGTTATTACAGTAGATCAACAAACCCTGTCCTAGGATCATACCCCACGGTCTTTGGAGTCATCAACAAGCAACAATACTGATTTTATTCGCCGACTTTGATTGTGGTTGCAGATAGTATGTATACATGAATCAAAAACTAAGTGACTGGATTCTTCTTACCAAGATATCCAGTTTTCCAAAGTGGCTTCGAATGAAATCAGCTAGAGAAGGAAGAGTAATTGGATTCATCAAATCAAGTTGATGAAAAACAACATTAGAAAGTCCAAATGAATTTTTGAGCTTTTCGACAGCTTCTAAACCTCTACTTCTATCTCTGGATGTTAACACCATTAAAATCCCACTAGACGCTAATTGTCTACAAATCTCAAACCCAATTCCCTTATTTCCACCTGTAACAACTGCACACCTGAAAATACAGATAACAATATAGATATGAACACACAGTTTCGTACTAATTCAGCAGATACTTGAGATTACATTTATTTTTCCATTTTACGTACCTGATTTTTGTTTGCATTTCTGACATTCTGTTTCTTAAAATGTTGCTAGATGATAAGATACTTCAAGGAAGGAGAATATGTGGTTTACTATAGAAGTTGAAAAGTATTGGTTAGGTTGTTAATAGAGTTTGGGTTAGACTTTACTTTGTAATACTTGTTCCTGAAGTCTAACCTCTGGAGTTGGTTTCAGAGTTTGTACGTCAAACTCTAAGCCACTGACTAGGATAAGGCCCCAAGGAAAAAGAAAAGAGAACACGTTTTATTTGGATTTTTGTTTTAGGGTGTGCAAAATGTGATAACTAGGACCCGATCAATTTTTTTGTCTGACTTGATCGGACTCAAATATCTCAATGCGATAACATTAATTCCCAAATGCTCTACAACCATAAAATCCTAGGTATGCTCAAGACGCGAAAGAACAAAATGAGTTGTCAGTAGAGATGTGAGGTTGTATGCAACTTTATGTTGATGTTCATTGCTTTCTTTGTGTGGCATTGAAATGAAGTCCTTTGATGAACGGGGAATTTTTGTTCAACTGTGAGCACTTGTAGGATGCTCTGTGCTAAACTACTAGCTTAATCTTGCATTGCCATTAGGTAAAGAAAATCTATTCCATATATCATTTGAGAGACTAAAAATTAAAGTTTTTGTTTTTTGTGTCAGGGACTGGATTCCTTTGCTTTATTAACTTGCTAATCAGCACTAAAGTCTATGATTAAGAGCATTGTTTTAATTAAAGTGATATAGCAGGTTTGATTGACGGTTAAATGATAGTCAGTATCATTATTCTACATGGGAATTGAATGCAAGAGTACCGAATACGAACGACTCAGAAGGAAACACGAAGAATCGAGAGCCGAGAGTAATGATTTTCGGATCCACAATCTTACTTGTGGACTGAAATGCACCATATGACATAAAATGACATGTATTAAGAAATTAAAACTATTTTGCGATGGCATAAATGTTTTGTCAAGTAGATATAATGTGATTATTTTTCATTTTATAGTATGGTAGTATGAAAATTTTCAAAGGTACGATAGTTGGCATCACATTTTCCTTATTGCTAATTTGCATCAATATGGTGATACTTCTCCATTGGTAAAGTAGAGGCCGGAAGGTCCATCGTCAGGTACAAGAGCTAAGTTTACAACTTTTTCTGCGCCTTCCGCAGGAGTAATAACTCCAGTATTGTAATTGAAATCTTAATTGACATAACCAGGACATAAACAGTTTATGCAAAAAGTAGGAAGGTCCTTGGCTAGTATCCTCGTATAAGCATTCAAACATGCTTTTGAGATCGTATAGGCGGGTAAATATGTTGGCCATCTATTTGATTCAAGTAAATCTTCCTTGAAATCCTTAAGAAACATATTCACTGTCTCATCTACATTTTCTTCTTTTAAACCATCTTCATCACTAAGTATTTCCAAAGCCTTTTCATTGGAGATATTCTGAAAATAAAAGTAAATAATTTTCTTAAAAATGGGATTATATGAAGTGTAAACAAGATGTAAAAACATGAGGTTGCAGTAAATACCTTCAGCTCTCCAATGGAGGATGAAACGTTAACAATTCTTGGTGAATCAGCAAGTTGTAGTAAAGGAATAAGTGCGTTAGTCACTGATTTGACACCATAATAATTTGTGCGGACACATTCTTCTGCCGATTCATAAGTTTCCTTTATCATTTGTTTCAAATTTGGGTTCTCTTTGTTCTGGATGAGTCAAAGGTCCACAACTAAAGAAATCAGTTTTTGATTCATCCCCATATTGCATATGTTGCAATATCCTCATTAGTAAGACGTGAGCGTGTTATTAGATAGACATTTACCTCAACAAGGGCTTGTCCTAGCGCTGTAAAACCATCCGCATCAGTTATAGCTCCAGAAATTCCAGCACTATTCACCTTCATAGTATCCAAAAGTAGTAGTTTAAATAGAAATTCAGATGAAAACATTATTTGTTGCACTTTTCTATATGAAATGAGAGAAGTCTGGTAAAAGTGAGGGATCATATATGAAACAAGACACCAAGTGATTGGAGACTTCTTACCAACACAACTGAAACCCCATTAGAAGCTAATTGTCTGCAAATCTCAAATCCAGTTCCCTTATTTCCACCTGTAACAACTGCACACCTAAACATAAAGAGAGCAACATAAATGAATTAGAACACACAGTTTCATGCTAATTCAGATTAATGATCACATTAGATTTCCCATTATAAATACCTGATTTTTGTTTGAGCTTCTGAATCCATTTTCACAATTTTGTTTATTAGAACGTTGCTAGATGATAAAATATATGCAAAGCCTGACAAGGGAGAATATGTAGCCGTTAACATTGGAAGTTGAAAAGTTATAGTTGAACGTAGACTTGACTGATGCTATATATTGTGCTTCAAGAAAAAGAAAAAAACATGGATGCTTTATTAGTTGTCTAGATTAGTTCAATGTCAATTAGTGACTACACAAAAACTTGGGGTTAAAGGCAATCTAGTTCTGAAACTTTTGGTGGCGGATGAACTTTGATTGGCAGCTAAACATTTTAGAGTGCCGTGCAGGTTTTGTCTTGTGAAATCTTGAAGGAGGAAATTTTGAGTCACGGAACCCATGCGACTCGCCAAGCTACTTCTGAAGTCACAAGGTAGATTTTATATCGCAGAGCATATTTTGAAAAAGTCCTAGATAAATTAAGTAGAAAAGTGTAATCGATGTACGAGTGACACAACTACACAAAAACTTGGGCTAAGTTTCAATCAGGCTCCATGTGGAAGTGACAATACATACTAGGCTAGATGGTAAAACAGTGCTTTTGCGTGATATGATTAAGACACCCCATAACGGGGTAATACGGTTTGCAATAACCCAGAGTTTTTTCCCAGCGAATTAAAACAAGTACCAAAAATAGAATGTTTCCTGATTTGATTCTAGACGCGTTTGGTGTCTTGCATTACAAGTTTAAGGATTCTATCAAAGTCTATATATATATATATATGCAATTCAATTATTTATTTTTATCACAAAAAGAATCAATTGGTTTCCTGTCTGCTTTTCCTTCTCTGAAGATTATTCTGCCATCGGAGCTGCAATGGAAGATGTGAACGAGCAGGAGACGACAATTGGTGGTGTGTTAAGCAATCCTGATGAGCTTGCAGGAAAAGAGATACGTAGTAGGACATTTATGATACCCCCACAATTTCTACGTGAAGGCATCAGAGTCGAAGAGACGGTCTTGGTGAATTTCATGGATCTCTGCAAATCGGTGCATAGGCAGCCAGAGCATGTTATGGATTACCTAGTTAACGAGATAGGAGGGGTAAGTGGATCCTTGGATGAACAACAGAGGCTGGTTATTAGATTAAGGTCTGGATTGTTTAGATACGAAAGAAGGATTCAAGACGAGAATGTTTTGGCTATTTAAAAAAATTATGAAACCAAATACGTCGCATGCCACAACTGCAGGACTCTTGATACTAGTCTAATTACGTCGCATGTCACGTGCAACCAGTGTGGTTCCGTGCGTTATGTTGCTCCTTCCCACCCTCGTTTTGTGGTTCATCGTGGTACTTTCGGATTATATTTTCTGGTTCCACGCTAATATGTTCATTTTTTGTGTAATGCAACTTACAAGTAGTTACTTATCACTATCTAGCCAGTATTACAAGATAGCACTCGAACATGTGACACAATTCTAGGAATTAATTGAATCAAATATTTAAAAGACACCAAAGTGGGCAAACCTAGTGTAGCATAATTCTTTTTAGATGTGTACATTATTTGAGCAATAAAACTGGAGTAGACAAAAGCTGACATCTTTCTTGCTGCTAATTTGCAACAAGTATCAAAATGGTGTTACTTCTCCATTGGTGAAGTAGAGGCCGGAAGGTCCATCGTCCGGTACAAGAGCCAAATTCACAACTCTTTTTGCACCTTCTGCGGTAGTAAAAACTCCACTATTGTAGGTAATATCTGTCTTGACCCAGCCAGGACATACGCAAAAGTAGGAAATTATCTTCCTAAGATTCTTGTATAAGCATTCAAACATACTTTTGAGATTGAATATGCAGATTCTTGTATAAGCATTCAAACATACTTTTGAGATTGAATATGCAGGTACACATGAAGGCCATCCTTTTGTTTCTAAGGAATCTTCCTTGAAATCCTTTAAAAACATGTTGACACTCTCATCCACTCTCTCTTCTGTTAGGTTATCGCCATCACTAAGAATTTCCAGAGCCTTTTCATTGGAGATAAACTAAAATCAAAACAAGTTAATACATTCGGTGAGGATTATACAAAAATAAGAACACCATTCCCGAGTATGCCAAAGAGTTCGTCAAGACTGGGAAATCAGGCGGCAGTGAGAACTTTTTCTAAGGATATAATGTAGACCGGAATGTTCTACATCAGAATATGTAGTACATAGATATTTAACACCAGGGTATTAACATTCACGCATCAGGCGTCTAGGCACACTTAAAGCGACCAGAAATAAAAATAAACTAGAGGTAATGGCTCGTGTATTAGGCGCATTATTGGCGAAACGTCCGAACCATGCACCTTGGGCGCCTTTGAGGACGCCTCGCTCGCCTTTAACAATGCAGCTTATGGGTCTAACAGGATGTGAAAACATGGGGTTGAAATACCTTCAGCTTTCCTGTCCCGAAGGAAACATTAACAATTCTTGGTGAATCAGAGAGTTGAAAGGAATGAGTGCTTTAGTCACTAATTGACACCGTAATAATTTGTTTGCACGCATACCTCTGCTAATTCGTAAATCTCTGTTATCACTTGTTTCAAATTTGTTTTCTCTTTGTTCTTGTCTATCTGGAATAGTGAGATAGTAATAATTTCATCTAACCAGATATGTTGCAATAATCTCACCAATAGGTATGTTATTAGATACATATTTACCTTAACAAGAGCTTGCATCATTATCACAATACCAGCAGCGTCAGTTATAACTCCAGAAATTCCAGCATTATTCACCTTTCAAGTATTCAAAACTGGAGTTTATCAAATTAAAGCACAAATTTTGTTTCCAATTTTATACAGCATCGAGTCTGGTAATATTCTCTACTATAGTGTTTTATCACTTCTAGGTTGTAAGCATTTATCATGTCATATGGCAATGAAGTTCTTGAAGTAGGTCAACAAGCAATAACATTGATTTTGTTCATCGGCTTAGGTAGCAGTTGCACCTAGTACATGTAAAACAAAAAACTAAATGACATAATTCTTCTTACCAAGATATCAAGCTTTCCAAAGTGCCTTCGGATGAATTCAGCTAGAGAAGAAATAGTAATTGGATTCATCACATCTAGTTGATGAAAAACAACATTAGAAAGTCCAAATGAATTCCTGAGATTCTCAACAGCTTCTAAACTCTTAGTTACATCTCTAGCTGTTAAAACAACGGATATCCCGTTGTGTTGACAGCTAATTGTCTACAATTCTCAAATCCGATTCCCTCATTTCCACCAGTAACAACTGCACACCTGAAAATATATAGCAACGTAAATAAGAACACACAGTTTCATACTAATATAAATGTTGAGATTACATTTTTCTTTTCCCATTGTAAGTACCTGATATTTGGTTCTGTATCAGAATGCATTTCCGTCATTTTGTTTCTTAAAATGTTGCTAGATGATAACTGATAAGATAACGGAAGGCGTAATAAAGGAGAATATGTGGGTTACTGTTGAAGTTGATAAGTATTGGTTAGTTGGTTGGCTAATAGAGTTTGAGTTTGTGTTACTTTACTTTGTAGTACTTGTTCGTAAGGAAATTCCTATGGCAATCAACAAATATGTTTTTTTGTTGAGCCACGTGGATGAATAAACTGCGTTTTCCACTATGGCAATCAACAAATAGGATATAGTGAAATAAAATAAGATAAAAAAAGTAGTAGTGAAATTTGGAGTTGTACTTGGCGTGAGTGGAAGAGTCACGGGCGTGTGAGGAAGAGCCGTGGGCGTGTAAGGATGGTCCGCGCATTTTTGGTACACACGCCAGCGATTGTGCCACGATCGTACGACCTTCCATCGAGGGCGCGCCTATTCATCTAACTCAATGAACAAACCAACAAATTTGTTGGTTAGTTCATCCATTTTTCATATTTATTGAGTCCATAATGGGATCAAAATGAACAAATCCTTATTTTGTTGAGTCCATAGGAATTGCTCTAAAATCTAGCCTTTAGAGTTGGTTTCAGAGTTTCGTGTCAATGCGTAATGTGCGTGTATTCCACTGTGACTTGGAAGGCCGTACACGACCCTAAGGAGAAAAACAAAAGAGAACACGTCGTTTTCGAGTCTTATATGGATTTTTTTTCAGGGATAACAAATGTGTGATAACTAGGATCTGTTTAATATTTTTGTCTGACTCGGACTTAAATATCCAAATTAAGTTACTAACCACCATATATGAAAACAGGCTCACGTGAAAGTGACAATAAGCATATGAACCAACTGGTATTAGCCCAGTTGGCCAGGAGTTGAGCTCCCAACTAATAGGTTATGGGTTTAAGCATATGTAAACAAACAAGTTTAATGATATTCGATGAATTATATAAGCATTTGGTTCATCATGTACACTCTACATGTCAGTTTCTGAATCACATAGATCGATTACATCAATCTATGAACCAAGTGTTGGTTGATACTTTGAAACTTGGCGAACACGTATTGCTGGGGAAGGGGTCAAAAGATCTATGACCTTTGGTACAACATTCCTCTGCTCAACTGGTAGTCTTGTGCAAACCACAGTGGAAACAGGTCTGTTTTCCGCTTCTATGTCAGGCGGCAAAGCTTGGAGCTTGAAACCAATCTCTGGTAGACTGGTCCAGTATTCTTCACCTCAACTGGTGGCCTTATACTAAACACAGTGCACATAGATCTTCTTTCTACTTTCATGCCAAGCGACGAAGCTTGGAGCTTCAAATTATTTAAAATATTGATTCATTTAGCCATATCATGCTGAGTGTGCATGTAACAAACCAATTAAAATATCAATTTCTAAAATAAATTACACACCAGGGTTTTTAGTTGGCAACCGAGCAACAAGCTGGGCACCGACACCCTTTTGAATAGCAATACCCAATCTATGAAAAATAAAACTACCAAGACCACTACCAGCATCATTACTAACTAAGCAATTTTTCAAACGCTTGAAAAAACAAACAGTATCTTCGCTAAGCTCCCCCAAAGTAGTGAAAGCTAAAACACCCAATCCATAACCATGCGTAACACATTCATTCAAGTATTTAGACCGCTTACGCGAAATAGCTTTCGAAATGGCCTGACCTGGGATGAAAGCACGAACTCCATCGCCAGTGAAGGGTGAGACTCATGTAACATCCATACAAACGTCTTGACCATTTTCCTAGTTGAGGACAAGGATGTCTGCTGGACGTAAATCCTTGTTATCAACTGACGAAAAACCCAAAGCGACTTCTTTGCGTGCAGGAACACCAGCTTTGTAACAAATATCCGCAATAACATCACGAACTAAGTCATGACGAAACTTGAGGCCAGGGTCATTTGCACAATGAAGCGCGTGATCACCAAAAATATCCATAGTTCTATTACAAGAAGAGCACAAGCCATCTTCCACAAACAAAGGGATGCCAAGGCGATAACAAACAACTGCTTTGAAGTGTATAGGCCCGAGGCATTAGTCTAACCCACTGATAGGAACGGCCAAAAGATAATCTTGAGCATGTTTAATCTGGTTACATTTCCACATAATGGAATCTCTTGCAGATAAAGTAAATTGGACAGGGATTTGCTTCTTAACTGCATCAAAATAAGTGACTGCCAAGGAGTGCATAGAAGGGGGGGCAGTGTCATCGACGCTATAAGAGGAAGGCAAACCACGTACTTGAATGAATTTCTGAAGAGCCGACTGATAGGCAACACCATTATTCGTAGAGAATAAACTTCCAAGTATCACTTTTCGCACAGAAGTAGTCTGACTTTGAGAGGCAAGATAACAGTAGGTGCGAGTGTCAGCCATGGTGTATATGCCCATCCCACCATCCTTGATAGGCAGGGTAGCCAGTCTCCGTTGCAAAGGCCCAAAACCAGCTCCATCACCAGTGATTAGGAGTCTCAAATACTTGAGCAAGTGGTCGTCAAAGAGGTCAGTGGCCTGTTGTAAAGCCGCAGGATTGGTGGTACGCATAGCAAAATATAATCTGGACACACCGATGCAATTACGGAGTAGCAGTAACTCACTTTGAGGGTCCTTGAGTTTTTTGATTGCGGCCATCAGTTGAATAGTCTTATTCACCCTACTCAACGCCATGTCACTCATGAAATCCAATTCCAAACTCACAGGTCCACCTAAAAGTTTAACTCCCTTGCTAGGCCTGCCAATATCCTTGGGGAAAACACCTTCATCAAGGCTACGAGGGTCAAGTGAAGGCCAAAAAACTTCAGTTTTCTTGATATTGAGGTGTAAACCCCTACTCGGTCCTTCAGATTCCATAATGTTCAGAGCTTTAGCCACTTCTAGCGTGTCACCGATGATAGTGCCATCATCAAGATACCAGACGTGCAAATCAAGCTTACACCGAGAAGCACTGGACTTCACTAAAGGGTGAAGTGTTAAAGCAAACAACAGGGGACCGAGAGGATCGCCTTGCTGAACACCAAGAGCAGAAGATAAAATGTATTGATCGTAATAAAGCCGAGCAGGCTTGGCATAAAAAAAATCCACCCAACGAGAAATGCCTGGAATGATATGAGATATGCATACCATGTTGAACGCATTCGAAAAGTCAATAAGCAACATTGACGTCTTGTCTGAATGACTTTTCAACTCAAGCAAGCCATTTACAGCATGAAGTATACTTTCACCCCCAACTGGGATACCAGCACCAAATTGATGATCCCCTAAATAAGACGACATAGCCTTACCGACGGAGAAAGCATCCATTTTAGAGACCAAACGACGCCAAATAGTTCCAACCGCAATAGGCCTCAACCCATCTCCGTATTTGAGCAAAGGTGTAAGGGGTGCACTAGCAATGAGTTCTCCTAAGACCTTAGGGCACTTACCCGCCAACCAAAGGTTGACAACCCCTGTAATCGAAGCCAACAACTTGTCCGTAATTGTTGCTGCTGCACCACTCAAAGCGTCGGTGAGATGTTGTGCACGCAAGACGTCACGACCACAAGAAGTACCCCTGGGAAAGATTTTAATGGCACCAAGGACAGCCCTTGAATCAATCGTAACCGGGTCATAGTTGACATCAACATATGGAATGAAAGGGGGAGGAGCTGCTGGTTGTTTCGACTCCAGTTCAGTCAAGGTATTCTCACTGGGAGGAGCAACACCATTCGAAGACAAAACCTTGATCGTAGCTGCATAATGGCCGTAACCAATCTTCTTCCGGCAAGCAATTAAATTGGCCATCTCAGGCTTCTTTTTGCTGTCTTGTTTGGAAGATTTCTTCTGGTCCGGCATACGTAACAGTTTGGAGATTAGTGTGTAGCAACCCATAGGTTCTTTCCAATCCAGTAAGGCTTGTTGAATAACAGCGACTTGCAGTCGCTTTCGATTGCTCGACTTCTCTTCGGCTGCACGCTGGGGCCTGTATCGTGTTAAAGTACAAATGGGAAGAAGCATCAGTCGAATCCAGGCAGTCAAGTCAGTAGGTTTGTTAAGCTCTCTGTCCAGGAAGCTCTTCAAAGTCCATGAGAAACCCAACCTACACTGAAAAGGAATGCTGGATACCGTGGTAAATTGCTTTTGAAAAACAACATTAAGAAGTTCTGGGAAAGGGTGAAGGACTCATCAGCCACTGTACAAACATCACTCCTGCTGGCGAGAGCTTCATCCCTTGCAGACACTGTGTCTTTCAAACCAGCAGCAACTGTGTCATTCCTTCCATTGGAAACAACCTCCCTAGCAGCAACTATCTCATTCAAAACCGGAAACTCAGCAGGTCTGTCCAAGCCGTGGATAAGAAATTTTGCAGAGACCCCATTCAAAGGACCGGCAATGATAGCATGAACTCCAAGGCCTTTACAAGGGGTTCTCCAGGTATGGAGGTTCATGCACTGGTTGCATAACCACATACGCAGCTGGAGAAGCAATCTTTCACAGACGCTGTAAACCTGCAATTCATTGGAGATGATGGCTCTGCAACTACTCTTATTTTTTTCCGAAAAGAAATGTCTTTCTTGCAAGTGACGGACAATAGAGCCTCTTGCATAACCCCTGCCATTTACTCCATGATGGCATCCATCAAAATTCTTGAATGGATAATGGCAGTATCCGTTTTGCACAACATCATCTTGACTCAGCTAAGGATAAGGAGGTTACTTAGGTGATGGAGGGGGTAGCAGAGAGGAACGAGTAGCAGCAGCACGTTTAGAAGCAGGCATGATGGACAGTTCACCACAAACCCTAAAAAAGAAACCAAAACCCTATTTCGAAAAGAGAAGAAAAAGGTGTGAAGAAAAGCAAAAACAGGATGGAAAAAACCACAAAAATATCGCAAAGGAAAAGGAAAGGAAGGGAAATCAAAAAAAAATATCTCACAACAGGGATGAGACCAATCCATCAATCGCCTGGTTTTTTCGCCGGAGCTCATCGCCTGGTATGGTTTAATTAAAATCCATTAAATCATCTGCATCTAATCTGTCTATTTGTATATTCATTGGATACATATCCCTTGGATGCTGGGTTGGATGTAATTGTCAAACTTAAAATCCATCATCAATTGGATTGGATGTAGATGAAACTAAAATTGGTTCATTCGAAACCATGCTCACCCCTAGTCACATGGCTTATTTTGAGTTGTTATGGCTGCATTAAGATGCAAAACTCTCATTATAAAAGAAAATGCAAATGCAAACGTCGGGCTACGTGGCTTATTTTGACTCATTTCGCATCCCTAAATAATTGATGACTCCAATTTTTGAGAGAACAATTATCGGTTGGTGAATCCATCCACCCAGTGGGAAAATGGTTAAGTAAAGGTTGATTACACTTACACCCCTAAACTTTAGACACAACTGGTTCATTCGAAACCATGCTCACCCCTAGTCACATGGCTTATTTTGAGTTGCTATGGCTGTATTAAGATGCAAAACTTTCATTATAAAAGAAAATGCAAATGCAAACGTCGTGCTACGAGGCATATTTTGACTCATTTCCACTACACCAAATTCAGGTTAGTAACTAGAAGTCGCAACAGCTTAGTCCCTGTCGCGAATTTTCAGTTGCGAATATCAGTTGCAAAATTTTTGCAACAGTTCGTAACAGTTAAAATACTCGCAACTGTTTGAACCTGTTACGATTCGCAACTAAATTGGGTTGTACGCGTGCGACTCATGAGTGTGGTTGCACACACATTTAAGCTGACTCGATTTCAGCCCATTCAGATGTGAAACTGACTCGGGTTTATCCTATTATTATCATCGAACTCTATTCTATCTCATTCTCATCTCTCTTTCTCTCTCGTTCTCATCTCTCATTCTCTTCTGTCATGTCTGAAATTCGAAGATTTCAGAGATATCAAATCCCAAATCAAGCCAACCTTTTTATCTTTCGCCTTAGGGTTTTGAGGTTTACATACAAAATTTGTTTTACGGTTCAGTCTCTCTTATGTAGTCTCCAAAAACTCTCAAGAGCAGCAAAACAAAGAAGAAGAAAAGCCCTAAACTTCTCATTTCCTTGTAAGTATAATAAAGTATCTCGCTTGATTTCATCCCTATGTTTGATTTTTGATTCTGGGTTTGATTGAATTTGTTTTGTGTGAAATCCCTAAATTTCTAGGGTTTTTGATTTGAGATATCGTGAAGAGGATTGACATTTTCCTCGTCAAAGAGTTTGGAAATGGAAATCAAATGGTTCAGTTCATTAAAGAACCTAACAATCTATGCAACGTTAACACCTTCAAACACTTTGGTAAGAAAAACAACAGCTGGTCTTGTACTTTTGAGTTCTAATTTGGGTTTTGTTTCGATTATGTTATTTAGATTTTAGGGTTTTTGTTAATGATTTGTTGATGTTGGTGGTAATTTGGTGTATCGTAGGGTTAGCTACTAAAAAGACTATTTCAGTTCAAGCTGGAAAAGATTCAGGTATTGTTCTGGCTACTATCAAGACTAACAAACAGAAGTACCCTTCAGCTTTGGTGCACAAAACTGTCATGAAGCAAAGAAAATACCTTGTCTTCTCGTATCACTGAATTCCTCCAAATATTTTTATCAATTCTAATCAAATAGTTTGATTTCGTTTACTAATTCTAGTCGATTTTATGGTGTAAAGGAAAAAAATTCTGAGAGAGTATTAGAGATTCTTGTGTTGCCCGGGGATTATGTTCCGCCGCTGCTCCTTGATATTGGCAAGTTCATGTTTGATACTTAAATTTGTGATTTTATTAGTAGAGGGTTGAAGTTTGGAATTAGTTTTTGATTGTTTACTTTGTGTTTTGTTTTAAGGTTGTGGCTCTGGACTAAGCGGAGAAACATTATCTGAGAGTGGACACCAATGGATTGGTTTAGACATATCTAATTCAATGCTAAGTGAAATTGTCAGTTTTTTTTGTGTAAATTTAATTTGCTTATGCTAGATCTTCATTTGATTAATCTAAGTCTTGTTTTGATAATAGATGTTGCGTTGGAGCGGGAAGTAGAAGGTGATATTTTGCTAAGCGATATGGGTCAGGTAATTCTTCTTGTTTATTTTTGACTCAAATTGCCGTCTTGATGATTTGTGAGTCATAGTTTGCAATATTCAATGATTAGGTAGCTCAGGGCTACAGATTGGACATAGGTGCCGAAACCTCAGTACAACCGGCCTCTAGTTTTCTCTAAGTTCACAAATATTATTCAGAGAAGCTATTTGTACATTGTAGTTCTGGAACCAATGAGTTTTAAATATTTGTAGGATTCCTATTCATGTTTAGTAAATGAAAGTTGAAAGCGTTTTCTGATATTTGTGTATTTGTTTAAGATCCTTCTAATATTTAGAAACTTACTTAGTGTACTTTCCAAAAAAGAAATGATAAATTGTAGATGCCGATTGCTATTGTTAGTCCCTTTTAACTATCTCAGGTCTTGTTACTTTACTTTGCGATAACAAGTCTGAGCTGTAAAATAGTTCTGAAAAGAAGATGCATTGATGCCTATATATAGAATGGTTGGGAGTTGGGACTGGGTAACCTTCAAAGATTACCTTAACCACCCTTTACCATGATCGTAAGTGTTCCTTTTCTCAATCTATCAATGTTTATTAACTATTTGATGTTATAAACATTTGTCGCTTTTTGGTTTCAGGACTTGGGTCATGGATGGAGTTATTAATGGTGCTATTAGCATCTCAGTGGTGCAGGTTGGAATTCTTTTAACCTCTTATGTGAAATGTGCCTTGTTTCTGGATCATTTTTATACTCTAAAGCTTAATTGCTTGGTTCAGAATCAGTACAGTATAGTATGTATTTTGGTGTATGCATGAGTTTGACAATTTTTCTTTTTCGAATGCTTTACTCACTGACTTCAGTATGTACTTGTTATCGCTAATCAAATAGTGGATTTGTTATGCGGATAGGTCCTCTCATAATCCAAGACTGAGATTGAAGTATGTTGTAATTAAATTGGTTGTTTTAACTCATTATTTAACATGATGACTTACAAGGTGAGTGGAAAATTCGTGCACTGATGGACAATTTTTTGATTATGCTCTCATTGCAAACTTTTCCAAAACTAATGAAATCATTAAACATACAGGTAATGACAACATTTGTGCCACCTCCACCAGCTTCAACATACGTAGTGAAGTCATCCAATGTGGTTTTTGAGTATGTTGATGGTTTCAGGAGGCTTGATAGGCGATCTTCAAGAGATTCTACAAGGGATGATTCATTTCCTTGTCAGGCTTCTCCCTAAATCCAAGGTAATGATAATCCTCTTTGTGTGCTAAGTGATTCTGGTCATATTGGTTCCTGGGTTCATTATGAGATTGGCGCACATGGTTGGCCTTTTTAACCACTACTCCTTTGTAGGGTACAATCTAACTAATTACTTAGCACTTAGCCTCTTTAACAACTGCAACAATAGCAACTTGTATTACAGTAAACAACAATGAATTCCTAGTACCTACCACAACAACAACAGATTCTAATGCTTTGCCACAACAGCAACAACAGATTCTAGTGCTGCAAAGCATATTCTAATACCACAGCATCGGTAAGCCTCGACTTGTTATGAGATTTTTCTTAATTTATTCTACATTAAGGAAAATCCTCAAGATAAAAATGAAGTTGAAATTTGCGAAATTTTGGTTCACTTTTGTATGAGATTGATTATGAGTTCTGACATACTATCGAACTACTTCTTTTTTTTGTAGATATCTGGTCACATCATCCTCTAACTGAACAGGCTTTATGTATTTGGATTTCAATGTGAGAGTTCTTTTTTCTTTAAATAATTTTGTAAGATCTTCTTGGTGTGTGATATTGAATTTATAGATATATCCAAATGACAATCCTTCATATGATTTTTGTGATGTATACTTTTTGTGTATATGGATGGAGTTCATCATGGTCTTGTTGGATTAATTTGAGTTCCAAATGAACATGGGATACCTAATTTTGTTTCAGGGAAATGTTGCTGGTCAAAACCTCTTTTGGTTACTATTTTTTTTGTGTTGCTTGACCTGGTTTTGATCGGTCAAAACCACTATTTTTTTTATGTTGCAAAAAATATTCGCAACTGCAGCAAATTGTTGTGACTAACTATTTTTGGAGCTGCTAAGAACAGTTGCGACCTTTGGACGTTGCAACAGTTTGGAACTGTTGCAACCGAAAATTTGCAACGGCAATGAAGCTGTTGCGAAAAATTGCAATAACGACTTTCGTAACAGAGAAGAACAGTTGCGACCCAACCTTGCAACTGCCACGTACCGTTGCTAATCACTAAATTTGGTGTAGTGTTCGCATCCCTAAATAATTGATGGCTCCATTTTTAGAGAGAACAATTATTGATTGGTGAATCCATCTACCCAGTGGGAAAATGGTTAAGTAAAGATTAATTACACTTACACCCCTAAACTTTAGAAACAAAGTAATTCCCATATTATATTCTAGGTTTCATAATAATTTTGAGTATAACAAAAAGTAATAAATAAAAATTTGTTTTCAAGGGCTAAAGATTAATGAATTATTAGACAGACTAGGAGCAAATAAAGAAATTTAGGGATTTAGAAGGAGAAAAAAATGAGAAATTTTGTTTGTTTTTTCTGTAGAAAAAATAAAAATTATTTTTTAAGTTTTGTCTCAAGATATGCAGGTATCTTTGATGAGATATCCAAGGACTAGGAGGTTCACCCTTACGATGCCTACCGCGAGGGTGACCTCGTCACAGCGGAACTCCAATACGATCTTTACTAACGTCTCTTTTACTCACCCACCAACTACTAGTAAAGGAACTCATCTCCCATCATATAATAGTAAGGAAACTCATCAATTTCATTTAATAATAACATTTCTAAGTGGGTATCGATATCAGTGGGGGTTGGATGATTTTCTCTCGTCTACAAGGCGATTTTCTCTCTCATCAATAGGACGATTTTATGTTTCGTCAAAGGACGATTCTTTTCTATCATCTAACTCTATTCTTTTATGTTGTGTTGTTTATTTTGGAGGTTAATCACTTTCTTCGCTTTCTCACGTTCTAGATCTCCTTTTTGTGTCATTTTGGGGTTCTTTGTCTCTCTATTATTTAGTGGATTTAGAGATCTTCTAGAACCATAGAAGAATCTTCATCTCATTCTGCAAATATTGATTTGAAGATCTAGCAAACATGATGACATCTTTATTACAAGATGAATAGCAAGTCTTTGAAGTTCTGGAGGATCTTGTGAAACCTATCACTGAACACAAATACAGTCTAGTTATTACCATCATTACTAGACGAGAAAATGGGATCAACATCCTCTAGAACCTCTACAATATGCTTCAGAGATCATGGAGGCCGTCTGGCAACATGGAGATTCAGAGTTTTGGAAAGGTTGTCTACCTAATACATTTTAAACTAGGAAGTGAGTATAACATTGTCATAACAAAATCACCATGGGATCTTAATGAAGATCTTCTTCTAATGGAGATATGCGATCTAGACAAGTTACCACATGAGTACAAGTCCAAATATGCAGATTTTACTGTACAGATTCATGGACTCTCTATGAGTGCTCAAAGGATAAAAATGGTGGAGCTCATAGCATCAAAAATTGGAGTTCCTTGTCCCATAAATCCATCAGAACAAGCCAAGTGGGGAAGTTTTGCTAGAGCTAGAGTTAGGATTGATATCACACAACCAATTAGACAATAGTTGAATTTTACACGACCTTCAAATAAGAAGTGCATGGTCAGATTAAGGTATGAAAGACTTCCAAGGGTTTGTTTTTCCTGTGGAAGGTTTGGTCACATCACGAAACAATGCCCTGGGTTACCAAAAGAATGTGAAAAGTTGGGATTCTTTTCACCAGAAACATTTATGAAAAAGATGCAAGATATGAAATTTTATCGTCTTGCAGAGGAAATTCTTCAAGCTTAAAGTCCTTCAGTCAAGTCAAGCAGCAAAAAGAAACCTAGAAGCTCTAAAAATCAGTAACAATGATGACGAAAGAAGTGGAATAATCCCTACATCACACCCAACAATCCAGCACAGTCAAAACCATACCATTTTTAGCTCCAACAATAAATCCCCACCTACATCTAAGCATCCAGAAAATATTCTTCCTCCCAAAACAGTTACAATATCCCATGCAAATCTGGAAAGTTCCGTAAATACTATCAGTCATCATTCAAAGGAGAATTATTTTCCGAATCATTCAAGTAGTAATTCAAATCCTTAACTGAGTAATATTAATTGGAGGGAGAAATTCATGATCAAAATCTCCATAGTTCAAAAATGACCCAAAGCCCAAAACTTGTCCAACCATCGAGCCTCAAACCCATAAAAAAACTCACCAAACAACTACACCCTAGTCATCTTACCAATCCACCACCACCAACAACCAACTATTCCCACTCCAACAAACAAAATCGTATCCACTTAACACCAACCTCCCAGCACCACCAAATCCTCAGCGATACAAATACACACCACCACCACCCTCAATCCCTGAAGTTGTTCATGACCCATCTACAAAATCGATACAATGGAAAAGACAAGCTAGATCCCCTAAGAAACAAGAGAAATTCATCAACCCCATGGATCTGTCGAACCTATGGATTGTGATCCTCCGCTCAAACAACACTATTGTAACTCCAAAGAGGTTGTGGCGACTTTCCCTGAAAAGTCCCAGAAGCAATATTAGTACAATCTTGGAACTATCATGGCCTAGGGAACGAGACGAAAATTATAGATTTAAACTCGTTCCTACGGAGTTGTAATCCTTCCATCCCGTTCTTATCAGAAACAAGATTAAATAAAAATAACATCATAAGGGTATGCAACTCTCTCAACTTCAGACACTTAGTCTATGTAGATGCAAATGGTAGAAGTGGGGTTCTTGCCATTCTTTGTCTATAAGTGATTTTCAAGACTCAAAATCTGATTCATTGTGTCATTAAACCCAAGTTATGCATTCCCAAATGGGAACTTCTTTGCGTGTATGGCCCTCCGGCATACCACCAAAGAGACAATTTCTGGAGCAATATGAATAACTGCATTACTGCTATAGATGGAGCTTGTGCATGATTGGAGACCTTAATATTCTAATACATCGATTCGAAAAACAAGGTGGCTCTACAACTACAGACATAAGCTGTAATGAATTCAAACATTTGGTCAGGGAAAGAGATATTATTGATCTTGGTTACGCAGGTCCGGCATTTACCTGGTCTAATAATACCGTCAATAATACACCGATTTTTTAAAGGTTAGATAGGGCAGTTTGTGACATAGACTGGAGACTCTTATTTCCAGATGTAGCAGTACTTGACCTTCCAAGAATCGAAAGTGATCACTCTCACATTCTTCTCAACACAATGAGAAAACCACCGAAAATGAAATTATAAGTTTGAGTTTTATTGGAAGGACACCAACAATTCAAAGAAGAAATGCAAGCAAATTGGGAAAACTCTACCGGAGACACAATGACTAAAATGCAGTCGTTGGGGAAAGGGATTCGAAAATCGTTTGATGACACAAAAAGGGAGATAAAATATGAGAAGCAAAAGTTGATTGACCTACAAGCTTCAGCACACTTAGATGATACTAGAGAGAGAGAGAGAAGACAGTATGCGAAAAGATAGCAGATTTGGAAAGAAGAGACGGAATATTCTGGAAATAACGCAATAATTCCAAGTGGGTCCCTTCAATCGATAAGAACACTTAGGTTTTCGATATATCAGCCATCCACCAGAGAAGCAAAAATAAGATCTTTGCGCTAAAAATTCTAATTTTGATCGGATTTTTGATCACGACCAAACAACAGATACTCTTGTTAATCACTTTTAAGACATGTTTTCTAAAGATTATAATATGGAACCTAACTCACTGATACTTAATAATGCTAATAAACTAAATCAAGATGATTGCAGGTATCTTCCTCCATACCAAGTACACAAGAAATTTTTAATGTGGTGAAGAAGATGGGGTCTTTGAAGTCGCTAGGATCAGACGGATATCCGGCTCTCTTACACAAGAAATGCTGGGAAGTTGTGGGGAAAGAGGTAGTTCATCTAATCCAAGATTGTTTTAGATACTCAACTATTCCTCCAGGTCTTAACCATACTTATCTCTCCTTAATCCCTAAGAAAAAACATGATGATTCTGCAGTAGACTTTAGGCATATAGCTCTTTGCAACGTTCTCTACAAAGTTGTCACTAACATAATCACTAATAGACTAAGTACCTTCCTTGATAGTCTGATAGAGAAAAAACCAATCTTCATTCGTACCTGGTAGGCAGATCATAGATAACATAGTAGTCGCAAAAGAGTTATTCCACTCCATGTATCATTCCAATACTTCCCAAGCTTCGTTTTCCCTTATATTGGACATGATCAAGGCCTATGACAGGGTCGATTTGGAACTTTCTCAGTCAAGCTCTTGTTAATATAGGAATCACTTATAGAGCTCATGCTCTTATAATGAGTTGTGTAGAACAACATCTTTTTCTATCTTGCTCAATGGACAACTGGAAGGTTTTTTATGGGGGAAAGAGGAATAAGGAAAGGGTGCCCATTATCCCCTTACTTATTCATTATATGTGATCACTCTTTGTCTGATATAATTCTGAAAATGGAAGCCGAGAAAGTTTACAGTGGTTATAAACTAAACAAATGGGGACCTATTGTATCCCATATAATGTTTGCTGATGACGTGATGTTATTTGGTAATATTGATACTAACACTATCAAATCAGTCACAACCATGATGCATCAGTACTACAAAGTCTCGGGGCAACTTGTTAACTACCCCATATCGTTTATACATTTCAGTAAGAATGTACCAGGGTCCTATGCTGATGAGATAGTTCAAGAACTATGAATCAAGAGAATGGATAAAGAAGAGAAATATTTGAGAGTGAAAATTCTTCAACAAGGGAGCAGAATTTCCAACTTTAGTTTCCTCATTGATAAATATGAGAAGTTGACGGGCTGGAGGAGAAACAAGCTGTCACATGCAGGTAGAATGGTCCTAATTCAATCAGTTCTGGCCCTAATTCATATGGCTAATTCCATTATTACGAAAGATATTCCTCAACAAGCTTATTCTTATGATTCGAGACATCTGGTGGAGACAAAGCACTAACAAGAAGAAGATGCATTTTTTAGAGCGGGAATAGTTTAAATTACCAAAAGAAAAAAGTGGAATATATGGGTTTACGTTCATTGACTGAGCTTAATCAAGCTCTAGTGGCTAAACTCTTCTAGAGATTTCTTCATGACCAAGGCTCACTGTGGGTCCAAATGATGCAAGCCAAGTACCTCAGAGACACTTCATTCTGGGAAGCAAAGAAGCTGACAGCCTTCTTTATTACTTGGGTTGCGATGCTGGAGAGTAGAACCAATCTCAAGAATGGTGTCTATGGTTAGTTGGTGATGGTCATACAATAAACATTTTCTCAGACCTGTGGTTACAATCAATTCCTGGAGTTACTCCTACTAGAAAAGAAAATGGTAATCCATAAATTTTCAAAGTTAATCAACTAATTTCCAGTACAACTGGTCAGTCAGACATTAGTCTTATACATCAAAATGTTAAATCCTTCACGGCAAGATAGATACTACAGACTCCCATCAATGCTACATCAAATGATACTCTTAACTGAAAGTTCACTGTGCATGGTGAATTTACTCTGTTATCATTCCAAAATGTGTTGGCTGAACAACGTGGTGAACCATCAAACATAAGAGAAAATCACTTCCCATGGAAGAAAAAAAATTGGGCAGTCAAGAAAGTGTCTCCCAAGATAAAAACCTTTATCAAGAGGGCTCTTCACAAAGTTATTGCAATAGCTGAGAAAGTTGGCAGATTCGTTGAAGGTGTCTCAATGGACTGCAACATTTTTTCAAGTGATGTTGAAACCGTGGAGCAGTTGTTGATTCATTGCAACTTTTCCAAAGCAGTCTGGTTCGCTTCACCTCAAGGTTTACGGCTTCAAAAAATTCACCAATTGAATCTACAAAGTCTGATGGAACTTTGGATCATAAGTAATGACAATGAATATTGTTTGGCTGTGGGAATGGCAATATGCTGGACCATATGGAAAACGTGAAATGCTAAAGTTTTTGAAAACAAAAGCATCAATATCAAGGGACCCTAGCCATTGCAATGTATTGGTTCAACATGTATTATAATTTTACAGATGAAGGAGAGACTGAAGTAGAAGACATCAAAAATTATGTATCCAAAAAGAGAGACATTGAAGTTTGGACACCTCCACCTGATCCATTTATTAAGGTGAATGTCGATGCAGCTTAGAAAGATGGCTCTTACGCCTATGCTGTTGTGGATAGAGACATCAAAGGTGTTTGTTGGTGCAGGAACAAGAATTTGCACTTGTGACTCGGTTGTTTATGCGGAAGTTGGTGGTTTTCTCCTTGCAACTGAACTGGATACATGGTTAAATTTCAATGCCACTATTATAGAAGAAAATAGTCAAGTGGTAGTAAACAGTTATCTCGCTGAAGATGCGAGAACTACTCCATGGAGGATCTGGAAACTGAAAGATGACATCCAAAAGATGATGACCAACCTCAACAGCAGCAGTATTTTCAATCATGTGCAGAAGAAGATAAATACTATGACTCACTCTCTTGCAGCTTATGTTATGTCTCATAAAGTCCAAGCTAGATGGACTATTAATGGTATTCCTACTGATGTTGTTATTCTTTGTAATGTAACAACTTAGTGTTGTTTTTGGTTTATCTTTGAATACCAAAAAAAAAAAAAAAAAAAATTATAAAAAATTATAATTTTGTCTAATATAATAATATCAGGAATTTTATATACTAGTACTTCAAATAATCTAATATCAATATTATTGAACAAGATAAGCATACTGGAAAAAAAAATAACTACAGTTTAGCAGATGTTGATGTCCAACGGATTTTTAACTCTGCAATCGCATCCAATCTGCAGACCTGAAATCTACCCATAAAAAACGAATGGGCCAAATATGAACCCGCGAATTCGATCCCTAACTACCATAGCCTGGCTACAAGTAGGGGTGAGCAAAAAGTCCGGAACCACGGATTTCATCCGTATCCGTCCGTAAAATTGCGGGTGAAACCCAATCCTCAAGATCTATGGGCCGGACACGGGTGGGATTCTCAAATCCGCACTTTTAGCATTTTGGTTGCGGTTGGAGTTTGAAATCCACAGATTCATCCTCACCGTAGAAAAGTATACTAGAAGGTGGCTATCAGCAATTAGGAATTTAAGCATGTTTCTGTAAGATTCATCGATCAGTTCGACTGATAGCACTAATAAGATCTCTTAGCTTCTTATTGTCTATAACTAGTTTGTAATACAAATATAGCAATGATCTATTTTCCACATTTTTTTTTTGTCTACTGTGTTCTTCCGTTCTTTTTTACTGTTTATAGCCTATAGGAAGTCACGAGCTTTTGCAGAGTTAAACGTAAGCCTGTCAGTATTGTTGTGTTTCATGAATCACTCTCGTTTAACGAGCAGTGGTCAAAAGCACAAAAACAGTAAAACAAAATGAAAGAACACCCCTATAACACAGTAGTGGAAAACAAAGTAAAAATGAGAAATAGAGATAAGCTGGGATGTCGACTTACATTTGGATGTCAGTCGAGAGTGCATATAGAGAGATAGAGATAAGTTGGCTGCCATAATTCACCTTAAGAACTCAAAATAATAGTATGGAATTTGTGTTAAATGTTAACTATCTTTTGAGTTAAAATTCTAGTTTCTAATTTTTTTTTCTTTTTTTTCTTTTGACTAAACCGCGGTTAATCCGCATCCGGCCCGTATCATCCGCGGGTGATTGGGCCGGACACGGTTGAATTTCCCAAATCCACAACTTTGACGGATTGGACGTGGATGACCCCTAATCCGCAACCGTCCGTCCGTTGCACACCCCTAGCTACAAGTACAAAATGTTTTCTCGCCATGGGCCCATTTTGTGTTGAGCACTGGATTCCTTTGCTTTATTAACTTACTAATCAGCACCAAAGTCTATGATTAAGAGCATTGTTTTAATTAAAGTGATATAATTAGCAAGTTTGATTGACGGTTAATTAAATGATTGTCAATATTATTCTTCATGGAATTTGAATGCAAGAGTAGCCGAATACGAACAATTCAGAAGGAAAAACTTAGAATCGAGAGTCGAGGGTAATGATTTTCTGATCCACGATCAATCTTGTGGATTGAAATGTACCATATGACATAAAATGACATGTATTAAAAAAAACTATTTCGTGGCATAAATTTTTTGTCAAGTAGATATAATGTGATTATTTTTCATTTAATAGTATGATAATTTTTAAAGGTACAATAGTGGGCATCACATTTCCCTTATTGCTAATTTGCATCAATATGGTGATACTTCTCCATTGGTAAAGTAGAAGACGGAAGGTCCGTCATCAGGTACAAGAGCTAAGTTCACAACTTTTTCTGCACCTTCCGCAGTAGTAATAACTCCAGTATTGTAATTAAGATATGAATTGACATAACCAGGACATAAACAGTTTATGCGAAATGTAGGAAATTCCTTCACTAATATCCTTGTATAAGCATTCAAACATGCTTTTGAGATTGTATAGGCGGGTATATACGTCGGCCATCTATTTAATTCAAGTAAATCTTCCTTGAAATCCTTAAGAAACATATTCACTGTCTAATCTACATTTTCTTCTTTTAAACCATCTTCATCACTAAGTATTTCCAAAGCCTTTTCATTGGAGATATTCTGCAAATAAAAGTAAATAACTTTCTTAAAATTGGGATCATTTGAGAGAGTGGGACCATAATTCCTTCAGAAATATTATCCCTTGGGTCTTTACCATATGGGTCTACAACATAGTGTAAACAAGATGTAAAAACATGAGGATGTAGTAAATACCTTCAGCTCTCCTATGGAGGATGAAACGTTAACAATTCTTGGTGAATCAGAGAGTTGTAATAAAGGAATTAGTGATTTAGTCACTAATTTGACACCATAGTAATTTGTGTGGACACATTCTTCTGCCGATTCATAAGTCTCTCTTATCATTTGTTTCAAATTTTGGTTCTCTTTGTTATGAGTCAAAGGTCCACAACTATAGAATATCAGTTTTTGATTCATCCCCATATATATTGCAGATATGTTGCAATATTCTCATTAGTAAGGCGTGTCATTAGATAAATAATTACCTCAACAAGGGCTTGTCCTAGCGCTGTAAAAAACCAGCTGCATCAGTTATAGCTCCATAAATTCCAGCACTATTCACCTTCATGGTATTCAAAATGAGAGTTTAAATAGAAGTTCAGATGAAAACATAAATTTTATTATCCTTTTTTATACAATATCAGAGAAGTTCGGTGACATTGCAAGATCATATAAAACAAGACACTAAGTGATTGGAGACTAGTTACCAAGATATCAAGCTTTCCAAAATGGCTTCGGATGAATTCAGACAGAGAAGAAATACTAACTGGATTCAATACATCAAGTTGATGAAAATCAACATTAGAAAGTCCAAAAGAATTTTTGAGATTTTCAACGGCTTCTAAGCCCTTAGTTACATCTCTAGCTGTTAACACAACTGAAACCCCATTAAAAGCTAATTGTCTACAAATCTCAAATCCAATTCCCTTATTTCCACCAGTAACAACTGCACACCTGAAATTAAAGAGAGGAACATAAATGGATTAGACCACACAGTGCTAATTCAGATTAATGGTCACATTAGATTTTCCATTATAAATACCTGATTTTTGTTTTAGCATCTGAATCCATTTTTGCAATTATGTTTATTAGAATGTTGCTAGATGATAAGATATATATATATATATAAAGCCTGACAATACTTATGTAGCCATTAGCATTGAATGTTGAAAATTTATAGTTGAAAGTAGACTTGACTGACAATATTTATATAGCCGTTAACATTGAATGTTGAAAAGTTATAGTTGAAAGTAGACTT